>JAYESA010000017.1:137038068-137518151 GCA_036927795.1 Iris macrosiphon
CAATACCTTGAGATACCAAGGTATTGAGGTATAGGGGTATCGAAGGTATTGATGTATAGCCTAATACTAAGTTTTATATATATATATATATATATATATATATATATATATATATATATATATATATATATATATATATATATATATTATGTGTAGTAGTAGTATATATAAGTATATATATAGATAGTAGTTAGTTAGTTAGTTAGCTAGTGTTAGTGAGGGGTAAGGCTTGAGTATCTCAATACCTTGAGATACTCAAGGTATTGAGCGTCGGGGCGAGGTATTGGGTTTTTATCTAGGATTAAGCTTAGAGTTATATATATATATATATATATATATATATATATATATATATATATATATACGTGCTAGTATATATTATAGAGGGTATAGGCGGGGCGTATCGCGTAGGTTGAGATATCGGATACCGAGGGTATCTCGGTATCTCAAGGAGGCGAGTTTGAGGGTTTATTAGCTTAATGACCTAGTTTTGACCTAGAATTTTAGGGGCACCATAGTTTGACCTAGAGTTGACCGTAGTTGACCCGATTGACCACCAAAGTCAACATTTGACCTAGTCTTGATCCAGAGTTGACTTTTTGACCCAGATTTCACCGGTTTGACCCGTTTGACCTAGAACAACCCTAGAAGCTTATTTTTAGCTATTTTATATCTGTTTAACTCTTTAGAACCATGTTTAACCTTGTTTTTTGTAATAGGTCATTGTGATACCAGTTCAGATCGCCAGTTGCTCAGGACGTCAAGCGAGTACATTCTCTGATAGTTTTTATTATCTGATGATTATTATGATTCAGCTTCTAGTATAGTATTCTTTAATTTTTCTGGCACGACACGGACTGGTATTTCTGGATTCATTTACTTGTGACACGTATATTTCATGTTTTTGGCCTCTATTCTGGAATCACCTATTGGCATCACATCGTGACTCACTACAGGCATCACTCATGTTTCTGGATGGACTCATACTTGATTTATGTGTCGGGTCTTGGATTCACTTGTACTAGTCGGGGCGGAGAAATACTCAAGTAGACATATAAACATTCCCAACTGGAATCACCCCCTCGTGTCTAATCTGGAATGATAGCAGCCGCACACCCAGTGTACGGTGAGCCATACTTACCCCTAGCCGTTTACATGTCAAAACAGGTATTTCAAATATACGAGTTCATTCTTTCTAGTCTGGACTCACTTGTATTTCTTGACTGGTCTCACTTATATATTTTTGGACTTGACTCATTACATATACTCTTGCTGGACTCACTACACGTTCTTGTGCACATACTTGATCTTAGTTTAGATTTTTTGTATCATGCAGTCATTACTATCTTGCTTCTGATTTTCATGCATCTTTACCTTTATGCACCAGTGATATGTATATATTTCTTGTTCATATTTTATTTTTTTCACCTTGCTACTTGCTACAACTGCTTTATAGTTTTTATCATTTAACTGAAACTGCTGTTAGAGGTGTACTTGCTCCAATCCTGACTAGATATATTTTTTAGAGGATCCGGAGGATTGGTATCCGATATTTTATGGACCTCAGCCTGTCGATGGTGCAGATAGGGACCCCCTAGTTTATGAGTGATTTTCGGATTGGTAACCGGGATCACTAGGACCTCAGTTGTTGTATTTATTAGCTTTTGGTACCGGATTTGTCCCCGGCTTTGGATTGAGACTTTGTATTGTATATGATTCAGGATATTGTTGTATTATTATTATTATTATTGTGGTAGTTTTTAGTAGTTGTTATTGTTTAGACTCTGTAGTTGTTAGACCTTCTTGTTATCTTATCGTGCTTAGATTCGTGATTGAGTACTTGTGTTATCATTATCATATTGCTCCTCCGTTTGGAGTTGAGATCTTGACAGGTACTTATATATTATTGTGTGAGATTGTTAGCTAGATAGTAGACCTAGACAGCGTTCTATCGTCGATGCTGCGGCATAGGCTGGACGTACCCATGACTCATACCCGATTTTTCGGGTGTGTGTCGTGACACAGTCCTTGCAATACGGACATGAGAGACGACCATCAGTGCTCCATCCTGATAACATTCCATAGGCCGAAAAGTCGTTGATGGTCCATATAAGTGCTGCCCTCATCTAAAATTCTACTTTCTAGAAACATCGTACGTGTTGGCACGTACTTCCCACAGCTGATTCAACTCATCTATCAAAGACTGTAAATATACATCGATGTTCCTCTTCGGATTGTTCAGATATGGGATAATAACGGTTTGGAACATATACGAATTCTTCATGCACATCCAAGGCGGTAGATTGTACGGAGTGACGATCACAGGCCAACACGAATACTGGGAACCCAAAAGTCCAAATGGGGTAAAACTGTCGGAGGAGAGCCCCAATTTGATATTATGCGAATCCGAAGTAAAATCTGGATACTCTCGATCAAAGTGCTTCCATGCTTCTCCATCGGATGGATGATCCAATACTCCTTCAATCTGTTTCCACCTGTGCCAACTCATATTTTTTACAGTCTCCTTCACCATAAACAACATCTACAACCACGACATCAAAGTCAAGTAGTGCATCAAATCGGTAGGCTTCTTTGCACCAACAGACTTTCCTCTTTCAGTGGCCTTGTAGCGATCAGCACCACAGAATCTGCACGCATCTTCATCCTTGTCGTCTTTGTAGTACAACATGCACCCATTGTAACATGTATCGATTTTTTCGTATCCCATATAGAGTGATCTCACCATCCTTTTAGATTGATAGAAGTCTTTAGGCAACTTTGTACCCTCTGGTAAGATCTCTATAATCAAATCTATCAGTCGGTTATAGCATTCTTGCGACATGTTAAAATCGGACTTGATGCTCAACAATATTGTAACCACCTCCAACGGTGAATGATCTTCACAACCAGGATATAATGGAGTCCTAGCATTCTCCAGCAACTCTATGAACTTTGCAGCATCGGTATTCGGTGCCTCCTGAGCTGCATCATGGTTGTCCGGATCGAAACTAGGCCCTGCCGTATCAAAAACTATGTTCACCCACACGTCGTCGTAAGCAGCATGGTCGTGGACATCCATATATGGCTCCACATAAGGCTCCGACTTCGATGCTAAAGACACAAGTTCTTCGTGCGCGGTCCACTTATAGTAATTCGGCGTGAAACCCTTCGAGTATAAATGATATGTCACTTCCACTTCTGGATGTTATTTTAAGTTGCGATATCTCACACACGGACACTTAATTTTGGTAGCATCCATGTACTGAGGGAACGCCTTGGCGAACTGCAGGAACTGTTGTACACCCTCAATGAATTTATCCCGCACACCGCACATATCATCAGGATGACGGTTTTACATCCACGAACGATGACGCAGATAGTAATTCATATCCATTTCTAGATACTTCTGCAAAAATGAATATACATTGTTCAAGTATATACTCATCGTTAAATACAGTACATGCACTGATACTTCTAGTCCTAGCATATATACTCATCGTTAAATACAGTATGATTCTCTGAAGGAAGGTAAGAACTGCTATAACTTGATACACAATGCCCTTGAATGTTTTATCAACCTTATCCCTTTACATCTGGTGTTTGTACTGACAATACCTGCTATTTGAAGCCCTATACACCAAGTCAGAGAAGGCTCCTTCAGTCAAGAAACTGCCACCATAGATGCATATATTGTGGAGCTGGGTTTCGATAAGGTAGAGGATCCTCAAGATACGATCCTTGCATTGGTGATTAGGGAGGATCCATTGTAAATATCGGCCTATAAATCAAATTACTATGAAGAATTAAGTCATTTTTGTTGTCAAATTTTAATATGAATCATTCTAAACCTAAATTTTACAAGACTTAAGTCATTAAACAAATTGGCCCAAATGTAACTATCCAAGTCGATTCTTAATTAATTCAAGTTACAAATTTTAACAAGAATTTAAGAGTTTAAAATTGAACCAATTGATCTGCAAAAAAGAACCGGCTGAACCTTCCTTATTGTGGTTGATCACAAATACTCCTAACTCAATCTAAATAAATAAAACGTAAGTTAGGGTTAGGGTGTTAAGGACGAATATCTTGACCATGACAAATTTATCAATCTACTTGGGCTAAAGCTAGGGCCGACCAATATTAGGGGGGCAAGCTGACCCCTCAAACGGGCAAGGCCCCAAAACATGGTCCAAAGTTACTTGCAAGACAATCCTTCCAATGGGAAGGCCCAAACATGCACTAAACCTACTTAAGTAGAACTTCATAGTAATGTGTCATCTCTTGAGGATCGGGTTAGGGTTTACACCCTCTATGACAGTCTGTGTCGTATCTGTATCAGTGTGTGTGTATGTTGTGTCTGTGTTAGTGTCATATCGTATGCATGTATGAGAGAGAGAGAGATCAGGTTAGGGTTAGGGTATACACCCTCTGTGACAGTTTGTGTCTATGTCAGTGTGTGTGTGTGTGTGTCATGTCTGTGTCAGTGTCATGTGCATCTGTGTGTGTGAGAGAGAGAGAGAGATCGGGTTAGGGTTAGTGTCATATCGTGTCTGTCACGTGTGTGTGTGTGTCGTGTCTGTGTCAGTGTCATGCTGTGTCCTGTGTGTGAGAGAGAGAGAGAGTTAGGGTTTACCTAGAGGAGGAGGAGGGGGACGCCGGAGTAGGCCGCTATGGAGGACGCCGGAGGGTGCAGTTCGCCGGAGAGGGGGGAGTTTTTGAAATTTTGGGAGAAGATTTCAACAGAAGGAGAGAATCAAAACCTATATTAAAATTTTAGCGACGTCAACTTATGACGTTACTAATAAAAATATTTTGTGACGTTATAGACATCGCTAAAAACGTCGCTAAATATCAAAAATACTAACGTCGCTACATACTTCGCTAAACGTCGTTAAATCATAAAATTCAGCGACGTTTAGCAACCTTAAATAAGCTTATAGCGACTATTCCTTTAAAAAACTGAATTACAGTCGTATATGTCGCCAAACAGTGACTTATAGCGACGTTTATTTTTTGAGTCGCTGAAATCTTTAGTATTATTGACGTTTTACTTTGACCTCGGTAAAAAAAATGTCGCTAATTCATCATAGTTTGGTAGTGAAGCTGCGCTCTGTCGTCTGGCCCATAGTCCTGAGCTCCATAAGGCTGTGCTCTATCGTATGGCTCAGAGTCCTGAGATCCATAAGGCTATGCTCCAGCGAATCAAAATGAGGGTTAATCGTCGCATCATCTATCTGCAATTCAGATTGTGGCCGCTCCATAATCCTCCATAGAAACTTGTTATGCAGGTTAACAATCTGACGTTCAACGCTCTCCTAGGCTCGTGTCGACGCCTACGAAGGCTGCGAAGAATGCACACTGACAAAGGGGGCCCTAGATGACTGTGTCGTAACATAGGCGTCGTAGGATCCCGTACCATAGTACGTATCCCTCTGAAGACCACCAACGGTAGTCATCCAGATCTCGCCCACTGACAGATCTATAGAGGGATGCGAGGAAGTATCAGCCCCTCCCTCTGCAGGTGCACTAGCAGTCGCCCGCTCACGTAGTTTAAGATACTCGTCCTAAAAAACTGGTTGTTAATGTCTAAGTTACTTATTACTAAATATATAGATATCTATTTGCATATTTTCTAATTTATATTAAAACTAACACAGGGCAGTAAAATGTACATAGGTCTGCGTGACTTTTTCATCGATGAGCTTTCTGCCCTTCCGATGCTTGGCCAGGAATACTGTCACCGTGTTGGCATCCTCACCCCTCTGTAACTGTTAAAAATTATATTATTTATTATTAAAATTAAATAACTTATCCTACTTGTATTAAAATAATATATATATCCAATAGAATACATACCATATGATGGAAATGTTCCGTCATGGGAATCAAGCCACCACACTACTTTTCTGCCTTCGACCTAGTCGCCTTCGTCTTCTCCGACCGTTCCTTGTACTTAGGTTCGTCGAATCTCACCTTCATCGCAGTCCACTGCTCAGGCGTGATCTAACTGTGGATCGGTTCTCCATCGCGATCACAGACCTTCTGGTCGTTGATCGCATCACGGATCGGCTTGGCGGCGACGGCAGGAAATAACTCATCGATCTTCTCAGCCCGGTGTGGTAGATAGAAATAGGTTTCTACAAGAAGTAAAATAGAGAGTTACATAATATGCATAAATAATTATTGATATTAAAAGTAAATATATTTTTACCTTGAAGTGGAAAAATCAAAATGCCTTCCTATCTTCAGGAGCATCTGAGTAGTAGATCCAAGGCCCACCATAGTTCTGCCTCAGAAAATGCTCTAGTGCTCTCTGTACCACCGAAGAACAATATCTATACAAAGATAATTAAATTCATGAATATATAGATATAATCATTTGGAAAATGTTAACTATTTAACTTACTTGCCAGGCCCGTCCCACCAAATCTCCATCCTCGTCTCGCCCGGAGGCTCGCATGGAGGATCGCTCTGTTCATGCGCAAATGGAGTCGGCTCGACCTCCTCCATCTACTCCTCTATCTCCATGGTGCCGTCAGCAGGAGAAAGGCTAGACGGGGGAGTAGTCCCAGGCATAGAACTGCAGGTCCCAGAAGTAATGTCAAGTACCGTCGACAGAGTCAGAGATGTGACTGGTCGGTACACTGGAGTACTATACGACGAGGATCCGGAACTAGTAGCTGATACCGGATGAGCACTCCGTTTAGAGGATCTACCTCCGTATGATCTTCGTCGTCCTGTCATACCTGATAATATCATATGATGATAAACCAAATTCACAGACTTATAAAAGTTCATAAAAATAGACAGACCCGGAGCAACCCTCCATTGAATTTTCTGGGTACAAAATATCACAAAAGTATATGAGATATCACAGTCACACAATAAACACAAAATAAAAGTATCCATACAGTTAAGATAGATGAAAATAAAGAATATAATTGATAACAGATATAAATATATGTATCCATACAGTTAAAATAGATATTATATTCCACATTAAAAATACAGTACATGGCTAGAGTTCTAAATGAATTTTATTTTATTTTCAATCATATTTTGAAAATTTATCTTCTTCATTTTCCTCGTCCTCCTCTTCCTCTTCCTCCTCATCTACTTCGTCTTCCTCTTCGGATAATTCTCTCTCTTCCACACGATTAGACGTGTAATAAAAAATTTTATTGAGTCCACATCTATAATATTTGTTACAATAGGTAGCTCATCCTCCTGATAAGCTATTTCATTAATGTGAAAGGTGTTTATGGCTTTTGTCTTATATACTGCCCACATGTTCGACCTCGTTGTTCCCCGTTTATGATAAATTAAGAAGTACACGAGTTGAGTCTGACTTGATAGGACAAATAGTTCATAGCCTTGATATCGACGCTGGTAGTTTATATCTACAAGACCATGCTTGTCTATTTTCCAACCTTGATCTTGGATCAGATCAAACCAATCACACCTGAATAACACGATCATAGCAGGCTCTGTTCCATAATTCTATGTCAACACCAAAATCTTTCGTAAGACGCCATAAAAATTATTGCCTTGATTGACATATTTGTAGCTCGAAGATCTGATACACAGACAACTATTTTTTATAGAATCGAGATCCAAGAAGCAGTCTCTTATCGGAGCTTTTATTGACTTGAACCTAAACCCATTCACACAGTAGCTTGGCCAAATTTTGACGGCATAAATTGGTCCCTTGGCTAGAGTTCTAATAGACTCAATCTCGAGTGTTGTGTAGGGACGATCGACCTAAATACCAAAAAAATGATATCAAGTTCAACGTTATGTTAATTATTGTGCATAGTGCATACACAAAAAGATCCTTACATATGCACTCAACCAAGAAGGAAAATAAAGTCTCATTTCCTATTCTACTTATTCATTTATTATGTATAGTCTCATCAACCTCACATCATCATTAAATTTGCTGAAAAATAACAAAACATCGTCCGATTAGTGTAACAATATTAGCGTATATTATTACATTAAGATGACTCAAACGTTGACGTATTAATTACTTACCCCTCTAGCTTCTCCACTTCATCCTCGTAGCAATTGAGTAATATATACAACTGAGCAGACCTTAGCTCTTCATCATTCAGATATCTCTTATTCATTTTGCTCGAAGGCTTACCGAAAGCATTGAATACTTTCAGTATTGCATTATTAGATTCTTGATATTCGTCGTTGTTTCTGGGAACTCTTGTTCTATTAGTAGCAACATGCGGCTTGAAATACATCGAGCAAAAGTTTATAATCTCCTCAAGAACATAAGCTTCATAAATAGAACCCTCGACACATGCCTTGTCTTTCACCTTTCTCTTTAGGTGGTTCAGTTGACGCTCGAACGGGTACATCCACCGATAATCGACAGGACCACCAACACATGCCTCATAAGAAAGATGAATTGGCAAATGCTCCATGGAGTCAAAGAAAACTTGCACAATGTTACCGTAATGTCCTTCTTTTGCTTTTTTAGACGATCGACGATTAACTTTGTAGAACAAAGATCCCTGAAGAATATGTTAAGCTCAGTCAATTGATCCCAAACTACCTGCGGTAAGAATTCTCGAAATATAATTGTAATTAACCTCTCCATGAATACGTGACAGTCGTGGCTCTTCATACCCGTCAGTTTGTTCTCCTTCGGGTCAACGCATCTTCTCAGATTCAATACATACCGGTCTAAAATTTTTAGCCCATGAATCCACCTACAAAGTTTCCTTTATCCGCCTTATCCAGTAAGAAAATTGCCCTAGGCTTCTTATACTTTCCATTTCCTTCCTCTATCAAATGCAACTCAGGGCGTCTGCATATTTCTTCTGACTCTAACCTGGCCTTGGGATTGTCTTTCGTCTTCCCCTATACGTCCATCATAGAATTAATTATGTTGTCAAACACATTCTTCTCGATATGAATGACATCAAGGTTATGTATGATCAGATTGGTGCTCTAATATGGCAGATCCCAGAATATGCTCATCTTCGTCCAGTTATGAGTGTGACCAAATCCATCGCACTTGTACCCCTTAGTAGGCTCTTCGATAGCACTTGATAAATCTTTAACCTCTTCCCATATCGTGTCTCTGGGCCACCTTGGAGGTGGATTTTTCTTCTCCATAACGCTGGCACGAAATGAATTCATATTCCTTCGGAACGGATGATCCAACGGCAGAAATTATCGATGACAATCGAAGAAGCACGATTTTTCTCCGTATTTTATACAAAAAGACTTAGTGCGGTCCATACAATACTGACATGAGAGACGACCATGAGTGCTCCATCCAGATAACATGTCATAAGCCGGAAAGTCGTTGATAGTCCATATAAGCTTTGCCCTCATCTAAAAATTCTGTTTTTTTGAAACATTGTACGTGTTGGCGCCTACTTCCCACGGCTAATTCAAATCATATATCAATGGTTGCTATCACGACCCGCACCCGATATAGGGGCACGAGAGCGTAGGTACGTCCAGCCTACGCCGCAGCATCGGCGGTAGAACGCTGTCTAGGTCACAATGCTATCTAATCATTCTCACACGAGCATCCAACTCCATAAGGAGTCACAGATATCACAATATAATATGAACAATACTTAATCACATAGCTAAAGCACGATAAGATATCGAAGAAATAAATAAATCAAAATGTAACACGAGTCTAAAATAGAAATAATCTAACTCAACAATAATATCCAAGTCTCAACTAAATATGCCGGAGACAAATCCGGTACCAAAAACTACTAAAAGAAAGTAACTAAATAACTAGTGATCCCGGCTAGACCTCCCGGGAATCACACCTGTGCTACAGAGTCCAAGGCTGCAGCTACTCTCCCTGTGGTCCATAAAATGTCGGACACCAGTCCTCTAAGGCGCAGTCTGGAAAAATATTTCCAGTCAGGATGGAGCAAAGTACACCTCTAATAATAGTTCCAGTTAATTGATAAGGACTATAAAACAATAAATAGATGATGCTATATACTGAGAGAAGACAATGAATAAATGCAATGGCAAAATAAAGAGATGGGCAATATAGGCAATATGGTACAGTCAGTGCATATATGAAATGAAGAGAACGAGGTACAATATCATATACGGATGATGTAGTATATGAACTAAAAATAGAGAACTGTAACTATTCTAAGTGTTTGAAATCGTAGTTTCAAAATATGATCGGCTTGGAAACTTGCTACATGGTCTGGCTAATCATACGTGAGGTGTATGATTAACACCGTTCAATGTCTACACTTGTACGATAGGTATTTTGATCACATCTCTCACTAGCAATTTTTCTGCCCCCAACTAGTATTGTGGATCCAATCATGACACATCACGATACACGATCAATATCCAATATATCATGTATGATGTCTAATATCAATGTCGTGTACAATGTCAATACGATAACCAATGTAACATCTCATGACTAAAGATCCAATCTATATACTAGTCCGTATAGCACAGTGTCAAGAATCAGATGTAACATTTCTAAATACTTGAATTATAGAAATTATCAAATAATAAAAATTATCAGAGAATATACTCACCTGTGGTCCTTAGCTGGTATGAATCAGAGTCCAAGTCATAGTCCAAATAGCCTATGTATTACAAATTTACCATGTCAAAAGATAATTTATTTTAATTTATTTAATTCTGGAATAATAACTCTAAAATCCTATTTTAATCTTATTATCCTGATTTTTAGGTTAATTCCTAAATTTTGCCCAAAGGAACTAAATTTATCAACTCGAGACTCATGGCACGCAAATCGAGGCGATCTGTTGACCAAATAGTCAACCAACACAAACTTGACTTTCATGCATGATTTTTTGTAGATTTCAGCATCAAAAATATGCTGGAATTTACGGCTCATCCGAATTCAAATTCGTTTGGGAAATATGGCATATACAAATTTCGTATTTTGTACCGATGGTTAAATTCTAACCTAGAAGTTCTAAAGAATTAAAAGTATATAAATATCTAGAATTAAATTCTGGTAAAAACATATGTCAATGATCTCGATATTATCTTTCCGAAACTTTAAACGGTTCATGATTCTGATTCCTGGTTCTCCCGGAATCGCAAAAACATTGAAACACGTCTATTTTCGGACATGCTGTGTTCTACGAATTTTCCAGAATTTAATACTCATAATTTCGTAAAACAACTTATATATTCAAAAATCTAACCTTAATATCATTCTAACGCAAGAAACTAGGCCTCGTTTGGAGTCCGGAGCTATGCACAATGGCTTCTGGTAGATGAATGAACCCTAGATGGCAATTCTCCAAAATTCGGCTCAAAGAAAAAACCCTAGAATTCCTAACTATTATATATATAAAGGGGAGAGAGAGCAGCCACGGCTCGGAGCTTGCCACGGGGCAGCCATCCGCGCAGCCCCGCCCAAATTGGACGGTCCGGGTTCGACCCGGCTTGGCTCAGCTGAGTCCAAGTCGAACTCGGACTCGGCTCGGCTCGGCTTCACCCGCACCCATACCGCGGTCACAGACAGGCGGGCCCGGCCTAGTTCGCTGTAGGAGGCTGACAGGTGGGCCCCTGATGGCTGACTGGGCAGAAATAATTACTTTTTCGGGTTTTTATTTTCAGAAAATAGTTTTTTAATTTAATTTTTCCTAATTAACTCAAAATAAATGCTAATAATAATCAGAAAATTTCCAAAAAATTCTAAAAAATATATTTGACTATTTAGAACCTAAAATATTGGGATATTTTTAGTTATATTTTTCCCTAAAATAAATTATGGAAAGTTCTAGAAAATTAGGGTTACTAGTTTTTAATTAACTAAAAATTATGGAAAAAATCCCAATAGCCCAAAATTAACCTAATAACAACATTTAAGCACGAATTTCAGGATATGGAGGTTACAGTTGCAAGTACACATTGATATTCCTCTTCAGATTGTTCGAACCCAGAATAATAACGGTTAAGAACATAACCGGAGTTTTCATGCACATACAAGACGGTAAGTTGTACTGGGTGACGATCACAGGCCAACATGAATATTGAGAGCCCGAAAGTTCGAATGGGATAAAATCGTCGGAGGAGAGCCCCAATCTTATATTACTTAGATCCAAAGCAAAATTGGGCTACTCTCGATCGAAGTGCTTTCATGCTTCTCCATCGGATGGGTGATCCAACACTCCTTTAATTTATTCTCGTTTGTGCCAACTCATATTTTTGGCAGTCTCCTTCACCATAAACAACCTCTGTAACAGCGACGTTAAAGGCAAGTAGTATATCGAATCGGTCGACTTTCTTGCACCAACAAACCTTCATGTACCAGTTGCCTTATAGCGATCAGCACCATAAAATATGCACACATCTTCATCCTTGTAGTCTTTATAGTACAGCATGCACCCGTTGCGACATGCATCAATTTTCTCGTATATTATCCAGAGCAATCTCACCATCCTCTAAGACGGTAGAAGTCTTTAGGTAACTTAGAACCCGCTGGCAAGATCTCTATAATCAACTCTATCAGTCGATTGTAGCATTTTTGTGACATGTTAAAATCGAACTTGATGCTCAATAGTCTTGTAACCACCTTCAACAATTAATGATCCTCACAAACATGATATAATGGAGCTCTAGCATTCTCCAGTAACTCCATGAACTTTACAACATCGGTATTTGGTGCCTCCTCTGCTACATTATGATTGTCCGGATCGAAAATAGGCCTGGCAGAGTCGAAAACCATATTCACGCACCCGTCGTCGTAATCAGCGTGGTCGTGGACACCCATATATGACTCCACATAAGGCTCTGGCTCCGATGCTAAAGACACAAGTTCTCCGTGTAAGGTCCACTGATAGTAATTTTACATAAAACCCCTCGAATATAAATGATATGTCACATCCACTTCTGAGTGATATTTCAAGTTACGATATCTCACACATGGACACTTAATTTTGGTATCATCCATGTACTAAGGGAACGCCTTGGCAAACTACAGGAACTGTTCCACCCCTATATAAATTCTTTCCGCATACCGCACATGTCATCAGGATGACGGTTGTACATCCAAGAACGATGACACATGTAGTAATTTAGATCTATTTCTAGGTACTCTGAAAAAATGAATAGACATCGTTCAAGTATATTATCCAAATGGATACAAAGATGGATACACATGTTCATTAAAGTAATTAACAACTCCTATTGATGCGTGATTATTCAAGCTGTGATGCGTAAGTATCCATATCGTGGTTCATGAGTTTTATGTGGATATCACATACTATGGTACACAATCTCACATTGATACTCTCTTGTATCTTAACACTATGATACAATTTCAAATACCCATGACACTAACTATACTTGACACTTGTATCTTGGTACCAACATACAGTCTAGGCCACGCACTCTTGACACTCAACACATATTTATACCTACTACTATAATTGTATATTTATATACCCTTATATATGTATCTATATATATATATTATTAATCCTCACTAGATTATTAATCCTCACTAGCTCACTCATCCCTCACTCAAACATATACACATATACAACTCTCACTTGGACACTCTCATACACTTGACACACACACACACGCACACACACACACAAGGTACTACCCATACCCAAACACAATATCTTGACTAAACCACATACCCAAATTTATATCAAATAACTTATATCATAGTTAGAGTCCATGGGTCATGTGTGTGTCCATGTGTTCGGGTCTATGTTAGTATGAATCGTGACATGTAGGGTTGTGTATGTTAGTACCAAGATATCAAACAACCAATATATTGTCCATGTTAGTACGAATCGTGTCATGTAGGGTTGTGTCCTGTGTGTGTGTGTGTCCATATATTCGTGTCCATATGTCAGGGTTAGGATTGTGTCTAGTGTGTGTGTGTGTGTCCTACTTGTGTCTGGGTCTAGGTTAGGGTTTATTGAGCGGGAAGGAAGGGAGGAGGAGTGCCTGAGAGAGGGGCCAATAGAGGAGGACCACTTCGGAGGGGGTCAGCCACCCCGGAGGGAGAGAAGCCGCATCTGGGGGTCACGGGGGTGAAGAGGCCACGTCTGGGGGTCGCCTGTGTCGAGGTAGGGGGCGAGGGAGGGTTGTCGGGGGAGGGTGGGTCGTCGGGGGCGCAGAGGGAGGGGTCAGAAAATAAAAACTTTGGAGGGATAGAAATGAAAAGTCGAACCGACCAGGAGAACCATATATTAAGTAATTTAGCGACGTCAATACCAGACGTCGCTAAACGTCACAAATTTTTTAATATACTATGACATATAAGGTGTGGAGTCGCTAACCATCGCTGTTATTAAAAATATAGTGATGTTTAGCGACTTGTCGGCGATGTCATCTTTCATAATACTAAAGGTCGTTGCTAAACGTCGCAAAAAGTCGTTGATAGCAACATATTGCGACATTTTTAAAATATGTCGCTAATTTTAATAATAATAGCGACATCGTTGTCCAGAGTCACTAAATTCGTCGATGATTTAAATTATTTTGGTAGTAACCCCACTCATCACCCTGAGTGTCTCGAGAATCATGAGAGATACGACGGCTCATAAAAAGATGAAAATCATATCAGTGCATTAATAACTTCGTCAGATGTGATATGCCACATGTTCCCTCATATGCGGCTACGGCCCTATGCAGCCTTGTCATTATGCGATAAAATATTCATTCGACCAAAGCCAGACGAGAGCTTGCATGTGGCTACAACGCCATGTGGTCGAAGTGTCCATAAGACCAAGGCCAAAGGAGAGCACATATGCGACTACGGCCCTATGCGACTTAGTCACTATGCGGCCAAAGTGTCAAATCGACTAAGGCCAGACGAGAGCTTGCATACAGCCACAATGCCATACTGCCGAAGTGTCCATAAGACCAAGACCAAAGAAGAGCACATATGTGGCTACAGCCCTATGAGGCCTTGTCATTATACGACCAACCAAGGCCAAACGAGAGCTTGCATGCGACCGAAGTATCCATAAGACCAAGGCCAAAGGAGAGTACATGTGTGGCTAAGACGTTATGCGGCCAAGATATTATGCGTCTTTCAGCTTGCAAGATCTGTCTGTTGTAACCGAAAAGATCTTTAAATAATCAGTGTTGACTACGTGTCCCGCTGACCGAGTCACGCATACAACAGGGTTAAAAATAACCCCAAGATCCTATCAACAACATATTCTAACCAAGGCCACATAGCAGCATGCCCGTGGTATGTGGCTACAGTTGTAACTGTATTCTGTTGAAGGAGCCCTATGTGGCCACCAAACAGAGGCATATGAGGTACCCATAACCCGTCAGCATGATGGCTATAAATAGCAAGGGTAGCATGCGCCACAAAGCTCCCAATGAGCTACGTACTTAAACACAAGCTCAAGAGAGAGAAAAGAGAAGAGAGCATCCACATTCCCATATTGGACCGTCAACGGAGTAAATGAGTCGCTGCAGTACTCGATCTCCATCATCACATTCCTCAGATCAAAAATATTATACTTAAATTTTTTGTCTAGGATTTTCTTGTACTTTTTGTTTGTTGTTAAACAAAATTTTCCCAAACTTACACCGATGGCAAATAATAGCAAGCCGTAGAGCATGATTGGTCGTGATTGCTTGATTTCTAGTCTAGTCTTGTCCTGAATCATTCAGCTACTAGTACTGAACTGTAACCTGAATACTGATTCCAGATATCCTTGTTTAAATACTCTAGAGCTGTTTAACTGTTATTTTACCTGATGTATCTATTTACTCTTTTCCTGTGATTATTTTTTATTGATTTATCTGTATGCTGGTTTTTAGTTCCTAAGTTGGCTCCCTTGTAGTACTTGCTATTTTTGGGTCTGACCCCACTGGTTTTGTGTGGCCAGATTTTGGAGCAGGACCGCCGGATCTTCCGTATTTTTTGCCTCAAGATGGTGAACACCAGGAGCACCAGAGGCCATAGGTGAGTTTCTTCTCCATCACCCACCTCATCTTGTACTTATACTTTTGAGGCGTTTAACTACCGAGCATGTGTTTAGCCCATGTCTTGGAACTTGATATCTTTTCTGCAGGCCTACATATAAAACATATTCTAGACTATAGTTAGAGATGATCATGTAATATTATACTTTTGCTAGTTCCTTATTTTGTAAACTAGCTTCATGATCATCTGTTTATGTATAGTTTGGGATGTCTTACTATGATATGTTTGGTGATCATACCTCTTATAACTTGTTGCTTTCTTAAGGTTGAGACACCTAGGACCCTTGACCCAGGAATTACTGTTGGATTGTAGAGTAAACCCTTACATGTCTAGACAACCGTTACCGTATCTCGAAGTATTGAGTATTCTGGTGTACGTAGGTGGCTTTGTCCGTCCATGCTCTCCAAAATTCTGGTTCTGGGGCATGACAATATATATATACTCGGAGTATTGAGTACTCTGGTGTACGTAGGTGGCTTTGTCCGTCCATGCTCTCCAATATTCTAGTTCTGAGACATGACAATATATATATATATATATATATATATATATATATATATATATATATATATATATATATATATATATATATATATATATATATAATGGGATTTCTAAACGGCTTAAAGATAAGTCATCTAAGCCGTATGTATATCATCAATTTTATTCTCACGTAAAAAAAATTTAAAAATCGACTAATTTTATTTTCTCCGCACGTAAAAAATTACAAACCACATGATACTGAAATATATTTAAAATTTATATTATGTATAAACTAACTACATAATACTAGTTACCTCCACATGCGTTGTACGTAAAAACAAAATTATTAAAAAATTATATAAATTTTAAATTATTTTAAAATATAATTAAATATATTGTAATTTTAATTTGTTTGGATATGTGAGTCAGATAATACCATGTACTTAGTTCAAATATTTAACTATATTTGAATTAAAATTTATAAAACAATTTAATATTTTTCTTTTAAACTTATTTTTAAATCTAGTATTTAAACGATTTTATATTTAGTATTTAGGTTTGGTGGAAGAAAAGCGTGGGATACGGATGATGAGAAGGAAGTTAGTTTTAGATTTATTTATTTTTTTTGTAATCTTTCGTAAGTTTTTTTGTTAATCAAATTGATTGAGTATTTATTAAAAGTTTGGACTGATAAGATAAAAGTTGGTTTAAGATTTTATTTATCTACCATAAGTTTTTTTTTAAATTTAATTGGTTGAGTATTTATTTAACGGCTTACTTAAGAGCCGTCTAGAAGCCGCTTTATATAATGAAAGACTATCTAATTAAACATATATCCAAAATTCAAAAAAATAATCATAACAAATCATATTCAAATTATATTTAAAATATTCTAAATTAAAAAATGTTTAAGAACTAAATTTAAAAATAAATTCAAAGAAAAAAATCAAAAATCTTTACATTGTTCAACAAATTTTAATTCAAATATATTTAAATATTTGAACTATTTTTCAACAATATTATAAAAATATTTATTTTACGTGCAACGCACGTAAATTTTATATATATATATATATATATATATATATATATATATATATATATATATATATATATATATATATATATATATATATATATATATATATATATATATTGGGGTTTCCAAATCTACCTACCCCCTCACCCCGTGCTAGAGCCGAATCCGCTGCCCCAGGCCTTGTCACGCCCCGATCTCCCGCAGGAAATTGGATGTCCCCTCTAGGCGCGAATCACCGTGTCAGTGCTCCCGCGGAACGATCATTCCCATCTTGGTGTGATGTCGTACGAGCGTAAGTCGTGTCCGTACAAGGCCATGATCCGAACAAGCGGTAAGATGTCTAAGCCACAGAGTTGCACAGATAGTCCGAGTGCAGCGGAATAAGAAACGCACAGGCGATTGGTAACAAGTTCACAGAGTCGTCAATAGCAGAATCATTGAATAACACAAGTATAGAAGTAAAACAAGCTCTTCATTGATAATGTTTCAAGTGTTACAAGCAGCGCTAGGCCGAGATTACAAGTCACTCAAGCTTCTCTCTCTCTCTGAACAGTAAAATGGTACTAAGTGGCTATATTTGTAGACTGATACTAGACGATGTTCCAATATTATGTCTTGTATATGTGCTTCAGTTCCGGACGCAACGCTCCAAGGCTACAGAGTGAACTTTGTGCCTTAGTACGCACGAAGGGGGCATCTGCACTGAACGAGGTTTTTCCGCACCCTGCAAGCAAACTGGTGGATTATCAGTACATGAATGCACTAGTGGGGAGGCTTTTCGCCCGCTCGACAAATCCAAACACGTTATATAGGTTTCGTGCACCATCTATTAATTTATCTTTCTATTCTTGCCTTAGGATCAGTTTTATGGCAATGACGTAAGGCCTAACTCGTGTGACGATGTGTCGTATGATATAAAGGAACACGGCGAGACTTACCAACTTACCATTCATCCTTCCTTGTCCAAGGCAAACTAAGTTAAATCAAGCACGAGCATATATAATGAAATCCAGGGGCAATAGCATAAGCAAACACAAGTGTCGTGAGCGAGGTTCTGTTTCAGGAGCACGAGTTGTACGGATTATAAGACATTTTGCATTAGATGTTCAATGTATTCAATTTTGCATAAGTGTGTTATACTCATAATCATTAAGGTATTTCAGATACAGTTATAGGTACATGTGTGTTACACAGAGCAGTCGCCTATAATGCAATGACTCGTACGCGGGTTACCGCAATCGAGCCAACTAAATCTATATGACAGAGGTCACTGGCATGACGCCATAAAGGATGGTGTATTCTCGAGGCTAAAGATGGTGTGCAGGCAAGATATAGATGGCATTGTACCCATCTCGTCCATACAAACGACTACCAATCGGCTCCGTCTAGATCAAAATGGCCCTAGTGTCCCGGCGATCGTCCGCGGAACTAGATCCAAAAAGCCACCTTGTGCACAAGTTGTCCGTGACCAAGCGTATCCTCATATTTTCCAGATTCTCATAGGTACAGATACAATTACATATTCAGGTTTAATCGGTACAGTATCGGCTCTCCGAGCCGTCAGATTCAGTACAGGACAAGTATCGATTTTTCAGAGATGTTATGATGTTATCTTGCTTAACTGTCCATTCAATGTTCTATACTTGGCTTGGAACGACTATCTCGATAGCCTTCCTGCCTCAACTGAGTGAATTACAGATAGTTAAGTATGATGAATTGTGGCATGCATATAAGTGACAAGCATTAAATTGAGGCAACGAGTATAAGTTAGCATATAAGCAGGCAAGTATTTTATTTGTGTGAACATAAGCATAAAGAAACATATAGTATAGCATTTATGTTTAGCACAGGTCTAAGGGGTAGTGCAAAGAGTGAAGCCGTACAGGGACATATCAAGCGACATAGTCTATGGGCGTTCAGTGTATCAAGTGAAGCAGTGCACTACGAAGAGTATAATTTTCTACTCGAGACATAGCGGGGTCTACTTGCACGAAGCAAAGATAGCATGCAAGGGTCCAAGTCATAAGCCAAGTTTTATTTCCATGTTCTAATACAAGCAATACAAGTTGGGATTATTCCCTTAGCTAGATGTAATATATTCTTTATTAGCATACAAGGGGTGAATCACCTAGCGACTAGCATGTATCGTCCATATTAAGTGTGCTGGCTAAGCAAAGACAAGTTTATCGTAGCCACCCACCTTAGCAATAATTTTCCTTGGTCGAGCGATACTCCGAGCGAGCCTTTGAAAGTCTAAGTCTGAACTCCTGAAGGGCCAAGTCCTTTGCCTCAAACGAGTCTCTCGATGAGCAAAGCGGGTTGGGTCATTGCACTTGCACCATTTGAATCGGATATCCGCTTGAACGAAATGGGTCGTTACATTATACACCACTCAGAAAAAGTCTCATCTTCGAGACTTCCTGAGCGCAAACCATTCTATCGCACTATCGAATCCATCTCAAGCATAATCATCCGGTACCACTAGATCCGTTCGAACATAATTTCCTACTTTTTTCCTTATACCGTATCGCGTGTATGCTGGGTCGGTCTCATTGAATGACTCTATCATTCAATCCAAGCTCTGACTCAGTCTCTACTGTGCCTTAGCGCAGAACATATAGCTTAACGCAGGGTACATTACAATTAATCTTGAATAACGATCTAAGGTTGAGGCAAACTTATCCAAGTGTTATACTCGTTTATACGAATCTAACATATTCACTTGCACTAGCATTCGAGATCAGCATATCACAAGTTTGGATCGTGTACATATTTAAAGTGTCCTTCAAACATAAGCATGTCAACCAACTTAGCGATAGAGAGGTCTTTGCACTCGAGTTCAACATATCACTGGGTCTTAGATGGTGCACACGTTCAAGGCATCCCTCAAACTTATGCATTCAGCCAAACTTAGCGATAGTAAATTCGGACAATCTACTTGCAAAAATCTCAAGGGTTCTCGTCTTATGAAACACAAGGATACTTTCGACAGGATCAATTAAAATCCAAGTCATTTTCATTCCAACTCAACTCAAGAATTGCATTACCGTTAAGCACGATCTATCCGATAAATTGACTAGCGTCCATCAGTTCGGGTCAAACATAGCACACACTTACCGTTCCAAGTCTAACACTAAGTCTTGCTGCCCCAGTTTTATGGCTTGTTCAGGCAATACTCTAAAGTCGGTCACACAAGTTCTTTCACTCAGCACAGGGTTGTCTACCTAATTATTATGTCAGCTCACAAGGTCATAGGTACAAGTTCAAGCACATGATTCATCGTGCAAATTTATCGTACGATGCTCGCCCCAAATCCTAAGATCAAATTATTGTTCGTTTGCACAGGATATTCTACTGAAGCTCGCTTCACTCAGATTTTTAAACATCGAGCACGGATTATCCTACTCACAATAACACGTTCATTTATACAGGGTTCGAGTCCGTTAAGTAAAATCCATGATATATCCAAGTTGCAGGACAAGCCTAGCAATTTGTATAGTCTATCTCCTCAAACACGTTTGATAGAACCCATTGTTCCATTCTAAGTCTAGACCATCAAGCCAAGATTTAATTCTAAATCTTTGATTATAACTCTAAGTCGTCCAACAAGATTCATGTATTCGTTCACGAAATCATCAAACGTGATTTACTTCAGGTTCTAGGCTAACGTATCCATGAAATACTTATGACTCACTTGCATTCCTAAATTTGTCTTATCGTGTCGAACCAAAAGTCAAGATGATCCATCATTTATCACGCTTCGGTATTTCACAAGTTCGATCATCCTCGTTGGATGTGAGATTACCACGCCAATGCTCTCGCTGGATAATCATCCTAATCGGGACGCGATGCATGTACGAGCATAGAGTTACGCTCGCACAAGACAAGAACGTCGAACATTATGGTTATCTTCAAAATGATCGAGACACCTTATCATTTTACTTTACTTTAACCAAGTTATATATAAAATTCATCAAGTCATGTCCGTTCATGAAGTGATTATAATTCGTCTAGCAAATTTATTCAACTTCAATATTACCGTTTGATAAATTCATAGTCTTACTTCTAGCATTCCTCAAACAACTATGTTTTAAATATTCAAGCTAAAGTCTATCCACTTTTGATATGTTCTATTCATCGAGTTCATTTGGAAAAATTATCGAGCATGTTTCCATGAGTTCGATTATCCCCGCCGTACGTGAAATCACCAATCCGGTGCTCCCGCGGGATAATCGTTCTCGCTAGGAACTGATTTCGAATGTTATCTTTTTGAACTAGATTCAAGATCGTTCTTCCAAACTACAGGTTAAATCTGTTATCGCTTACCTCTTTTATCGAACTAAAATATTCATTCTCGGGCTAACTTCTATTTAAGCGATATTGTATTCAAGTTTCAATCTGTTTGTTTCAAATTTGAAATCGCTCGCACAATCCTCCAAGTTTCCACCAAGTTTTTCTTAACCAAGATATTAATTTTTATTTTCTTGAATCCCTATTCAATATAAGCCTTATAATTTATTCAAGACTTCCTAAATCGTTCAATCTAACTATCGTACGAGACCTATGAATCCGTTTGGATATTCCAAATAAGTCATACACCACTCAGGAATCGAATCACCCAATTAAATCCTCAATCATGTTCACATCAATCGCTAGCATATTCACCAAATCATTCCTTAGAATTTCTGCATGATACCTAATCATCGCCTGATAAATCTTAGTCTTGTACATATCCTGTTGATAGTCATCCAAGTAAACCATATCTAATTTGTATCTGCCGACAGGAAATATCGTTCGAGCTATTTCTCAAAATTCAAGCATGATTCTCTATATTCGCCTTAGCGATAAACTAATCATATTTCTATTGGTTGCCATTCTAAGTATGACTTGTCCTTATCTGAACGATACTCCAATCTCGCTTGCAACTAGCTTGCACCAAAAGGGTCTTGGCACGCGATACTCAACACAACTTAGCCAAAAGGCTGTGTGCATAGCTAACCGTTCGAACGATATTCTATTTCGCACACTAACCAGCTTGGAAATTATGTATAGGTATTCAGATTTTGCACATAACTTGCAAATTCTATCACGAGTCTATTCCCACAAAGCCTAACACAAGTCGGCACAAAGGCCTTCGTATCACAATTTCGCATAAGCAATCATATCATTCACATACACTTTTTAAAAGTATTTAGACTTATTATATGGAACATCACATCGGGTCAACGAGAGAGAGTGTATGCACATAACCTACGAACGAGCTTTCAAAACTGAGAAAATTGATAAGAAGTTCAAAGGCGTAAAGCCATGCTCTGATGCCAATATTGCCATGTCCTGATCTCCCACAATTAATCGGCCATCCCCGCTAGGCGTGAATCACCACCCCAGTGCTCCCACAGAATGATCATTCCCATCTGGGCGTGATGCCATATGAGCGTAAACCGCGCCCGTGTAAATCTATGATCCAAACAGGCAGTAAGATGTCTAAGCCACAACGTCGCACAGATAGTCCGAGTACAGTAAAATAAGAAATGCACAGGCGATTGGTAACAAGTTCACAGAGTCGTCAATAGCGGAAGCATTGAATAACATAAGTATAAAAGTAAAACAAGCTTTTTATTGATAATATTTCAAGTGTTACAAGCGGCACTAGACCGAGATTATAAGTCGCTCAAGCTTCTCTCTCTCTCTCTCTCTGAACAGTAAAATGGTACCAAGTGGCTACATTTATAGAATGATACATAGGCGATATTCCAATATTATGTCTTGTATATGTGCTTCAATTCTGAAAGCAATGCCCCAAGGCTCCAGAGTGAACTCCGTGCCTTAGCACTTACGAAGGGGGCATCCGCACCGAACGAGGTTTTCCCGCAACCTACAAGCAAACTGGTGGATTATCAGTACATGAATGCACTGGTGGGGAGACTTCTCGCCCACTTAACAAATCCAAATACGTTATATAGGTTTCGTGCACCATCTATTAAGTTATCTTTCTATTCTTGCCTTAGGGTCAGTTTTATGGCAATGACGTAAAGCCTAACTCGAGTGACGGTGCGTCGTACGATATAAAGGAACACGGTAAGACTTACCAACTTACCATTCGTCCTTTTCTGTCCAAGGCAAACTAAGTTAAATCAAGCACGAGCATATATAATAAAATCTAGTGACAATAACATAAGCAAACACAAGTGTCGTGAGCGAGATTCTGTTTTATGAGCACGAGTTATACGGATTATAAGGCATTTTACATTGGATGTTCAATGTGTTCAATTTTGCATAAGTGTGTTATACTCATGATTGTTTAGGTATTTCAGATGCAGTTATAGGTACATGTGTGTTACACAGAGCAGTCGCCTACAATACAATGACTCATACGCGGGTTGCCGCAATTGAGCCAACTAAATCTATATGACAGAAGGTCACTGGCAAGACGCCATAAAGGATGGTGTAGTCTCGAGGCTAAAGATGGTGTGCAAGCAAGACACAGATGGCATTGCACCCATCCTGCCCATACAAACGACTACCAATCGGCTCCGTCTAGATCAGTCGGCCCCATTGCCCCGGCAACCGTCCGCGGAACTAGATCCAAAAATCCACCTTGTGCACAAGTTATCCCTAACCAAGCTTATTCTCATGTTTTCCTGATTCCCGTAGGTACAGATACAATTACATATTCAGGTTCAATCAGTACAGTATCGACTTCTCGAGCCATCAGATTCAGTACAGGATGAGTATCAATTTTTCAGAGATGTTATGATATTATCTTGCTTTGTCACGCCCCAGTTCCAAAAATGTAAGAAACTAGGCCACGTGGCATTAGCCAGATGACACATCACTAAGGGTTTAATCCATTTTGATGGACCCAAAGGAACGTGCTACGCTGTCCTAGTATACTACAAGTCTAGTACAGGCAAGTCTATCTCATCCACAGAAAATATCAGGAAATAGTGCTGAAATATATATAATGCTGAGTCTGATAGTGTCATATTACACATCTTGTGGGAACAACCCACTGCCAAAATATAATAATAATACAGAAAATAAGATAGACTGAACATCGTCTATCTAACAAAATATCTCCATCGCCAAGTGAGCATCTCCCAGAATCAGGTAGATTCTGATTGTGTCTCCTCTAATTCTTCCTCGGTGGCATGCCTAGTCTCCTGTCCTGGACCATACACCGTGGGGCAGTAGGCCTCGTCTAAATCTGGAAGGGAACCAGGTCCTCAGTGGACATAACAAGATACAGGAAATAACATGCCAGGTATAAAAATACTGAATAAAAAAATAACTACAGGGTGCTAACCATCTAAGTGAAATGCAAATAAAGACCTTGTAGTACGCATAGGATTGTGTAGGTTTGACATATGCTGACTTAATTTACCAATCGTGTTGACTGGCTAGTATATGTGTCATATGCCCCCGGACACACGGGTAGCTCTGCAATCGACCATCTCCGAGGAGCATGGTACGAAGGATAAGGACTCATAGAGGGGGGTGTCCCATACGTCTACTAGTTATCTTTCCCGCCCAATGTAACTAAATGCCAAGTCGTAATTATTCCTGATTTTTGGCTAAACCGTGATGCGTGTCACACGTACTGGTAGCTAATCAATTACGTAGCTCGTATCCCAATATGTATTGCAACCATGTTGCGTGTTCCCGTGATAGGGTCTTAAGAGGATATTAGAATATCCTTACAGATGTTGGTAGGTCTGAAGAGTCTAAGTTTAATTATGCTACAAGTCAACGTATCTGATGACTGTACCCGAGGCAATCTCAGGTATTCATAGTTATCTGGAAATCAGGAAACATAGCATATAACAATAATTGAGTTTAAATAGTAACTTGGCAAGGTATACTTGCCTACTTTCTGATAGTGTTGGACACCTGATCCCACTGTCAAGACTGAGGGTCCTTGTGACAGGGGGTCACTGACTGTGCTGGAGATATTTTCTGTTTAAAAAGTACAGGTCTTGTAAATATCATGGGTAAAGTATAATCATATATATACTTATATACATATATGATAATATATATATAATATAGGATATACATATATATAGAGAGTATATATATAAAGATATAGTATATAATATATATTATATATGTATATATATATAAATGAACAGACAGTGCAGAAATAAAAATATATATATATATACTGTACTATCCAGTATAGTATTATATAGTATATATATATATATATATATATATATATATATATATATATATATATATATATATATATATATATATATATAATATATATATATATATATATATATATATATAATGTAAACAAAATTATAGTGCTGGAAATATAAATACGTATATTAATACTGTATTATCCAGTATTATATAGTATATAGATAATATATAGATATATGTATACAATATATATAATAAAAAGGAAATGACAGTGCAGAAAGTAAATTATACATATATATACATAAGCTGTATTATCCAGCAATATATTATATAGTACATATAGATAATATATATATATATAGATATATAGTTATATATACATATATATATATATTTATAATAAAAGGAAAGACTGTGCAGGAAATGAAATATATATATAATACACATATTTACATATATACATATATATATATATAAAGAAAAGTAAAATGCAGGAATTTAAATACATAATAATAAAATGAAAAGCATAATATATATATATATATATATATATATATATATATATATATATATATATATATATATATATATATATATATATATATATATATATATATATATATATATATATATATATATATATATATATATATATATATATATATATATATATATATATATATATATATAGGTATATATATAATTATACTATATATAAATAAGTATATATATATATATATATATATATATATATATAGTGATATATATATATATATAAGAAAGAAAGAAAAAGACAAATATATAAATAATAATAATATATATATATATATATATATATATATATATATATATATATACACTGTATATATATATATTCTGTATTTAATAATAATAGTAATAATAATAATATATATTATATATATATACATATAGAATATATATATAAATATATATACATATGTATATATACTACATATATATAATAATAATAATAAAAAACAGAAATAAAAAAATAAAAAAACAGAAATTAAAAGGTGCATAAATACATAATATACATATATATACATATATACTGTATTTTATATATATTTTATATATATAGTAATATTATATAATTATATATATATATATATACTTAAATATATACATAGATATATATATATATATATATATTTATATATATATTTAATAATAAAAATAAAAATGAAGAAAATGAATACATATGTATATACTGTATATTTACAGTATTTAATATTAATATTAATAATATTAATTACATAATAGTAATTATTAATATATATATATAATAATATATATAATTATATACATATATATACATAGATATATACATATACATATACATATATCTATTTACGTAATTATACGTATATACAGGGGGGTAGGGGTATAGCTACTGACAGGTGGGACCCCCACGTCGTCTACGGCGGGGAGGACGGCGGCGGAGGCGGCCGGAGGTGGCCGGAGGAGCAGCAACAGCAGCAGTGGCTGCTAGCAGCAGCAGCAACAGCAGCTGCTTGCGAGGGCTGCCGGCGGCGGAGCGGTGGCGGAGACGGTGGTGCAGGGTGAGGGATCGACGGAGGGAGGTGTGGCGGTGAGGTTGGTGGTGGTGGCGAGGGTCCACGGTGGCTGTGGAGGCGGCTAGAGGCGGTCGGAGGTGAGGGGGTTCTGTGGTCGGGGGTCGGGGGGGTTGCTGTGGCGGAGCTAGCGGCGGTGGGGGTGGTCGTGGGGCGGTGGATGTCGGTCGGGATGGTGGAGGAGGTGGTGGCGAGTCTGGTGGTGGTAGTGGTGGGGGTGCTCGGTGGTCGGAGGCGGTGGTGGAAGTGGTTCGGGTGGTGGTGGCTGTGGGTGTTGGTGTTGGGGGAGTTGGCTTGTGGGGGCTGCCGGCGGCGGAGCGGCCGGCTAGGGCGGGGCTCCGGTGGTCGGGGAGGAGGGAAGGGAGGTGGCGAGGGGTTGGGCAGGGGTCCGGTGGGCGGAGGGTGGCCGGAGAGGGTGTGGAGTGAGTTGGGAAAGAGAGGGGGGGTCGGGTTATATAGGTTTAGGGGGAGTGGCAGGGTTGTAATTAGGGGGAAGTCTAGGGGTATTTAGGTCTTTTTGGGTTTTTGAGATATTTATGCAGCCATTTGTGGGTCCCACATGACACGTGGACGGTCCACATTCACCAGCCAATAAGGTGATGCCACCTCACACTGAAAATTTGCATAAAAACCCCTGAAATTTCCTAAATTGCAAATAGGTCCAAAAATTGGTATTTTGCGTAATTACGCAATTTGTCTGATAAATTTCCCTGTTCCCAGAAAATACTAAAATGCTCAGAATTGAGAGGGAAAAGCTGTGGGAGGGTCCTGAGGGGGTGGGGTGAGTTTGGGCAGGGGCAGGGCCTGGTTTCTTGGTGATACGGGTCATCGTATTTATTATTTAATAAATACTGCGCACGGTGTTCTCTAATTATTTAGAGGTAGGTAGGGCCATAATTTTACTACGGTGTTAATATACTAATTGTAGTATATTCAAAGTAGAATATTATCGTATTTTTATCTGGGTAAAACAGGTGCCTGTTGGTCCTCAATCTCTAGGGGTACAGAGATGGGCAAAGAGCAAGAAATAAAATAGGAATTAAATACAGACTTTTGTAACGATATTTGTGCGTCTCAAACGAGGCTCAAAAATAAGCATCTGGGAGTTGCACAAAAATTAGGAAAATAGTTTAACAAGTCTAGGGCAGGTATGTGAATTTGTTTGGGAATTACAGCTAGTGTAATGCTCTAAATAATTATTTGAAGTATAGGTGCACAATCAATAGGATATGTAAACAAAAATAAATTGTTTAAAAAGTTACAGAAATTCTAATTAGCTAAAATTAGTCCTAAATTACTGAAATCTGGTCGAGGGAGTTTACAATATACCCTCCTTAGAATATTTTGTCCTCGAAATAAAAACAGACATATAATGAAAATGAAAGATTGATTTGAAATATTAGGACATACCCTGGTTTGGAAATAGATAGGGGAAACGCTGTCGAATATCCTTCTCTCGTTCCCAGGTTGATTCACCTGGTGCATGATGTCTCCATGCAACACGAACTAGAGGGATAGTCTGGCCTCGCAATACTTTCTCGCTACGGTCTAAGATCTCTACGGGCTCCTCCTGGTACGATAGGCTTGGGCCGACGGTAATCTCTGAATGGTCCAGTACATGACTTGGGTCTGGAATGTACCTCCTCAGCTGAGATACGTGAAAGACGTTATGTACTCCTTCCAGGGTCTGAGGTAGGGCTAGCTTGTAGGCCACTTCTCCGATGCCTTCTAATACATCGAAAGGTCCAATGTACCTTGGACTCAGCTTCCCTCTTCCTCCAAATCTGATAGTACCTCTGGTAGGTGAGATCTTCAAGAATACATGCTCTCCCACTTGGAACTCTAAAGGTCGTCGATGAACGTTGGCCCAGCGCTTCTGTCTGTCTTGTGCAGCTCGTAGGTGTCCTTGTATCTTCTTTACTTTCTCCACCGTACGAACAACCAGTTCTGGTCCCAAGATCTGTCTTTCGCCAACATCGCTCCAGCATACTGGGGAACGATATTTCCTGCCATACAATGCTTCAAAGGGAGCCATTTGAATACTCGCTTGATAGCTATTATTGTAGAAAAACTCCACCAGGTGTAAATGATCTTCCCATGATCCGCTGAAATCAAGCATGCAGGCTCTCAGCATATCTTCAAGCGTCTGGATGGTGCATTCTGATTGGCCATCTGTCTGTGGATGGTACGAGGTGCTGAACTTAAGGCGGGTACCAAGACTTTCTTGCATACTTTGCCAAAAGTAAGATGTAAACCTTGTATCTCTGTCAGACACTATGCTGACTGGTACTCCATGCAGACGTACTATCTCCTTCATGTACATGTCCGCCAAGACTTTGGTAGATTGTCCGAATCTGAAAGGTAGGAAATGAGCAGCCTTTGTGAGTCTATCTACAATCACCCATACAGCATTACGACCACTGGGACTTCTTGGAAAGCCCGTAACAAAGTCCATCGTAATGTGTTCCCATTTCCACTCGGGTATTGGGAGGGGTTGAAGTAGACCTGCTGATCTCTGATGTTCAGCCTTGACTTGCTGACACACCAGGCATTTAGCCACAAAGCGTGCTATCTCTCGCTTCATTCCATGCTACCAGTAGTATTGTCGCAGATCTCTGTACATCTTTGTGCCTCCAAGATGTATAGAGTATGTTGAGCTGTGAGCTTCTGACATCAGCTCCTCACGAAGTTCTCCATTTGGAACATAAAGACGTTCTCCACATCTTAGAGTCCCATCTTCGTGTATGCGATATCCTGTCTGGATTCCAGCCTCTGTTCTTTGACGAAGCCTCTGAAATCTTGCATCTGTTGGCAGTGCAGCCTTGATTCTTTCGACCAATGTTGATTGTAGTTGGTAGTTAGACAATTGGCCGTCAATTCCTGGCATAATGACTGTTATTCCCATCTTTTCTAGATCTTTCAGCAGACCTGGTTGGGTGATCATAAAGAATGCCGAGGGTCTTCTGCTTAGTGCATCAGCTACTACATTAGCCTTTCCTGGATGGTACTGCAGATCGATCTCGAAGTCTGTCATCACTTCGAGCCATCGTCTTTGTCTCAGGTTCAGGTCCTTCTGAGTGTAGACGTATTTTAGGCTCTTGTGATCGGTGAATATCTTCACTCGTTCGCCGTATAGATAATGTCTCCAAAGCTTCAGGGCGAAGATGACTGCGGCAAGCTCCAAGTCGTGAGTGGGGTAATTCTTCTCATGAGTCCTCAGTTGTCTTGAGGCATAAGCTACCACTTTCCCATGTTGCATTAAGACACAAACCAATCCTTTTCCGAATGCATCGCTATAGATGACGAATCCTCCGGATCCAGATGGTATAGTCAAGATGGGGGCAGTAGTCAGACGCTTCTTCAACTTATCAAAAGCTGTCTGGCATTCCTTAGACCAGATGAACTCCTGGTCCTTGCGGATAAGTCGGGTAATTGGCTCCGCGATTCTTGCAAAGTTTTCTATGAACCTCCGGTAATATCCAGCAAGTCCTAGAAAGCTTCTCACCTCTGAAACGTTGGTCGGAGTTGGCCACGTCTCGACAGATGAGATCTTTGCTGGGTCCACCGAGATGCCTTCTCCGGTGATCACGTGTCCCAGAAAAGCGACACGGTCAAGGAAGAACTCGCACTTGCTTAGTTTAGCATAAAGGCTCTCACGTCTCAGCGTCTCTAGCACTAGTCTCAAGTGCTCTTCGTGCTCCTTGTGGCTCTTTGAATACACCAAGATGTCGTCGATGAAGACTACCACGAACTGGTCCAGATATTGGTGGAAGACTCTGTTCATCAGGTTCATGAATACGGCTGGTGCATTAGTCAGTCCAAAAGGCATCACCAGGAACTCGTAATGACCATAGCGAGTCCTGAATGCTGTCTTTGGAATGTCTTCTCTCCGTACTTTGACCTGATGATAGCCAGATCTTAAGTCTATTTTTGAGAATACCACAGCTCCCGTCAGTTGGTCGAACAGATCATCAATTCGCGGCAAGGGGTACTTGTTTTTTATTGTCAGAGTGTTGAGGGCTCTGTAATCAATACACATCCGATATGTTCCGTCCTTCTTTGGTACAAACAACACTGGTGCTCCCCAGGGTGATGCACTAGGACAAACAAATCCCTTGATTTGCAATTCTTCAAGTTGCAGCTTCAGTTTGTCAAGTTCCTTCTTTGCCAGTCGGTACACATTTGAGGATACCGGTGCAGCTCCGGGTATCAGCTCAATAGTGAACTCTACTTCTCTGTCAGGCGGTAGGCTTGGCAATTCCTCCGGGAATACGTCTTCGAATTCTGCAACGAGTGCTGGGGGTTCTATCTCCATCGCCATGTAAGCTCTAGGAGTCTGGCTTACTCCTTGCTCGATGGTACCTCGTACGTATTCGAACTCCGGGTGTCCTGGTGGTCTAAAGATGATACTATCTTTTCGGCAGTCTAGGATAGCCTTGTTCTGGATTAACCAGCCCATGCCTAAGACGACATCGAAATTTGGCATTGGGAGTACCAAAAATCGTGCTCTTAGCTCTCTACTACAAACAACTATTGAACATGTTTCAATAATGTTGGTAACTGAAACAATACCTCCTCCAGTAAGAATTTTTCAGCACTTGGATAGCGGGGAAGTGATTAGTTTGTGCATGGCTACGAAACTACTAGATATGAATGACAGGGTTGCACCAAAATTAAACAATACGGTTGCAGGTAATGATGCAACTAAAATGGTACCTACGATGGTTTCTCCTTCGGGTTCTTCGGCAACTGCAGCTAAAGCAAAGGCTTGTCCATGCCTTTGTCCTCCCGATTGTTGTCTGGCCTTGAACTGGCTCTCCTGAGTGGCCAGAGGTGGTCCCTTCTGATATCCTCCAGATGTCGAAGGATGTGTACCTCCAGTTGAGGTCTGCGTCTTCTGGCCCGGGGCTCCATTTTTGCGTTGTGGACAGTCTTTAGCCATATGTTGGCTAGCTCCACATATTAGGCAGAGTCCCTTCTTCTTTCTACAGTCATTGATATAATGCCCCTTCTTGCCACAGAAGTGACAAGTCGGGAGCTCCTTCTTCGGGTAGGGCCCCATCGTCTGCTGCGTCTGATTTTGTGGACGACGGATAGGGCCTCCTGCCCCTTGTTGGTTTTTGGCCGGGAAGGTTGGATTTGAGCGTCTCGTTCCTCGGCCAATAGCTTCTTGCACCCTTGCTTCTGCAAGAACCTCCTCGTAGGAGATCCTTGACTGTGATGTCGTATATCTCTGGAGCTCGCAGGTGAGGCCATGGTGAAATCTTTTGGCCTTCTCCAGTTCATTCGGTATCAAGATGGTACCGAATCGACTTAGTCTGCTGAACTCCGCGTCGTAAGCATCTACAGTCATGTTTCCCTGTTCCAAGTGCAGGAACTGAGAGTATAAGGCATTTTGAACTGTTGCAGGGAAGTACTTGGCATTGAAGTGCTCCAAAAATTGTTCCCAAGTTTGATCCTTGCCGACGCTACGCTCTATGGATTCCCACCAGTGATGGGCATTGCCTAAGAGTTGAGCTCTTACGGCGGTCATCCATAGATCGGGGGTAAGTTGCGAGCCTTCTAGCAGCATTTCTGTATTGGAGATCCAATCTGAGATCTCCTCTGGGGATTCGCTACCCTTAAAGGTTTTCGGGTTCATCTGGCGGAAGCCTTTGACTGTGCCTATTGGTTGGACAGGTGCTGGTGCTGGTGCTGGAGCAGTCGTTCTTTCCAAGGCTGCCATCAATGTCTGTCTCAAGGCCTCAGTTTGTTGCCACTGAGATTGTCTCAGGGCTTCAGTCTGCTGCCACTGAGTTTGCATCATAGCTTGGAGGAACTGGAACATCTGTGTTTGTCCCTCAAGCTGAGGCATCTGGGCAGGGAAGGCGGGAGGTGGAGGCAGTGGTGTCTCCGCCTGCGGTGTTTGCCCTTCATGCTGGGCTGGTGTTCCTGTCTGGGCAGGATTCTGGGGAAGGTATGGAGTCGTTGGGTAGACCAACATCTGTCTCGGGGATGGGTCCCTCGGGGTGGATGGGGTTCCCTGGACATCGGGCGAGGGGTCTGTTGCTGGGTCAGTCCCATCAATCGCATGTCCTCTGGGTATGTCCATTTTTCTGAAGAAAATAGAATAATTAGAAAAAACACAAGGAATTAATAATTTATAATCAAGCAAGACAAAAAAAAAATTTAATGAAGTCAGTGTGGATGAGACCTAGTATTTCTATCCTATTGCAGGCATGCTGGGCATGTCATCATACCACTAGCAATAAAGATAGACCTGCATGGGCCACCACTAAAACCATGTCACGTGCCAGTTCCAAAAATGTAAGGAACTAGGCCACGTGGCATTAGCCAGCTGACACGTCACTAAGGGTTTAATCTATTTTGATGGAACCAAAGGAACGTGCTACGCTGTCCTAGTATACTACAAGTCTAGTACAGGCAAGTCTATCTCATCCACAGAAAATATCAAGAAATAGTGCTGAAATATATATAATACTGAGTCTGATAGTGTCATATTACACATCTTGTGGGAACAACCCACTGCCAAAATATAATAATAATACAGAAAATAAGATAGACTGAACATCGTCTATCTAACAAAACATCTCCATCGCCAAGTGAGCATCTCCCAGAATCAGGTAGATTCTGATGGTGTCTCCTCTAATTCTTCCTCGGTGGCATGCCTAGTCTCCTGTCCTGGACCATACACCGTGGGGTAGTAGGCCTCGTCTAAATCTGGAAAGGAACCAGGTCCTCAGTGGGACATAACAAGATACAGGAAATAATATGCCAGGTATGAAAATACTGAATAAATAAATAACTACAGGGTGCTAACCATCTAAGTGAAATGCAAATAAAGACCTTGTAGTACGCATGGGATTGTGTAGGTTTGACATATGCTGACTTAATTCACCAATCGTGTTGACTGGCTAGTATATGTGTCATATGCCCCCGGACACACGGGTAGCTCTGCAATCGACCATCTCCGAGGAGCATGGTACGAAGGATAAGGACTCATGGAGGGGGGTGTCCCATACGTCTACTAGTTATCTTTCCCGTCCAATGTAACTAAATGCCAAGTCGTAATTATTCCTGATTTTTGGCTAAACCGTGATGCGTGTCACACGTACTGGTAGCTAATCAATTACGTAGCTCGCATCCCAATATGTATTGCAACCATGTTGTGTGTTCCCGTGATAGGGTCTTAAGAGGATATTAGAATATCCTTACAGATGTTGGTAGGTCTGAAGAGTCTAAGTTTAATTATGCTACAAGTCAACGTATCTGATGACTGTACCCGAGACAATCTCAGGTATTCATAGTTATCTGGAAATCAGGAAATATAGCATATAACAATAATTGAGTTTAAATAGTAACTTGGCAAGGTATACTTGCCTACTTTCTGATAGTGTTGGACACCTGATCCCACTGTCAAGACTGGGGGTCCTTGTGACAGGGGGTCACTGACTGTGCTGGAGATATTTTCTGTTTAAAAAGTACAGGTCTTGTAAATATCATGGGTAAAGTATAATCATATATATACTTATATACATATATGATAATATATATATAATATAGGATACACATATATATATAGAGTATATATATATATATATATATATATAGTATATAATATATATTATATATGTATATATAGATATATATATATATATATATAAATGAACAGACAGTGCAGAAATGAAAATATATATATATATACTGTACTATCCAGTATAGTATTATATAATATATATATCATATATATATATATACATATATACATATATATAATGTAAAGAAAATTATAGTGCTGGAAATATAAATACGTATATTAATACTGTATTATCCAGTATTATATAGTATATAGATAATATATAGATATATGTATACAATATATATAATAAAAAGGAAATGACAGTGCAGAAAGTAAATTATACATATATATACATAAGCTGTATTATCCAGCAATATATTATATAGTATATATAGATAATATATATATATATATATAGATATATAGTTATATATACATATATATATATTTATAATAAAAGGAAAGACTGTGCAGGAAATGAAATATATATATAATACATATATTTACATATATACATATATATATATAAAAAAAGAAAAGTAAAATGCAAGAATTTAAATAAATAATAATAAAATGAAAAGCATAATATATATATATATATATATATATATATATATATATATATATATATATATATATATATATATATATATATATATATATATACATACATATATATATATATATCATATAGGTATATATATAATTATACTATATATAAATAAGTATATATATATATATAGTGATATATATATATATATAAGAAAGAAAGAAAAAGACAAATATATAAATAATAATAATATATATATATACACTGTATATATATATATATATTCCATATTTAATAATAATAGTAATAATAATAATATATATTATATATATATACATATACATATAGAATATATATATATAAATATATATACATATGTATATATACTACATATATATAATAATAATAAAAAAACATAAATAAATAAATAAAAAGAAATTAAAAGGTGCATAAATACATAATATACATATATATACATATATACTGTATTTTATATATATTTTATATATATAGTAATATTATATAATTATATATATATATACTTAAATATATACATAGATATATATATATATATTTATATATATATTTAATAATAAAAATAAAAATGAAGAAAATGAATACATATGTATATACTGTATATTTACAGTATTTAATATTAATATTAATAATAGTAATTACATAATAGTAATTATTAATATATATATACATATATATATATATAATAATATATATAATTATATACATATATATATATACATAGATATATACATATACATATACATATACCTATTTACGTAATTATACGTATATACAGGGGGTAGGGGTATACCTACTGACATGTGGGACCCCCACGTCGTCTACGGCGGGAGGACGGCGGCGGAGGCGGCCGGAGGTGGCCGGAGGAGCAGCAACAGCAGCAGTGGCTGCTAGCAGCAGCAGCAACAGCAGCTGCTTGCGAGGGCTGCCGGCGGCGGAGCGGTGGCGGAGACGGTGGTGCAGGGTGAGGGATCGACGGAGGGAGGTATGGCGGTGAGGTTGGTGGTGGTGGCGAGGGTCCACGGTGGCTGTGGAGGCGGCTAGAGGCAGTCGGAGGTGAGGGGGTTCTGTGGTCGAGGGTCGGGGGGGTTGCTGTGGCGGAGCTAGCGGCGGTGGGGGTGGTCGTGGGGCGGTGGAAGTCGGTCGGGATGGTGGAGGAGGTGGTGGCGAGTCGGGTGGTGGTGGTGGTGGGGGTGCTCGGTGGTCGGAGGCGGTGGTGGAAGTGGTTCGGGTGGTGGTGGCTGTGGGTGTTGGTGTTGGGGGAGTTGGCTTGTGGGGGCTGTCGGCGGCGGAGCGGCCGGCTAGGGCGGGGCTCCGGTGGTCGGGGAGGAGGGAAGGGAGGTGGCGAGGGGTTGGGCAGGGGTCCGGTGGGCGGAGGGTGGCCGGAGAGGGTGTGGAGTGAGTTGGGAAAGAGAGGGGGGGTCGGGTTATATAGGTTTAGGGGGAGTTGCAGGATTGTAATTAGGGGGAAGTCTAGGGGTATTTAGGTCTTTTTGGGTTTTTGAGATATTTATGCAGCCATTTGTGGGTCCCACATGACACGTGGACGGTCCACATTCACCAGCCAATAAGGTGATGCCACCTCATACTGGAAATTTGCATAAAAACCCCTGAAATTTCCTAAATTACAAATAGGTCCCAAAATTGGTATTTTACGTAATTACGCAATTTGTCTGATAAATTTCCCTGTTCCCAGAAAATACTAAAATGCTCAGAATTGAGAGAGAAAAGTTGTGGGAGGGTCCTGAGGGGGTGGGGGTGAGTTTGAGCAGGGGCAGGGCCTGGTTTCTTGGTGATACGGGTCATCGTATTTATTATTTAATAAATACTGCGCACGGTGTTCTCTAATTATTTAGAGGTAGGTAGGGCCATAATTTTACTACGGTGTTAATATACTAATTATAGTATATTCAAAGTAGAATATTATCGAATTTTTGTCTGGGTAAAACAGGTGCCTGTTGGTCCTCAATCTCTAGGGGTACAGAGATGGGCAAAGAGCAAGAAATAAAATAGGAATTAAATACAGACTTTTGTAACGATATTTGTGCGTCTCAAACGAGGCTCAAAAATAAGCATCTGGGAGTTGCACAAAAATCAGGAAAATAGTTTAACAAGTCTAGGGCAGGTATGTGAATTTGTTTGGGAATTACAGCTAGTGTAATGCTCTAAATAATTATTTGAAGTATAGGTGCACAATCAATAGGATATATAAACAAAAATAAATTGTTTAAAAAGTTACAGAAATTCTAATTAGCTAAAATTAGTCCTAAATTACTGAAATCTGGTCGAGGGAGTTTACATGCTTAACTGTCCATTGATGCAATCCCCTAGTTCAGAAAATGTCTTGGCAACCTAACGGTCCCGAATACATTCAATGTTCTATACTTGGCTGTCACCCCCACTTTTTGGGTTTAGGGGTATTTTCGTCTTTTCGTAATTAATGAGTAAATGATTGCATGATAATCAATTTTCTTTAATTTACAGTGATCTTAATTGATTGTGCACTTTATCATTATTCAATAACTAGGACGCTAGCCTTGTCTTCCATCAGATTCGAACCCTTGCCCTAGATACGCCGGACCATTAACTAATGCTCGTGTCCTATGTAAATCCAGCCCTTATACTCCTATTGAATTTTAGAACACCTCCTTGCATCTAATTTAGATTTAAGCAAACAATAAACCTATTTCGTGTAAATTTCCGTAAATTCATTAAACCCATTTTCCCTTTCATTATATTTCTTGATTCTTGGGAATATGTAATTTAACAGCAACCCCTTTGAAACCATAGCTTCAAACCCTTGAACCAATACATTCTAGAAATTCATTTTAATTTATTTGAAACCCTAACCATCGAAATTATCCATGGCAAGCCCAATCGCAATAGGGCCTTGACCAAACTTAATTCTAGGTCAACCCAAGTCTACTACCTATATATATATATACATAGTATTACTTTTCCTTTTCTTTTAACCTAAAAAATAAAACCTCAGCCGACCCCTTCCCTTACCCATCTCCACGCCGAGCAAACACCTGAGCCGCCGAATGCCGGAAGTCTCACCCCACGACCCGCGGGCTCTCGGCTTAACCGCTGAAGCCGGAGACCCGCACGCGCCGCTGCCACCATTGCTTAAGCCCACGTCAACCGGAGACCGACCGAGCCGCCGAGCGCTGCTGCTGCCGACGGAAACAGCAACTGGACCCAACTGCTCGACCACCCTGCGCCGGGACTGAACGCCGTACCACTGCCGAAGCCGAGCCGACTAGAGCGCCGGAGCAGCATTTCCGCTGAGCCATTTCCGACTGTGCACCCGTGCACGACGATCAGCTCGTCTCGTCATCACCACCCTGTCCACACGCGTAGGTTTGACGTGAACCTAATCTCGTTTGAGCATGTATGTATGTAGTTGCATACGTATGGGTATATAGATATTATAGGTTCTCAGATAATATCTATACATGCCCTATATGTATTATAAGTATCCTAGTATATATACTTAATAAATTGTATGCATGGTATAAGTTGATAGTATATATGTGCATAGTATAATTGATTAGTATGTATCAATATACGCATATGAACATGCATAAGGTAAAATCTATTAAGTAACTAAAAGCACATATCTATTAAATTGAAATTAGTAGTGTTGATGTTTATGATAAACAATATTAGGCATTATATGCCCATGTACTAGGTTTCCCGTAGCGTGATAACAGACTGCCAAATGTACACTGACGTACTGGCAAGACCGTGCCATTGACTGTCTATTATTTACAGCAACGACAGACGTGACCACCCCTAGCATAGTCTGTTGAGATCATTATGTTGATTGTGAGCTAGAGTATTGTCTGATGAAGTATTGTATTATATGGTATGTCTATAGGACTGTTGGATCATCCAGACGACACCTTGGAACCCGGACAGTGGTATTGCCAGCTAAGGACCACAGGCGAGTACATTCTCTGATAGTTTCTATTATGTTGATTATCTCTATAATTCTTGTTGTATAGCGTACATGACTCTGACACTGTTGCTTACACGAGTTAGCATCATTGAGACTTGTCACGAGGAGTCGTGATTGGAATCAATCGTGCTAGCTGGGGAAACGGGGAAGTATTAGTAGTTATGTGATTATACCCCTTACATGCAGCATTAGCTCACCCACATTTCACGTCGGTGCAGCCTTACCCTTACATACCTCATCGCTGTTACATTCTGGTTAGCCTAACCTGTTGGGGATGATCGGTAATCCATGTAATGAGTCATATATTCCCAAGACGATCACATGATATACTGATGTTTCACACACTTAGATAGATGATTCTTGACATGTATCTTGATAGACTGATCTTGTATTTCCACATGTTCTAGTTGTTGTTCTTATACATACTTACATACCAGTTCTTGTACTTGCGCACACTTGTAGTTCTATTTCATGTCAGATGCTATTGATGATGATGTTCCAGTACTTTATTCCAGCATTCTTTATTCCAGTATTTCTCATTGCCAGTATTTCATTCTGTCTTATATTTCTTTACACTGTATTATAGTTTTTATCAATATATGTGGAACTGCTGTTAGAGGTGTATTTTTGTTCCAATCCTGACTGGATATTTTTTCCAGAGAATCTTGAGGATTTCTGTACTACGCACTACGGACCAGGTATAGATGCAGACTATGTACCAGAGATCCTAGAGGAGACCATGCTTCTAGATGAGGCATTGCCTGCAGCTACCTAGATAGTATTTATTTTATGCTTGAGACTTATGAAGGATATTTCAGTTTATGTTTAGACTGATGTTAAGTTTAATTGGAGACTTGTGTTGGACAGCTAGACTGTGAGTTATCTTTATGTTTGAGACATGGTGATTAACTATGTTATTTCTTTTATTTTTATCGTGCCTTATAGTTGTTGTGATTGAGTTACATTGAGAGATTTGAAGATGTAGATCATTGACAGGTGTTTAGTTAGTTAGTGTTACTGTGACCCAGACAGCGTTCTACCGCCGATGCTGCGGCGTAGGCTGGACGTACCCACGCTCTCGTGCCCCTACACCGGGTGCGGGTCATGACACATTTTTAGTGGTGGCCCATGCAGGTCTAGTTTCGCAAGTTATGCGATATCGTGGTAGTGTGACAACTTAGTTGTACTGCTGCGAGCCTGTGCTAGGATATAGGAAACAGGATCTAGGATGAGAATATGCTCAATCACACTAGGAAATTCTGAACTTCATGGATTGCTTCCTTTAGCACTTTAGTGTTCTTCCTTGATAATATCATATCTATCACCTTAATTGATTCTTTGATCTATATTCAGGATGTCGCCGAATACTAGATCCATGAGAATGGGAGCAACCAATTCAGAGAGGACTGCCACCTCTCAACCTGACGAACAGATACCTGGAGATTCTCCTACATCTCCTGTTCGTGTGGGAGTGTCTGCAACTAGCGGGATTCCTCCTCCACCTATACAGAGGATTGCCCCAGCTATGACAAACAACCTTCCACCACCACCGACACCGATTCCCGGAGGAGTGCCCGCTGACGGGGCACAGATGTTCGCACTGATGCAGGGCATGCTAGAGGCCCAGAGAGTAACAGCAGAAGCTCAACGTGTTCAAGCTGAGGCTCAGAGAATGCAAGCAGAAGCACACCAGGTGCAGACCGAACTGATGAGAGAGAGCATGGAGAATGCTCATCAGGTGACTCTCCAGGCTATGGAGAGAGTAGCACGACAACCGCAACATCAAGGTCAGCAACAACAGAGGCCCGGTACCATAGTGGACTTTAAGAGGATGATGCCTCGAGAGTTCAAAGGCACAGAAGGAATACTATATGTTGACGAATGGTTAGAAGACATAGAAAGGAATTTGCGCTTATCACAGATTCCAGAGATTCTTCAGATAGAGGCCGCTGGCAGTCAGATGTTTGATATTGCACTGACGTGGTATTGTACAGAGCCGAGACTCGCCGCTGAAGGACTTACTTGGGAGGACTTTAAGGAACTCTTCAAAGAGAAATTCTTTCCTGACGTAGCCTTGGGAGCATTAGAAAGCCAGTTCCATGACTTAGTCCAAGGAGGCATGTCAGTCAACGAATATGCTGCAGAGTTTTGTCGATTGAGTCGATTTGCACCATCAATGGTTCGAGACCCAGGAGACAGAGCTCGGAAATTCAGGAAGGGATTAAACAGGGAGATCAAGTCTCGTACTTCGGGATGACGTACTGCTACATTTGAGGGTATTCTGATGGATGCCCAGATTGCCGAAGACGACTTGGACCTCAGGCCCAAGAGAGGACGCGATACATCTGGAGAAACAAGAGGTAACACAGGACCAGCCAAGCGCCCACACTTTCAACAACAACATAGGTCGTACCAGCAACAACACCAGCAGCAACACCAGCAACAGGCACCAGTTCGAGGACATGCTCAACAACAGCAACCACAAAGACATAATCAACTCGTTGCCCCATGTTTGTATTGCGGGAAGATGGGACATACAAGAGACATCTGCAGAAAAAGGTTGGGCACTTGCTTATCGTGTGGATCAGCAGCACATCAGCTGAGGGACTGCCCAACTATTCAGAATCGCCAAGGAGGAGGAGCCGCTCAGAGAGGACCAGCCAGAGCACCTATTGTACCAGGAGGCCAGCAGAGAGGACCTCCACTTCCAACACAGCATGAGAGGTTTGCTCAGCAGCAGCAGCAACAGAGAGGAGCACCACAAGGACGAGCTTACGCCATGACCACTGAGGAGGCCGAGCCAGCTGGAGACGTGATTTCAGGTTCAGTTTTACTCGATTCTACTCCAGCACTTGCATTATTTGATTCTGGCGCTTCCCATAGTTTCATATCTATATCTTATGCCCTTAAACATCATTTAGAAACAGAACTATTAGATAAGACTTGCAAGATCACGACAGGAGGAGGCATTATCCTAGTTCATGATTGTTGCAAGGATCGGAGAGTGTCATTGGAAGGCCGAGAGTTGAGCGTGAGTTTACTCGTTATGTCACTTCCGGAATACGATATTGTACTCGGAATGGACTGGCTGAGTAAACACCATGCTTCTATAGATTGTCACGGAGGTAGAGTAGTATTTCGACCACCAGGAGAGCCAGAGTTTAAGATTGTCAAAGGAGCAGAGGAGCGGAGCAGAGGCACTTTTTGCGGAACCAGGGTGGAAGAAGAAGAGTTACCGCATCCACTTATAGCAGAGTTCTTGGATGTATTTCCAGAGGAGTTGCCAGGTTTGCTACCAGACAGAGACGTTGAGTTCTCTATAGACTTAATACCAGAAGCGGAACCTATTTCACAACATGTCTATAGAGTTAACAACAACGAATTGGTAGAACTAAAGAAACAAGTTGAGGAGCTACAAGACAAAGGTTTTATTAGATCCAGTTCATCGCCATGGGGAGCACCGGTATTATTTGTACCAAAGAAGGATGGCACGGTACGTATGTGTATCGATTATAGAGCTTTGAATAACCTCACTATCAAAAATAAATATCCGCTGCCGAGGATAGATGATCTTTTTGATCAATTGAGCGGAGCGAAGGTGTTTTCAAAAATAGACTTGAGGTCAGGCTATCACCAGGTGAAAGTGAAGAAAGAAGATATACCGAAGACCGCCTTTCGAACCAGATATGGCCAGTTTGAATTTACAGTAATGCCGTTGGTTTAACCAATGCACCAGCAGTATTTATGAACTTGATGAACAAGGTGTTCCACCAGTACCTTGACAAGTTCGTAGTGGTGTTTATTGACGATATTCTTGTATATTCAAAAACCCCAGAAGAGCATGAAGAGCACTTGAGAATAGTCTTGGAAACTCTCAGGAGAGAGAAATTATACGGGAAGCTTTCAAAGTGTGAGTTCTTTCTTGAAAAGGTTGAATTCCTTGGACATATGGTAACGGGTGACGGAATTTCAGTTAACCCAAAGAAGATAGAGGCAGTAAAGTCATGGGCTACCCCCGGTACGGTAGCTGAAATCAGGAGCTTTCTCGGATTAGCAGGATACTACAGAAGATTTGTACAAGACTTCTCCAAGATTGCAGAGCCAATGACTAGGTTGACCAAGAAGGATGTGGAATTTGTCTGGATAGAAGAATGCCAAGCCACATTCGATGAGCTGAAGAGGAGATTGACGACAGCACCAGTTTTGACATTGCCCTCAGGGACAGGTGGATTCACTATCTACAGTGATGCTTCAAAAAAAGGGTTGGGATGCGTTCTTCAACAACACGGGAAAGTAATTGCCTATGCTTTAAGACAATTACGCCCTCATGAAAAGAACTACCCCACTCACGATCTGGAGTTAGCAGCAGTTATCTTTGCCCTAAAGCTGTGGAAGCACTATCTGTACGGAGAGCGTGTGGAAATCTTCACAGACTACAAGAGCTTAAAGTACGTGTTTACACAGAAGGAGCTGAATATGAGACAGAGAAGGTGGTTAGAATTGATAAAAGACTTCGATATCTCATTACAGTATCATCCAGGAAAAGCCAACGTAGTCGCGGATGCCTTGAGCAGGTACCCAATGGCTATGTGTTTGACTTCGGATAGACACTTATTAGCTGATCTTGAGAGCTTAAAAATTGAGGTATTAGTTCCAGGAGCTGAAATTCAGATATGGGGACTGCAGATTCAATCAGAGCTGATAGACAGAATTAGAGCTGCGCAGTACGATGATGAAACTCTAAGGAATATTAGGGCACAAGTTCAGGCAGGATTGATAGATGATTTCACTATTGCGGATGATGGATCCATACGACATGGCACGAGGATGTGTGTGCCAAGTGGAGAGCTGCACGAAGAAGTTTTACAGGAGGCACACCGCTCTCAGTACTCGATGCATCCCGGAGCCAACAAGATGTATCGAGATTTGAGGAGGCATGTATGGTGGTATGGTATGAAGCATGAAGTAGCACGCTTCGTATCCCGATGTTTAGTATGCCAACAGGTGAAAGCAGATCGACAGAGGCCAGGGGGATTGCTTCAACCTTTACCCATTCCAGAATGGAAGTGGGAGCACGTGACTATGGACTTCGTTTCAGGACTTCCTCGTTCTCCAGGAGGAAAAGACGCAATTTGGGTCATCGTGGATAGATTGACCAAATCAGCCCACTTCTTACCTTTTAAAGTGGGTACTTCGACGGAGAAGCTAGCTGAAATATACGTACAGCAGATTGTCAGATTACATGGAGTTCCTGTGAGTATTGTCTCAGATCGGGATAGTCGTTTCACTTCCCATTTCTGGAGGAGCCTGCAGCCTAGCTTGGGCACTCAGCTCAAGTTCAGTACCGCATATCACCCACAGACAGACGAGCAGTCTGAAAGGACGATTCAGACCCTTGAAGACATGCTACGCACTTGCGTATTGGATCTCGGAGGTTCTTGGGAGGATCATCTAACTTGGTAGAGTTTGCTTACAACAACAGCTACTAGGCCAGCATTGAGATGTCACCATTCGAGGCTTTATATGGACGGAGGTGTCGTACCCCTTTATCGTGGGATGATGTTGGAGGAAGAGCCTTGTTAGGACCAGAAATGGTCGTGGATGCAGCAGAAAAGGTAAAACTTATCAGAGACAGACTGCGAGTGGCGGAGGACAGACAGCGGCATTGGGCAGATAGTCACCGTAGACCCCTAGAGTTTCAGGTATTGTTTTGAATTGTTTTGTTTGGTTGTGATTGCTTTATTTAGGTTGCATGTTAAGATCGTTGTTCTAGGTTGGCAATTTGGTGTTCCTACGGATTTCTCCGACACGGGGCACGATTCGTTTCGGCAGAGGAGAAAAGCTTAGTCCACGATACATCGGGACCTTCAGTGTTCTTGCAAGGGTCGGTGCAGTGGCCTATAGACTAGACTTACCGCCTGCTCTAGATGGAGTACATAACGTGTTCCACGTGTCACAGCTGAGACGGTACGTGGCAGATCCTAGTCACGTATTAGATCACTCGGAGATCGAAGTTGGACCGACACTCCGCTATCCCGAACAACCGGTGGAGATCTTGGATCGTAGAGAGAAGATATTGCGGAACCAGACTATTCCCTTGGTTCGTGTTGCATGGAGAAATCACTCTCCAGGAGAATCAACTTGGGAGAGAGAGGACAAAATGCACGAGCGGTATCCATATCTCTTTGAGACTTGAGGTATAATTCATTAATTGATTGCTTGCTCTTGTGCTTGTTTATTTCAATTTCGAGGACAAAATTCTTTAAAGAGGGTAGACTTGTCACCCCCACTTTTTGGGTTTAGGAGTATTTTAGTCTTTTCGTAATTAATGAGTAAATGATTGCATGATAATCAATTTTCTTTAATTTACAGTGACCTTAATTGATTGTGCACTTTATCATTATTCAATAACTAGGACGCTAGCCTTGTCTTCCATCAGATTCGAACCATTGCCCTAGATACGCCGGACCATTAATTAATGCTCGTGTCCTACGTAAATCCAGCCCTTGTACTCCTATTGAATTATAGAACACCTGCTTGCATCTAATTTAGATTTAAGCAAACAATAAACCTATTTCGTACAAATTTCCGTAAATTCATTAAACCCATTTTCCTTTTCATTATATTTCTTGATTCTTGGGAATATGTAATTTAACAGCAACCCCTTTGAAACCATAGCTTCAAACCCTTGAACCAGTACATTCTAGAAATTTATTTTAATTTATTTGAAACCCTAACCATCGAAATTATCCATGGCAAGCCCAATCGCAATAGGGCCTTGACCAAACTTAATTCTAGGTCAACCCAAGTCTACTACCTATATATATATACATAGTATTACTTTTCCTTTTCTTTTAACCTAAAAACTAAAACCTCAGCCGACCCCTTCCCTTACCCATCTCCACGCCGAGCAAACACCTGAGCCGCCGAACGCCGAAAGTCTCACCCCACGACCCGCGGGCTCTTGCCTTAACCGCTGAAGCCGGAGACCCGCACGCGCCGCTGCCACCATTGCTGAAGCCCACGTCAACCGGAGACCGACCGAGCCGCCGAGCGCTACTGCTGCCGACGGAAACAACAACTGGACCCAACTGCTCGACCACCCTGCGCCGGGACTGAACGCCGCACCACTGCCGAAGCCGATCCGACTGGAGTGCCGGAGCAGCGTTACCGCTGATCCATTTCCGACTGTGCACCCGTGCACGACGATCAGCTCGTCTCATCATCACTACCCTGTCCACACGCGCAGGTTTGACGTGAACCTAATCTCGTTTGAGCATGTATGTACGTAGTTGCATACGTATGGGTATATAGATATTATAGGTTCTCAGATAATATCTATACATGCCCTATATGTATTATAAGTATCCTAGTATATATACTTAATAAATTGTATGCATGGTATAAATTGATAGTATATATGTGCATAGTATAATTGATTAGTATGTATCAATATACGCATATGAACATGCATAAGGTAAAATCTATTAAGTAACTAAAAGCACATATCTATTAAATTAAAATTAGTAGTGTTGATGTTTATGATAAACAATATTAGGCATTATATGCCCATGTACTAGGTTTCTCGTAGCATGATAACAGACTGCCAAATGTATACTGACGTACTGGCAAGACCGTGCCATTGACTGTCTGTTATTCACAGCAACGACAGACGTGACCACCCCTAGCATAGTCTGTTGAGATCATTATGTTGATTGTGAGCTAGAGTATTGTCTGATGAAGTATTGTATTATATGGTATATCTATAGGACTGTTGGATCATCCAGATGACACCTTGGAACCCGGACAGTGGTATTGCCAGCTAAGGACCACAGGCGAGTACATTCTCTGACAGTTTCTATTATGTTGATTATCTCTATAATTCTTGTTGTATAGCGTACATGACTCTGACACTGTTGCTTACACGAGTTAGCATCATTGAGACTTGTCACGAGGAGTCGTGATTAGAATCCATCGTGCTAGCTGGGGAAACGAGGAAGTATTAGTAGTTATGTGATCATACCCCTTACATGCAGCATTAGCTCACCCACATTTCACGTCGGTGCAGCCTTACCCTTACATGCCTCATCGCTGTTACATTCTGGTTAGCCTGACCTGTTGGGGATGATCGGTAATCCATGTAATGAGTCATATATTCCCAAGATGATCACATGATATACTGATGTTTCACACACTTAGATAGATGATTCTTGATATGTATCTTGATAGACTGATCTTGTATTTCCACATGTTCTAGTTGTTGTTCTTATACATACTTACATACCAGTTCTTGTACTTGCGCACACTTGTAGTTCTATTTCATGTCAGATGCTATTGATGATGATGTTCCAGTACTTTATTCCAGCATTCTTTATTCCAGTATTTCTCATTGCCAGTATTTTATTTTGTCTTGTATTTCTTTACACTGTATTATAGTTTTTATCAATATATGTGGAACTGCTGTTAGAGGTGTATTTTCGTTCCAATCCTGACTGGATATTTTTTCCAGAGAATTTTGAGGATTTCTGTACTACGCACTACGGACCAGGTATAGATGCAGACTATGTACCAGAGATCCTAGAGGAGACCATGCTTCTAGATGAGGCGTTGCCTACAGCTACCTAGATAGTATTTATTTTATGCTTGAGACTTATGAAGGATATTTCAGTTTATGTTTAGACTGATGTTAAGTTTAATTGGAGACTTGTGTTGGACAGCTAGACTGTGAGTTATCTTTATGTTTGAGACATGGTGATTAACTATGTTATTTCTTTTATTTTTATCGTGCCTTATAGTTGTTGTGATTGAGTTACATTGAGAGATTTGGAGATGTAGATCATTGACAGGTGTTTAGTTAGTTAGTGTTACTGTGACCCAGACATCGTTCTATCGCTGATGCTGCGACGTAGGCTGGACGTACCCATGCTCTCGTGCCCCTACACCGGGTGCGGGTCGTGACATTGGCTCTGAACAACTATCTCGATAGCCTTCCTGCCTCAACTGAGTGAATCACAGATACTAAAGTATGATGAATTATGGCATGCATATAAGTTATAATCATTAAATCGAGGCAACGAGTACAAGTTAGCATATAAGCAGGCAAGCATTTCATTTGTGTGAACATAAGCATAAGAAAATATATAGTATAGCCTTTACGTTTAGCACGGGTCTAAGGGGTAGTACGAAGAGTGAAGTCGTACATAGACATATAGAGCGACATAGTCTATGCGCGTGCAGTATAACAAGTGAAGCAGTGAACTATGAAGAGTATAATGTTCTACTCGAGGCATAGCGGGGTCTACTTGCACGAAGCAAAAGTAGCATGCAAGGGTCCAAGTCAAAAGCCAAGTTTTATTTTCATGTTCTGACACAAGCAATACAAGTTGGGATTATTCCCTTAGTTAGGTGCATTGTATTCTTTATTAGAATACAAGGGGTGAATCACCTAGTGACTAGCATGTATCGTCCATATTTTAAGTGTGCTGGCTAAGCAAAGACAAGTTCATCGTAGCCACCCACCTTAGCGATGATTCACCTCGGTCGAGCGATACTCCGAGCGAGCCTTTGAAAGTCTTAAGTCTGAACTCCTGAAGGTCCAAGTCTGAAAATCTTTTGCCTAAAACGAGTCTCTCGCTGAGCAAAGCGGGTCGGGTCATTGCACTTGCACCGTTTGAATCGGTTGTCCGCTTGAACGGAACGGGTCGTTACAGGCCTCAAGCCCTGCCCCCCCATGCACAAGGTGTACCACTACACCACAACCCCATGTGCATATATATGTGTGTGTGTGTGTGTGTGTGTGGTTAAGATGGGAGGCATTCTTCTTAGTTGGCCAAGTTCGATTCCTCATGATGTGTTTATAACAAATTTATTTTTGCCAAGGACCTCTAGCTCAAGTGGTTAGAGTGAGGCATATCCCTCCAGTGGTTGTAGGTTCGAGCAACGTGGGAAGCACATTTTATTTTTCGTAGGAGAATTAATGTGATGGCAGCCGGAATACAGGCCGAGTGCGGGTGCGATACAAATACGGGCCTTCGGACTGGAAGTGTGGTCTTCGAACCAGGAGTCTGTAACACAATTACATGTTTTAATATATATATATATATATATATATATATATATATATATATATATATATATATATATATATATATATATATATATATATATATATATATATATATACTTTTGGAATAGTCCATTTGTTTATTCCTCTAATTCAGAGGGATACTCAAAATTCTGAGCATTTTTAATTGATTTACCCTTATTAAGGGCTTTCTTATTTCTTGCTGGAAAAGCTTCATTTTTAGGGTAGAAATTACTAAGCCATTTGTAATAGCTAAGTGTTTAAACACATTAAGGTATTTAAAGTATTCTTCTAAAGTATTAGAGAAGATTAATATATCATCTATATAAGATAATATAAAATTAGAATATTGAATGAATATTTTATTCATAATATTTTAAAATTCTGAAGGAGCATTCTTCAGACCAAATGGCATTATATTACATTCATAATGACCAAAAAGAACAGTAAAAGCAGTCTTATACTTATCTTTTTCATCAATTTTAATTTGCCAATAACCTAATTTCAGGTCGACTTTAGAGTAAATTTTTGCTTTAGCTACTCTATTAAGTAGATCCCTTTTATTAGGAATTGGATATCTAATCCATTTTAAAACCTTATTTAAAAGTTTATAATTAATAACAAGTCTTGGAACCCCTCTCGCTTTTTCAGCATTATTATTTACATAAAATATTGTACAACTCCATGGGGAGTAAGACTTGCGAATTAATTTTTTATCCAATAAGTATTGGATTTATTTTTTACATAATTCAAGATATTATTGATTCATTTGACAAGGTCTTGCCTTTGTCGTAATATTCATTTCATTGAAGGATTATTCATATGGAAGAGAAATAATATGTTATTTTTTATCCCAGAAAGCATTAGGGGTATTACTACAAGTATGTAGCTTAAAGTCTTTATTGATAACCCACAAAGAGAGAACCTCTAAAGGGAGAGACCAGGATAAGCGCTCTTGTAGAGCGGATGAGAACAAACTTTTTTATGCGGAATATTAAAATTTTATTTATCAATAATAAGTAGTAGTACAAGCTTGAAAGAAGATTACACACTTAAAACAACTCAAAACGAAAAACATACATCACATAGAGGCAAAGCCTCTATTTATAATATAACTTGTCATTATTAGCTGACCGGATAACTGGCACGTGCGAGTCACGAAGATTCCTTCTTATCTCGAACACGAACAATTGTAAGTGCCCGTCAAAATTAACTTTACTTTAATCGCCTTTGACACGTAGTGGAGCATTTGCACCGAAAGTAGAGTAGGATCAACTATTGTCGGCCATGATAATAAAGAGATTCCTCTTTTCATAAAGTAAAGTAAAAAATTGCCACATATATTTTGGCAAGCTGATACAATTATTGTATCTTCATCATTAATATCATCGCCAGACTGTTAAGTAGTGACTCGATGATGCATTCTTTTGAAGAAGGTTTCTGAATTCTCTTCATATTGTCTTCAACCATTCTATCTGACTTAGCAGAACTAACAGAGAAATTATTTGTCTCAAAAATTGAATCAAATTGAGTCTGCATATATTAGAGACATTTTTTTTAATTCTTCCTCAGTAATTCGAGGATTTATCCTTCTCAATGATTCCTTCAATTTTTTCAGAGGGCTATCTTTATTATTTCCCTCTTTAATTTATCTTCTAACCTTCTCTTTCTCGTCAATGCGATTCCACCATTTGATGAAAAAAATTGGCCAAAATTGGAAAATTATTAATATTATATTCATATTTAATTATCCATTTGAAAATATATAAAAATTTAAAATGGATAAAAATACATAGTACTCTCCCCTTCAAAAAAATTGGCAGCATTCTGACATAGATGATAGGATTGTGCCCAAGTAGCGAATAATTCTTGGAGAGATGGTAGTAAAATTTCCAATGTAGCACCAAATTGTAACCACTAACGGATAAACCAGGCAGGATTTTTTTATTTTAGAATTTTAGGACAAATTCTAATAAACCATGAGTGCTTCTATTTACTATTGTCAAAGTAAAATACATTGATAAAAGCCTCGATGTAATCCCAATAAGAATAAGACACATTGATGTCTTTGTCGCGGTGAACTAATTGTTTAGTTCTATTGGGATAAAGTCCCCATGATTGAGGAGTAATAATATGACGAATAATAATTTTGTTGTAATTAACATCACTGCGAAGATCATTGGTCTTCTGATAGAAATATTCTATCTCAACTGACTTAGTTGTTAACATGATACCTTCATAGACATTATGGTCTTTACCCTGCACCGGAAACATATTGGCTTCCAAATATTTATCCTTTAATTTTTATGGATCATCCATCATTGGAATATCAGATTTTTTCAATTGTAGAATTTTTTCAGAATAATTATTTTGAGTGAAAATTGTTTCAACCTCAACTACTTGCTTGTATGAAGAAACATTGGTTTCCTCAGAGTCTTGAATCTGAATGCCTCTATTAGAGGTCTTCGCTTTTCTAAGAACAGTTTTCTTGGAGTAATGTCTTGGCTCATTGGAGCCTGAAGTCATGGGTCTAGGAACCCATGGTTACTTCCATTTATCTTTCTTATTCATGGTCCTATAGAAATTGACGAGTAAGAAAATTAGAAAGTGAATTATCAGTTTCTTTAATATATTCAATTTTAAAATCAAATATGGCTAATTCAGCTTTCCATCTAGCAAATATTTACTTAGATGCTAAATTATTAATATCTTTCTCAAAAACAGTTTTAGCAGAACTACAATCAATGCATAATAAAAAATATATTAAGTAAATCATCTTAAAATTTATGAATGCATTGAATGATAGAAAGAGTTTCTTTCTTAATAGTAGAATAATTAATCTGAGTATTATTCTATTTAACCGAATGATATCTCACTAACACTTCCTTATTTGTGTTAGGATTTAGCTGTTTTAGTATTCCACCATAACCAATATTACTGGTATCGGTTTCAACAATTTTAAACCACTCAATATTTGCTAAGTGTAAACAAGGTAAATTATTTACCTTCTGTTTTATTATTTTCACTGATTCAGTATGAGTATTACTCCATGGAGCAGAATTTTTTCTTAATCTTTGATACAAATTTTTTGTATCATTAGCGATATTCTTATCGAATTCAGATACATAATTTAATGCACCAAGAAATCGTTGTAACTGCTTATTATCAGTAATTTCGTAAGAAAATTTAGAAGCAAAATTAATACTTCTATTTATTGGAATTATTGTGTTATTCACAGTATTATGTCCCAAAAACCTTATTTCTTAATAAAAAAAGCTTCATTTTTTGGGCAGAAATTACTAAGCCATTTTTAATAGCTAAGTGTTTAAACTACCAATCTGATTGCACAAGTTGATAGTGGTACAGATCTTAATTGTGTTAAAGATGAAGTTATTCTAATAAAATATTATGAAAGAATTGTAGTGTCCCGCTCTGGGTAGGCACTATGTACAAGAGATATCGCTTTGATAGCTTGAGCGAAAGCCTTCTCGAAGTGTTCTTCGATCAAAACACAAGATGATTGATCTAGGTGAGTGGGCAGAACTTCGTTTTCTGATTCTTGCACGCCTTAATAATGAATCTTAGTTTTATAATGCCTGTTGCTAAGAAGATTATTGTTTTCGTTGCATGAATAATAGAACTGCATGCTTAGCTAGAACTTGAATGCTTATCAATAGAAGAACCATTGCTATGCCAATAAGAAAGAGTAAGAGATTGCTTGAACATGTTTTCTTATCGCTTGTGTTTTGATAGAACTACTTCGTACTTGAACTTGATCAGAGAGATGGCGGCCAGTCCGCACAGAGATAGAAGAGATGGATAGATAGTTTGCTTGATCTTGATCGTCTGCATCATAGAGTTTATCTGATAGTGTTTCATGCATTCGCATCTGTCGAACAATGGCTATTAGTGCAGAGCTGAACCTTGATCACGACTACTATTTTAAGCGTATTTTAGTGAAGAGCAACCATGAGTCACAGCTGCTAATAGTATCAGATAAAATAGTCATTAGTTAGCTGGATTACCGCTACTGATCCTGAGTTTCTCGGGGACCAAAAGCATATAGATAGTTCATCTTGTTTGCTTGATAGAAGGAGAGTTCCTAGATGGTGCATTGTCCCTAGAGTCTTTTAGTATAGCTCACGAGACATGTTGCGCACACCCTAATTGGTACATCATGCTTGAACCGTTTGCCTTGTATGCTTGGTTTCACATAACCAAAAGAAAACAAAACAAAATAATTCCTTTAATATTATAAAAAATCATATAAGAATTTAAATTATATTAAAATAGTTTAAATATAATTTAAATATATTTTAATTATGATTTGTTATAGATTTATTTTTTAACTTTGGATATATATAGTTTAAATATAACTTAAATATTAAATATATTTTAATTATAATTTTTTTATAAGTATGTTTATAGGTTTTGGATTCTTTGGATATATCTTCAAATATTTTTTTTTTAAATAGAATTTTGTTTCTTGCTTAGATGAGTATATATAAGCTTTAGTTAGAAGGTCTACGATTTTTTTCTTCTTACTTGGCTGATGATATACATACGACCGCTTATATAGACCGTGGAAAGGAAGAAAAGCTTTATAAAAATTAAAAGTCCAAATGAGCTTGGAAGTCTTATTCAATTTATCTTTGTCCTGTGGATATGATGAAACCAATTTGTCTTACTGGGAACTAATATTTTGTAAAACTTAATGATCAATTATAGTTTAACCGTGTTGTACTGCTCGCGTTGTTGCATGCACAATGCTCGCACACGGTGGTCCGGCCGACGGCGAGACGGTCGGACGCGCAACAGAAAGGGGGGAGCGAGAGGAACAGACGGGACTAACACACTGGTGGACGCGACGGCTGGTCTGTCGGACGCGGAACAGGAGGGAAGAATTGGAAGAAGAATGCAACAGTTAACGATGGCTTACGAGTACTGTGCGACCCACGAATTATTTTTTATTATAGTTTTGAGAATGTAGACAAATTGGAACCATGGTATAGGAAACTATAATTACTCCAAATACAAAGTGTGGCCCCATCCCATCCATGAGGAAGCCCAAAACAAGTCAGGTGTCTCTCCTCGAGTCAACTATGGAGTCGCCAAAACAATCCAAACTGTGGAGAGCCGCACACTCCCTCAAAACCAGCGTTTCCTAACGTGTGGCTGAGAGAGTCCCAAATCCAAAACCCTCCGTCGAGCGTGGGATCCTCTGCGTCACAGCCCGCCACGCACCTCTCCCGCGGCCCCACTCCCCCAACCCACCCACGCACCCAGAAACAAAAGTGGGAAGAGCCACCTCCCCCTCCCCTCCCCTCTGGAAAAGGAAAGGTTCTTCTTTTCCTAGACTCGGAAAGTGAAGATGAGAGCGGAACAGCAGCAGTAGGAAGGAAGGGGAGTCTGCAGTGGGGAATTATGCGGACCATTTGTGACGTTTGCGAGAACGCGACGGCCGTGCTCTTTTGCGCTGCCGACGAAGCCGCACTCTGCCGATCCTGCGATTATAAGGTTCTCTATTCTTCTGCTGCTTCTTATCATCCTTTTCATTAATTAATTAATTGTTGGGCGAGAATAGACGGTCAAGATGTGTTCAAGATCAATTTGGGATAATATGAATCAGTTGCTTCTCAAGTGGAATCTTCCCGTTTTAGCAAAATTATCAAACTGATCCTAGGATTTTTTTTTTAAATTTTTTTTTCCATCCATAAAGTGGAAGCGTAAGGTCAGGATTGCCATATAGTAGGGCTAGATGCTCGCTTCACTGCCCGTACCGCATGATTACAACCAGGAGACATGGTCTGTTAGGAACGCGGTGTGACCCGAACCGGAGTTGCCCATGAGGTGCGATATTGGACTGAGCCCATATGTCTTAAAAGAAAATTTTCATGTAAGGTCTGAACCAATCCCAATTATCTACACATCATGATCTCTCATTTTATCCGATGTGGAACTAAATTACCAACTCCATTGTCACCCTCCTTGAGCGCTCACCCGGAAACGAGATACAATCCAACAATCTTTACCTTAGCTCGTTTCCGCTAGCCGAACAACCATAGCACACCCCGGCTACATTTGTTCGTTCTCGTTAGCCGAGCACCCTAGCACACCCCGGCAGTGGCGGATCCAGGATGAGATTTTAGTGGGGGCACAATTGTAAGAGGGTTCGGAGACAACGTTTCCGAAAAATGAACATATAGAAACAAAGTGCATAATTAAAAATTGAACATACAAACCACTCCAAAAATCCCATATAAAGGACTAATTTTTTTTAAAAATGCAGTCGCACGTACAAAATTCCAGTTGCACATACAAACTTTTCAGTTGTACATGCAAACATCCAAACCACTCCCAAAAAAATCTCAAAATTTTAAAAATTGAACATACAAACCACTCCAAAAAAACCTCCCCTGAACTTTCGGTTGCACTTTCTTGTGACAATTTTCTTTTGCATTTTTTTCCATATTCAAACTTCCAATTCCATAAATCAATTATACACATACAAACATATACATAATTTATCAATTAAAGACTTCGCAAATTCACAAATTTAATTCACATCACGGAAATAGAAATTTAATTTTGATCTAAAATGATTTTGACCTAACTTAATTTTGACCTAATTTGATTTTAAATTTTACCTTCGGTGGCCTTCTTCAGCAGCAGCTCCTGACTTCGGTGACCTCCTTCTTCGACTCCTCTGACAGCTACTCCTTGCTTTGTCTTCTTCTTTTTCTTTTCTTTTTTTGATGTAGAAAAAGAAGGAGAATGAAGAAAGAAGGGGGCAGACACAGGCATACAACAAAAATTGAAGAAAATGAGTGGACAACAGCTTCTGGCTTCTTTTGTGTGTTGGAATAGGGTAAAGGGGTTGGGCCCCACCACCCACTTGAAAAAAAATTATTCAAAGTTTCAGTGGGGGCCTTCTTCACCTACTTGGCCGCTTATGTTGCCTTCCTTCACCCGCAAGCACTGCTCATTCTGCTCGTTCATTTATAAAAAAATTAAAAATTAAAAAATTCAGTTGGAGCACCGCCACCCACTGGATGCTACGTGCGTCCGCCCCTGCACCCCGGCTACCTTTATTCGTTCTAGCTAACCGAACAACTAGAACACACTCCAACTATCTTTGTTCGTTCGCACTAACCGAGCACCCAGGAGATCCAACATATTGTTATCTCGATCCATTCGACCACATAACCAAACCTGACACCATAACCAAATCTGACACGTTCATCTACACTATCATTGTGTGTCAACCACAACGTCTTGCTCCACCATGGACTCGTCAGATCCACCTTTAAAGCTAGCAAATTCGTGTAGTTGATGCTCCTACTCCACCTTGAGAAGAGCCCGTATAATCTATGAATGTTCAGTACCATCTGTCTCGAACCAATTATAGCCGCTCAGACCAGTCCCGTAACCTTGGGCTCTGATACCACTTGTTGGGAACGCGGTGACCCGAACAGGAGTTGGGCCATTAGGTGCGATATTGGATTAGTTCCATATGTCTTAAAAGGGAGATGTTGGGAATCAGACACGCCATGCAAGCGTTTCGACACCGGGTTTGAGAGTGTCCGCAGCGGAAACTTTAGGCCAACCCACCTGAGATAACCAACTCATGTCTAACGAACACCAAGCACAGATAAAGACAAGTATATGGCGGTGACTACGTCATATGGATAAATTTTAACCTTTATAACTCAGGTGAAATTACAAGATTGACAAAATCAATGTTGAACCATTTGCCCTAATAGATTCAATCCCCTCACCGCTCTCAAGAAGAAAAGAAAGATATTACAATTGAAATCACTCACCAACCCGTAGCAATCTCTCTGAGCGAAGACGACGACTCCTCGATCAGATCGCTTTCTTCCTTCTGTCTTGGATGGTGAAATCTTAATAGCAAAGCGCAGACTTTCTCTTAGATTTTCTGTGGACGAGCACCCCGAATCTCCAACTTGTGCTATGATTTGTGCCTCCATCCTCCTCCTATATTTTATAGGATGAGAAATCATATTTTAGGTCATAATATGATTTCCTAAATAGAAAACCTTAAAATAAGAATCATATTCCACCTAAAAAAGCCAAACGCCAATTATGGACGTCCAAATATGGTCAAATTAAATATTTGATACAAATTTGAGATCTAATCAAATCTCTTACATTTAATGTAGATTTTCAAATTATATCAAATCAAATATTTGACCATATTTGGGCTCCAAAATTCACCAAATTCAGACTGGATCCCAACACTAGGCAATACGAATCTTAAGAGAATTCTTCCTAAAAGCTAGATGTTAAGAGGAGAGAGTCGAAGAATACATCAGCCGACATGAGTTCGTCATATAACCGATGTGGGACTATAAGATTGTAACACAAATTAACAAGTAGAGGAACACGACTCACGAATTAAGCTTCTTAGATGTGGGGCATAGAGATTCCAATGGCTAAGTACGTGAGATTTACAAATTAATTCTATTTCGTATGCATTGCCTTCGCATGACCATACATAACAAATTTGGCATAAAATCCAAAAATACGCAAATACGAACGATGCTACTTAAGTTGTGCTTGACTTTCATAGAACTAAACTCGTGTATGATAAAATATCTGTTGAACTTCATAGCAATTTCGTTTTCGATGTAGGCGGTCAAACAAACATTCAAAACTTCATTTTCCATCTTGTTTCGAAGCTTTTGTCTTCACTATCTTCAAATTGAGAACTCATGTTGCGTACTTGATGTCTAACATATTCTAGTGGCCTATATGTTAGCTAGTGATTAAAAGATTGCTTTATATTGCAACACCTTAGTGGGATTTACTAGCTCACATGGATGGGGTTCTAGGCTCTTAGCCCTGATATTAAGGGCGGAACCAGAAATCCGAGCTGGGGTAGGTTGGAGTGGGTTAGAGTGGGCTAGGTATAGACTGACTCAAAAAAATTCAATGGCAAAGTACATGAGAATAACAAAATAATTCTATTTCATATGCATTGCCTTCACATTACCATACATCACAAATTTGGCATAAAATCAAAAATAATTTCATCTAAAATATGCATTTACACAGTTCAAAAGCAAATCAATGGAAAAGAACCGGTGTACTCAAAGGCGCGCCTTGCTCCTAGATGCAGGAGCAGCGCCTCAGGGCACTACAGGTGGGGCGCAATTCTTAAGGCGCACCTAAGGCTCACCTAGGCGCGGCTTGAAAATCTTGTGAAAATAATAACATGTTTAGACTATATTTTGAACTGTTGTACTGTTTTTAGACTGTTTTTTGAACTGATGTACTTTTTTTTTACTGTTTTCTCTCTCACTCATTCAATTCAAAGTAATTGCAACCAAGACTTGAGAGAATTTGAAGTACACATGTTTATCAATGTAGAAATCCGATGTGAATATATATATATATATATATATATATATATATATATATATATATATATATATATATATATATATATATATTTTGCGTCTCGCGTCGCTCGGACTTGCGCCTTAAGTGCGCCTTCCTCGGGCGATTTGGATCCTTTGTGCCTCGAGTGCGCCTTTGGCTACCTTGAAAAGAATTATGCTACTTAAAGTTGTGCTCGACGTAGAACTAAACTCGTGTATGATAAGTTCTTTGTTGAACTTCATAGCAATTTCATTTTCGATGTAGACGGTCGAACAATCATTAAAGAATTCATTTTCCATCTTGTTTCGAAGCTTTGTCTTCACTATATTCAAAATTGAGAACTTTCGTTGCGTTGCCTATATTGTTAGCTAGTGATTAAAAGATCGCTATGTATTGCAACACCTTGGTGGATTTGCTAGCTCACATGGATGGGTTCTAGGCTTTTAGCCCTGATATTAATTGAAATGTTGCTTACATGTTTCTGCATTTCATTTGATTTTATTATTTAAGTCATTAAAGTTTGTCTAATTTAGTCAGTCCTATTAAATTTATTTCATATTGCTTTATCAGTAGTTTTGTGAGTAACGAAAGCCCATCTTTATTTGCTTTTGGTTTATTAGATTAGGATTGGTACTCCTATCTTAAGAGGCTATCCTTGGTTGAAATCCTATATTAGATATCATACTTTTCCTTTTGAGATTAATGAACAAGGGAATAAAGTTCTACAGTCATGCATTTATGCATAAAACATCGGTCCGTGATGCACTGTTCTTAGTTGCATTGTTTTAAATTTTGGCCGACAGGTTCTAAATGTACATGTCGGTTTTGGGTGGTGGTGGGGTGTTGTCCTCTTGATTTATCCTCATTCATCATCTCCATAAAGCCACCTTGACTACCTTAGCAGCTACCAACGCTCCAACTGTCACTGCTGACACCATCATCTCTCGTGTCTTGTTTTTACTGTCGTCCTCACCATTGTATGCTCACCTTTGTCTCTCATATTCTCTCTCTCATAATCTAATAGAAGAAGCCTGACGATTGTAGTGAAAATCAGCGAAGATGGCAATATTCAGTGTCATCGTAGTTTTTGACAGCTATCGAAAAACAATAGTCGAGCTTGTATGTAATAGCAGGCAAATGAGTAGCTTTGTATAATTTACTCATCTTAGCGTGCGGGTAAGTAGCTATCTTTTTGTTAGTATTTATATTATTATACAGGCAAGTAGATTCCTCATTAAATTCTCCATGTCTTTGTACAATAAAATTGTCTGACAAGGTGAGGACCAAAAGGCCTAGGTGGTGGGCTTAATACTAAAATTCGGGATACATACTGTGTAGCAGGTCAGTGCAAGATTATGGTTTATGTCCTAACATGTTGTGGTTTCCTTCTGATTGGTACAATAAATGTATAATTAAAAAACTACAAGCATTCCATGCAAAATCTTGTTGTATACTAAATACAAAAGTGCAAGTCTTCAACATCAATTGCGTGAAGTTTTCAATCAAGTAACAATTGTTAAAGAGTATCACTAACTTGAAATAGAAAGAGAGTTCTTACATATTGCCATTTAGCAATAGACATCATAGTCAGAGATAGGGATGAGATTTGATGTGTTAGGGAAGACACAAAAGGGAAGGGAATGAAGCAGGCAAAGGGAAAAAAAACTATTGTACCTCCTCTTTTGTAGTATATTTTAAAATTATTAATAATATCCATAGCTTTAAGTTATTGGGCTTGGATTTGATTACATATTAAAAATCAAATGGTAGTTATCGGATCACATTTAAGTAAAGGCGGATCAAAGCGGCTACATAAGGTGTCGAGGCATTGAAACGCCTAGTGGACGCATAACATAAGGCGGTGAGGCGGGGGCCTTTTAAAACACCGATTGCACCAAGTTCCAAACTATAAATCCTAAATTTTTCCCAAATTGGAAGATTGATGTCGGTGTTGTGGTTGGCCCGCACTAATTCTGCATTGACGAATCTATATTGCTTTCCACTAGGCCAAGAATCTGTTGGCTATTATGCAATTCCTCCTAATTGGGCATGCAATATTGACCTCTTGCAACCAAATGAAAAACCCTCAAGAATTCTTGCAGGCATAAAATGTGTTCTAGTGAGTCGTGTAATCTCTGGAGCACATTATTTGTGACGTGTCAATGGAACTCATTCTTAATGAGGTAAGAGGTGTTGCAGTAAATTATGTTGAACTGAGTATTGGAAATTTTTAACAGGGAGTGTTTCCACTTTCTTGCTCATCAAGAACGGAAACTAGGCATTATGACAAACTATTGGGAGTCCTGTGGAATTATCTGATTTCCACTCAGTTCTGGGATTTAATGTTGTTTTCAGTAAAATTGCATATTATGCGGATAGACTTGTCCACCTCCAACCTTGGCCTAGTGACAGAAATTCACTAAATTGAAGTTTTTGTGTGTGTATATATATATATATATATATATATATATATAGGAAGAGGTCATTATCCATGATCGCTCCCACTGGGATTCGAGTATCGTCCACTCGGATCTTATGCCTCCACACTAGCCACTTGAGCTAGAGGTCATCGGCTATATATATATATATATATATATATATATATATATATATATATATATATATATATATAGAGAGAGAGAGAGAGAGAGAGAGAGAGAGAGAGAGAGAGAGAGTTGTACTTATGGGATCAAAAGCCTAGTGTTTTAGGTTGAATATCTATCGCTTATCTAAAAAAAAGAATAATATTGCTTCTTAAAATGTATTCATACTGCCTCCGTTTTGTAGGAGCTCCACCCAGTAATGTGTTGTCGGAGTGGAACCCGAAATGTTTCTGGAATATTTTGGATGTTAAGAGGGACCTAGAAAGAGATTTTGTAACCTTAAGCAACTCATTTCTTTTATAAGATTTCCATAAGTTACCCTCTTGTTAGTCATTACCCCTTGTAGACACTGGACAGGAATGTTATCCGTTAGATGAAAGCCAAGGTACAAAGAGAAGTTGAATGTGGTTGACGGAGACAATGATACAAAGTACAAGTGCATATAAATGATGGTAATGTCTTTTATATCAATCAACCATTAAAGTAGTTATAGAAATATCTAGCAAAGTGATCTTGGTTTAACGCATGGAAGGCCATACTAGTAGACTTTTTCTATCTTCAACCATAGGAGTTTTAAAGGTGCACTAACACGTCGAAGAAGCACCCCAACCTTTGGATGGAGTCTATAGACTATATGGAGTGATTTACTCGTTGTTATGGTCTCCTTTGGTATGTTTTTTATGTCGTTAAGCACTAGTAGGTAATTGCTATTTGTAGGGATTTGTTTGTAGCGATTTATCTTTAGAGGGACTTGTATATAATTGCTAAGTAGTGGGTGTCCTTGATTGTGGTTATATTAAGGGGACGAATACTCTCTTGAAATATGACAAAGTGAATAAACAAAAACATTGAGATGATTTATCTCGTGTGAGGCTTGAGTTTTATGAGTGATATTCAAATAGCTTGTAACCTTATGTTTCATGGCTGGGCGAAACACATTGAGGTTGATGGTGACTATTCACCAATAATATCTACTTGGGACAATATTGTTCACATATGTTACATCCCCCGAATGCATGTTGCATATATTTCAAGAAGACCCATAAAGGCATTCCTTCTTAGCAAACTCTTGTTTGTCGATACGCCTAAGTTTGTTGGTGTGTGTGGGAGGGTGGGTTGTGTATGTGAGTTTTTACTCTTTCTTTCCTTCTCAAACTCTTGTTTGACTACCCATCGTGTGTTTGAGGGGGTGTTAGATATATTATAGACTATGTTGCACGGACACGAATTCGACATGACACGTTTTGGACATGGCGACAAGGATTCGACACATATTTTGGTGTGTTCTAGTGTATTTTGGAGTGCGTGTGCGTGTCTGATACTTGTTTGACAATATACACATACATCATGGTTTTTGGAGTGTATGTGCTTCTTATATTGTAGATATAGTCTCACATTCATTAGATCTCTCTCCTTTGGTTGTAGTTATATATATACCCCTGGCCTAGATCTTAATAGATTCGTCGATTCCATGATTCTAACAAAATCCCTTTTCTTTTCAACCGCAACGATATCATTCTCTATTACATGTGCAATCTGATTGTATTTCTCTTTAATTTCCTGTTATGTGAGTTCTATTATGTGAAAGCTTGTTTAATATCCAAGAGAACCGATTATAACAGAGTCCAACATACACACATAGGATCACAAATGCACCCAAAACAATGGTTTGTGTCTCATAGTTATGCATTTGACAAGTTTTGGACACCTGTGACAAGTGACAAGATGGAGACTCTGACACACACAACTGCTGTTGGTAGTTCAAGCTCCACAAAACTATTGGCTTTCTAAAATTCAGGTTAAGCAGGAGACCTTCCTTTTTTTCATTAATAGTAGCTTGTATATACTAAACAGCTCATATATACTCAAGAGCAGACTCGTATCAGTACTTTGCTGTATCTGACAAGTCATGATACAAACTTGATACTATGGTAAGATTTTAGTTAAAGGAGCTTCTACGACTAGGGGTAGGTCTAAACGAACTTGGATTGAGGTTGTAAAGGATGAGTGTTTTTATTAATGTTACAATGGACTGGCCTTTAACAGAGCTGAATGGAAGAACTTGGATTGAGTCTGTAAAGTCTGATATTGTTTTTGTTAATGTTACAATGGACGTGGCCCTTAACAGAGCTGAATAGAAGAAAAGGATTCAAATAGCCAACCCCACAAATTTTGGGATTGAGGCTTTTGCTGTTGTAGCATGACCTTATATATCGTTATGTATTTGCCATCTTCAAGAGTAATAGATGTGGAGGATAGTGATAGGGTTTCCATCATAATGAAGATTTCGGATAGGAAAGTTGAACCAAGTGTATAAGCTCTAGAATGTTTTAACCAAAAGATTCTGCGAAGTATGGTCTTTAGAGCATTGTGGTTACAGTTAGTCATTATTACCTCAAATTAGCAAAAGCTCTCTGATTTCCAGTTAGAAAGAAATCTAATACCTAACTATTAACTTCCACTTCACACACCCATTGTAGGTGGGTGAGATGGCCAAGTCACTGTGTGCATATGTAATGATCTGAGTTCGCTCCGTCGGCAATGGGGGAGTCCAAAAAGTGTTTCATCCTGAATAATTGATAGGTACATTGGGAGAGGGACTCCATGGCTTAGGTTCTAAGTATCGGCCGAAACCAATACGTTACGGTTCGAAATCGAAGGGTACCGATAGGTCCAAACTCCAAAGCTACTGAAGGCGAACGATTCATACCCCCCCCCCCCTCCCCCCCCCCCCCCCCCCCCCCCCCCCCCCTCCCTCTCTCCCTTCTTTCCATCACACACACAAAACTGCTGAAACTGATACCCATAGGAAGCCTGGTAAACCGACTTTCTGAACCTTGCTCCACGGGGCCAAGGGATTAGTTAGGTTTTCAAAAAAGAGAGGTCCGGATACCCTTGATATATATAAAAGAGGAAATTGCACTCCCCACACCATCAGAAATTCTCTTTGTTTTATGATAATGAAGCAGTAATCTATCATAAACAATTACTGGATTTGTGCAAAGAAGCAGAACTGTGTATGTACCTTTTCATAAGAAACATAATGTCATATAGAAACTTATCAAGGAACTTTGTCACTGTCCTATAGAAACTTTTCGAGGAACTTCGTCACTGTTTATGACAATTTGAAATTTCCCTTCCCCAGGATGCTTATTTGTGGCACTGTGACATTTACGTCTACATCAGCATCATCACATGATGATTGGATGAATCTGGGTGTAGTGTCTTTTCTAAAAGGTAAAATAGGCAAGAAGGGCTAGTCACAGTCACATGCATGCATGTAGTATTGATTACAACTTTTAATACCTGATTGCATTGTCTGTTTGCATTACATTAAATATGCAGATGTACAATCATGAAATATGTTTTTGCATATGCATGCATGTGAATTTGTTGGTGTAGCTTCTTTTTGGCCCATTGGTCTTAATGTCAAAAGGAACTTGTAAGATTGGAATATTAACCTTTACCGTATTCTGTTCCAAGTTGGCTTCATAACTCCTAGGCTCCTAGGAATAGCACTTGCACCATGAGATTTTTACAAGATATGAACTGTTTTATTGTTCTCTGATGTTATTCATGAATTTTGGAGGTCGACAGGTCCACATGTGTAACAAGCTTGCTAGCCGACATGTGCGAGTAGGACTTGCAGACCCCAGTGATGTTCCTCGTTGTGACATATGTGAAAATGCTCCTGGTATGCTTCTATATATCCCTGCTTAATGTCTCGCATGTTATACTGGAGGGACTTCATACTTTTCCCCTATGGTTGTGGATGTAGCTTTCTTTTACTGTGAGATAGATGGAACTTCCCTATGCTTGCAGTGTGATATGATTGTGCACGTCGGAGGAAAAAGAACCCATGGAAGGTACCTCCTGCTGAGGCAGAGGGTTGAGGTGGGTGAACTTGCATCATTATTTCTATTATTGCTTGAGATCCTTCACATTATCTACCCAATAGTTTCCAGGCGATAAACCAGGGCAGACAGATGATGCGGCTGTGCAGCTCAAGGATCATGTTGAAAAAAACAAGGATAACAATCATCTTTCTAAGCTGATGTTGAGAGAGGAAACTCAAAACAATAAGGCATCTGCTCCTGCCACAGATGCTAATGGTGATGGTCTTGGCAAAACGGACGCTGAAATGATTGATCTCAACATGAGACCTTATCGAACCCTGGGGCAGGCCTCCGGTTCCCGGGTAACAGTCTTTGTGCATAGATCATTTGTTCTAGAGGTTCAATGATAAACCACTGATTTTGATCTTTCATTTTTATCTTATTGTGAATGAAGACTCAGGGTATGGATCATCTACATAAAAATAACCACGACTGAACATGAGCGGTTCCATTTAGGAGCCCGTCAGAAGAGGTGTAATATGGTATTTAGTCAATAATTGCAGGATGTACATTTCTCTGGTGTTTCATCAGTAGTAACGGGAGAATTCTCTTTCCCTACTGCATGTTTAGACTACTTCAAATGCTTTCATGTTCCCCTGAGATTGTAATTTTATGCATTTGTACAAATATGAAAGATAGTTGGGTTTAGTTAACTAGTAAAGTTCTGAGCTTTTCCTGATCAAGGTTGCAGTCTGATAGAAGGTTGATATTGGAAATGTGTGGTTCAAAGTGAAATGGCAAAGGACCTGCTTCCTCTAATCCTCATGCCAGGTCTATTGAATCTGAGTTCGATAAGAAAGTCTTTGGTATGCTTAAGCTGGATTTGCTTACATGGAGGAGCTGTATGCCCGTCCCGCTGATTTGAGATTGAGGGAGAAATAAATTTTAGATGGCATAATTTTAAGGAATAGCCTCAGTTTTGCAATAGTATTTTTTGGGAGTGTTTTGGTCTGGAGCAAGTAATAGAGAGGAATGTGTTATTTTTTGCCTTCACTTGTTCAATCATGCGTATGGTTCTATTATTCTTCAGGCTCAGAAAAAAAAAAATCCGAATTAACTTTTAGATTTATATTAGTTTGAAATCCTACAAGTTTTATATTATCTAACCAAATAGCATTATCTAATTTAACTAAACATATATTCAAAGTAATATATATATATATATATATATATATATATATATATATATATATATATTATTAAAATTATTTTAATATAATTTAAATTTTTATTTAATTTTATCAATGAAAAAAAATATACTAAAGTCTACTCATTAATAAACAAAGTTAATTATAATTTGATATATGAGAATGTTGTAACTAGAGTCGTTTATTTATTTATTTATTTATTTTTGACTTTTCGGCATAACGTATGGGGCTCAGTGGCTTAGTCTCACTGTCTTCCAACTTTCATCATTTATAAATAAAAAGAATAATAAAAAGAATAATACGTTGCTGTAACTAGTTGGGATTTTATACTTTTTTTCGATAACCATAAGAGTCATTCGAGTTAAGTGAAATATAAATGATGGAGTTGTTTTATTTTCAGCTTTTGCTTTACTATAAACTAGCTATGTGCATACATGGAAGAATTAATACATTTTACTACATCCAGTCTTAATTAAAAATAAAAAAAAAGGTATGGATTGGTTTGGGGGGGGGGGGGGGGGGGGTGGATGGGGTGTTAAATTACAAATAACTGTAATTATAATTATGGGGCATTTTGCTAAGCAATGGACAAAGCAAAACAATGACAAAGCAAAACAATCAAGAGTGGCCTTTTTTATATTTGGATCTGGGTTAGAGTATTCGAAGAATAGTAATTGTTGATCATAAGATTTTTGAGCTCTACCTTTCTACAACTTGGGTAATCGGATTAATAATTTAAAATTTTAATTACTAAACATGCAAATGACTTCCTCTTTAAAAAAAAAAAAAATTATATGCGTAATTACCTAACTGTTCTCATAAATTTAATAAATAATTTTAATTAGTATAGATAGGTAAAGACATATTTAGAGGAAAATTTATTTTACATGAAGCCTCAACTTTTTTCTATTATATAGTAGTATAGATAAATAATATAGATGGTGCAAAAAAGGTCACAAGCTCCTCCAAATGTAGCGGCTTTTGTTTCAGGAATGTTTGACAGCCCGAAAAAATGGATCGAAAATCAAACCGAAATGTCACGTGTCAGGCTGTGGTTGGCCGGAGCAAATCAGCTGACGCTAGTCTTTTCCTGCTAACGTAGACAAAAAAGTTTCAGTCGATCGGAGTCTGCCACATGGCAGTGGTTTCTGTTGCGGGGCCAGCCTCCGGACTGTATAGCAGGATTGTTTTTGTTTTGACGAAAATAACATGAACACGATGTCATAAAGTTGGGACTAATACAAAAGTTTAAAATCAAGCACCCTAATTACAGTACTAGGGAATCCAACTTGGGACATTGTTGGCATTAGGATATCCAAATCGAAGGGGACATTACAATGTATTAGGAATCCAAACTGAATTCTAGCATGAAGCATTGGCATTATCGTTCCTATACATGTATTTTCTTTTCTACTTTTTCTATAATTAAAAAAAAACATGGGGTGAGAGAGGATCCAACTCTCGACCTCACGATAATTCGGAAGCTATGAGACCTACTCGCTAGCCGAAAACATGTCAAACCTCGGCCTAAGGGAAGGGGTTGAGTTGTCCTAGTCGAAAATAAATTTGGTTGTCCTAATCAGAGCTAAAGTTGGCAGCGACGTCGAAGTCTCTGGTTCTACGGCGGTGTGAAACTTGGATTCCGAATCCCTCTTCTTGAGCTACTCGAGACTTTTCCAGTAGAAACTCAAAATATGGATACGGTGGATTGTTAGTTCAACTGACAAAGAGAAATTGGGGTTCGCATAGGCTTTATTTGTGGAGATGCGGGGACTTAAGGGTCTGGGGGGGTGTCTTAACCGAAGGGTTGTCCAAATCCGATGGCTTGTGCGGCTTAGTCTAGAGCCGGCCCTGGGTCCAGTCCGAGCTTGAGTCCAACCCACCATACATCTTGAATTACAGGTGTACAAAATCACACATTTAAGTCATTTTACTTTCATGCTATCAAACATATAAAGTGATAGAATGTTACTTATAAAGTGCTAGAATGTCACTTTCAAAGGGGCAAAATAAATTATAACAAAACAAAAAATTATCAAAAACTAACTTCTTTCACAAAAAATTGCAATTCAGTGTTTGACCTTATATGTATGATGTTTAATTGCTCCTTTTATTGTTGTTAATTGTTATGAATATAAAGTTATTATTTTGTCTTACTTTTGTGATGCTGAAAGAAAATAGAACCAGGGATGATATTGCTTCCGTGGGGTCCGCCGGATGTGTTACAAGTGTGCAAGGAAGAGAGAGAGAGAGAGAGAGAGAGAGAGAGAGAGAAAAGCGTGCACATAAAGCTATATGCAGATACTGATAGATTGCATAAGGGAGAATGTGAGTTAGAGATTAGGTTAAGTGAGAGATGAGTGTTCGTACGGAAAGAGAAGATAAAAGAGAAAAATGGAGCACTCGATAGCAAAATTCTACAAATGAACAGTTTGTAATGTATATTGCTTTTGCACTGTACAATGTAGATAGTGAAAGAGAGAGAGATGAGGGCTATCAAAATCAATTAGCAGATATAAGATAAGAACATTTTTAATATACTAGTGGTTCCGACCCTGTAAAAAAAATATCGGTAAATAATAATAAAAATATAAAAATATAAATTTTGGGTGTTTTGGAGTCCATCAATGGCTCTAAAAATTCACTGGATCAATACATGTCCAAAGTTTCATGGTTTCAAGTAACATTGTGCATGTTTCTGAATACATTTGACAAGTGCTGTTGTGCTAATGTGCCAAGGTTAGCAGAACTATGTGGTTTCGAAAACCCAGTACTAGCACCCAGAAGACATTTACCCAATAATATATCACTATTCTATGGTTACGGTTTCGACTCTACCATGTCTTTTTTTTAAGGCTCAATTTTAATTTGATACTCTCAACTATTCCATTTTTCAACTTATATTCTAAACTTCTATATGTATGAACTTGATACACTTAAAAAAAAAAACCTCTGTCCATCTCCCCTCCCTCGCCACCCGACAGAGGGATGGACGGAAATAGTATCAGTTTTTTTTTTCTTATCAAGTTGAAGATATTCAATAGTTAATGGTATCAAATTATCGAATAAAAAAAATTAGGATATCAAGCTCAAAAAGAATAGTTGAGAGTATCAAGTTACAATTCAGCTTTTTTTTAATTCAGTCAAATATGTCTTGCCTGGTTAGCCCTGCAATTGACTCGCTCTCTTCAGGTCCGAAGCATCATACAATTCCAGGTGTGGATGGAAACGTCACATCCATAATAACAAAACTATTATTCCTCTCGAATATTACCGATTGCATTGCATTGCATTTTCATTTCAGGACAAGTGACATTTATTGCCGACTCTTTCTCTCATTCTTTCCTCTCTTTTTTTCCTCCCATTTTTTTTTCCTTTATTCCTTCACTATATGAGCCGCTGGAATGAAATTGCATTGCAAAGATAAAAGAAGGTGAGCGTTAGCACGTTTCACAGGCAGCGGAGAACCTACGTAATTGTAGAATTACAGACCAGAAATGGAAGGACAATACTGATGATCTTTATTAATCAGTGCATAGCTATTTTTATGATAATATTGCTTCAGAAACGATTATACAATTCCTCTTTAGTTATTAGGCCACACTGAAGATTATGTTCAACAATTTATTTTATTTTGAGAAAAAGAACTATGGACAATATATTAACCATTTGTTGTGCACCCTCAGGAAAGATGGCATAAAGGAAAGTGTAAGCAGAAATTTTATGATATTCATTCCGTTTTCTTTAGTTACAATTAGGGGTGCTTTCGGATCCGGAATCAGATCACAACTGGTTTGGATCCGGATTATCACTTCAATCTACTTGCAACCAAACAAACATATTTACAAAAGTTGGGATCTGAAAGACAGTGCCAATTTATACATATATATATATGCAGAAGATTACAAGTTATACAGAAGAAAGCACGAGTCACTGTACATGAATTAAAACGAGTATACACATCAGCCAATAAACTCTGATCAGTTGAAGATCTGCGATCATACAATGATAGTCCACCGTACAGATGCAATTTTCCTGTTAAAAGGGTTAAAAGAAAATTTATGATAATACAAAGAAAATTAATTTTGCAATAAACAAAGATTAGCCAGATCAAAGTACTCCTTAAAGAACAAAATTTTTATTTAGTTCTTAAGCATTGTACATCAAGTCACGGTCAGAAATTAAACCATTACAGCATAGGACAAGCATAAACATATAATTAACTTACGTACGGGCTACAGGCTGGGACTACTTTTCTACTCTTCAAACCGCTGAACTATCGAAGGGGACAACGGACACTTCACCTATTCAGAGATCTTATGGGATGTTAAAACCTAGCCCAGCTAATGTCCTTCATATGTTTCTCATATACACTGACAGAATTTTATCCAAATATCTGGCATCAGCATACAAGAATCCTTATCCTTCATTCAGTTCCATTAAATGCTGTCTAACTAGTAATATTAGCAAGTACCATAATCCTTTCTATTGACTGAACCCATCTTTTGGTCCACCGCCACTTCGAACCTCCTTCAACCATGATAGTCAAAGGTACGCCTCGGACGCACCTAAAACGTGCCTCGCAGCAAGGCGTTGCATATGCGCCTCGCATCTCATTAGGCGAGACTCATTTCTTCGGACGCACCCCAGGTGCACCTTAGGTGAGCCTTTCAGCAAGGCGCAACCAAGAAAAGACGTGCCAAGACGCAGCTTATATATATATTATAAAAAACATTGAGGCGGGGAGATAGCCCTTACCTCATACAAGTAGGAGAGAGAACATTCTTTACGATGGCCAAAGTTTGCTACAGTTGAACTTGAAAAACTAAAATTTACTAAAAACGTTATAGGGAGAATACAAATTCTTGTTAGTTCTGTTGAGTGCAATTGTTGTTCTGCTAGTTCAATTGGTTATGTTTTAACATGTTTTTGTTTGTTTTAATATGTTATTTAGTTTTATATCTTATATTACTAATTTATTTATGCATATTATTGTATTTATTTTTTTACGCCTCACTTGGCTCGAGCGGCGCCTTAAGTGCACCTTAGACGATATGTACCATTTGCGCCTCGAGTGCGCATTGCGCTTGTGACTACCTTGCACATGGTAGTCAAAGGCGTGCCTCGCTGAAAGACGAGGCAGATGCGCCCCGTACCTCACTAGTCAAGACGTCTTTCTCCAGGCGCACCTTAGGTGCGTCTTTCTGTAAGACAACCAACAAAAGACGCGCCTAGACGCGCCTTATGGTTTTTTTTATTTATACAAAAAACTTTGTGGCATAGAGATAATCCTAACCTCATACAAGTAGTTTGTTACATTTGAATTGAAAAAACTAAAATTTACTAAAAATGTGGTAGAGATAATACAAACTCTTGTTAGTTATGTTGACTACTACTGCTACTCTGCTAGTTCACTTGGTTATGTTTTAACATATTTTTGTTGGTTTAAATATGTTATTTTGTTTTATTTCTTACATTACTAATTGATTTATTTATATATGTATATTTTTATTATTTGGTTTTATTTCTTACATTACTAGTTTATTTATTTATCTATGTTTTTTTTTTTAATTTGTGACTCGCTTTGCTCGGGCGCGCGTCTTAACTGCGTCTTGCGCCTCGGACGATATGGACATTTTGCACCTCAAGTGTGCCTTGCGCCTTTGACTACCATGGTCCAGAAGAGGGGGTGGTTTAGGATTATGGTTATTTAGGGTTAGAGTTGCATGAGGAAGAAGACTAGGGTAGAGTAGTCTTTTTTTACAATGTAGGATAGCAAGTTGCAAAAACTTAAAGTTTGGGACAATTCAGTTAAGCTATTGAAAATCTTGTTTATTCCAGTAGACTTGTATACATTAATGTGGTTTGTGTTTGGGCAAGATTCGCAGTATCGTTCGCAGTATCGGTATAGAATCAGCCTTCTTACAAGTATGGGTGTTATTGCCTATTGGTTTCTGCATTATAGACTATTTCAGATCAATGTATTAAAGTTTTTTGTTTAAAAAAAAAATTGTGAATCATCATCATCCAGCCTTCTCCCATCATAGTGGGGTTGGCTATGGAGTATAAGAAATCCATAAATGATTTGACAAAGTTTTTATGGTCAATTGTCGGTATGACATCAACCCTCCATATTGATGCCAAATTCCTACCCAAGGTTATGAGCATGGGAAGGCAATGCCATAAAACCTAAACATACAGTCGGCGAGTAGATTGAACCAGACAAACAATTCAATTGTTTGCGTCACATATTGAACATAACTGCAACTGATCCTAGTGGGAAATTTTGAAGTTGATTGCTGAAAGAATTGAGGATGACATAAACTGCTACCATGATGGTACAAAAACAACGGCGAGTAGATTGAACCAGACAAACAATTCAATTGTTTGTGTCACATATTGAACATAACTGCGACTGATCCTAGTGGGAAATTTTGAATTTGATTGCTGAAAGAATTGATGATGACATAAATTACTACCATGGTACAAAAACAACTAAATTTATTATTTGAAAGGGGGGGGGGGGAAATCATGTGTACGGAACAGGTACAACATTTCAGATTATCTAATGATTTTGAATTTTGGACAGAGTGTGTGGATTAAAATCAAGAACTGAAAATCGAAGAAAAAACTTGCATAATCTGAGGTATGAACCAACTTTGCATCTCATGATTTGTCAAACAAGAGACAGACCCAGTAACATTGTTAAAGCTTTTACTTATATAGCATCTATAGGAAGCAGATACTCCAAAAAACTGGACTGTGTCGTGTCGGACATGTATCAGACAAACCATGGACACTCCAAAATACACTAGGGGACACCAAAATAGGTCCCATGTTCTTATCTTGTCGTATCGGTGTCCTTGCAACATAACATAGCATAAAGTAACTAAAATAATTTCTAAATTTCCAAATAGATGCTTCAATTGACCACACATAACTGGAGCATGACATCTGAAATACATAACCATACCTTAAGATTGGAATAAAGTAACAGTAGCTATGTAGCCATTCTTCATGACCTGCTAATAAAGTAAATCCATAATATTAGTGCTTAATTTACAATCTATTTTTGAAGCATAGCAAATAAAGAACATGGAAATATAACAAAATTTTACTATTATATAGGAACTACAAATCAGAAAACCACGCCGATAATTTCTCACCTCAAAAGCTACATTTTGATAGCCATAAACAAAAGTAGAACCAAAAGGATTATTCATGGAGCCTTGTGTTTGAATTGCAGCTCGGCCACCATCCCCAAGAATATCCTATGATGATAATATTTTTAGCTCTTCATATGTTAAGCGTTGAATATCATTCACCAAGTTTTGGGGCTTGGCAAACAACAGATAGAAGATTTAAAAGAAATATATTAACTGATTATCAAGTACAAAAATCCAGACAATAATAAGATGGTAAAGTGTATGATAGCAAATTTGACAACTCCTAAGTTATGTACTGTTTGGTTGCAGCAGGAAAATTCTATATAAAACTTGAGTTCTTGATAGCAAGAGAGAATTGCACTTCAATTTCATGATGTCCGGTTACATTGAAACTCATTTAATTTACGAATCTTGCGTTTGGTTGAATGGAACTAGAAAGTGTAGGTTTTCGAATTCCTTGAGATTAAATAGAAAAAGATATCCAGTATAGAGAAAACAATTGCTCTTACCTTCACCTGTTTCCATTTTGTGCCTGGTGTAATGCATTTTTTAGGAGCTCTTCCTGCCTGAATAGGTTCTTCAACTGCACAGAGAATGTCCGAAATGAATGCTTCCTCTAGGAAATAACTCACATCATATATTTCAGCACACTCACCGTCAGCATCATAGATAATAAAGTTGCATTTTGTATAGGAATTGAAATCTGCATGTCCAGGAAAGTTTGTGTGCAAAGCAAACTTTTTGATTCTATGAGTCTGCAAGTCCGCCAGAACGTCTTAGGATAATTTGAAATAAGATAAGAAATAAATGTTTAAATGGTAATTAGAACAAATACCTGTCCATCAAATAATATGTCCAGACCGCGAGAAAAGTAATTGTAGAAGTAATCACCACAAAGAGTTGTCCTTGGACGTAGGTCTGAAGCAGAGTGAATCACCATCTGATCAACCTACAAATATGAAATAGACAATATTCATTAACATCCAAATTTTCCTACTAAAAATTATAAAATATTAGACACTGATCCAATCATTTGATACATGTTCTTATAGAAGGCTTAGGGCCTGTTTGGTTACTCTTTTTAACGCTTGTTTTTGAGTTTAAATGATAAAGTGGCCAAAAACAGTGTTTGGCTGCTGTAAGTAAGGTTTTGCTTTCCCAAAAAAAATTTGAAAACCAACTTTCAAACTCCCTTTTCTGGAAGTAGATAAAACCTGCTTTCACAAAATTTTTTTCTTCATTCTTCATAGAAAAGCATATCCAGCTCATTTCCCAAAAAAAAATATCCTAATTTTTTCCTTCTCTCTCCTGCTCCTTTGTTTCCTCTCCTCTTACTTACTCCCCGGTGAAGAAGACCCCCCTTGCCGCTTCTCGAGTTCTTCATTGGAGGAGGAGGAGGAGAACGGCATGATCATAGAAGGGGTGAAGAGCAGCGAGCTCGAGGAGCTGTTTAGCACGGCGATGGCGTTCGTCGCGGCCACCGCGGCCGACCGGAACTTGTGAAGGTGTCGACGGAGCTTCACTCCACTTCTTCACCGACGTCCCCCACACTGCCCTCGCCAAGGACCAGTTCATGCTCGACAGTGTCGCCTCCACCCAGTCCATCGTCGACTCCTGAGCTCAAAATTCGTAGGACACGATCTTCGTCAAGCTCGACTTCGACAAGGCCTTCGCTACTATCCGTAGGGATTTTCTCCTCGATGCCTTCCGAAGGGGGCTCAAGGAACTCAACTCTCTGTCGTCGTGTCTCTTCATCCTCGCAATCGGCACCTTCACGACGATGTTGTGGAGGACCAAGTTAATATGAAGCTACTCTACTTGTTCGAGCTCCTTTAAAGGATGCGCATCAACTTCGATAGGAGCTGCGTATATTCTCTCACCGTGATGGCGATGCGAGCGCCCTTGCCTCCGAAGTACTCAATTATAGAGTTGGCAAGCTCCCTTTCATTTATATGGTAATGGTTCTCAACTGCATCCAGCTGGAGATTGACGAAGATTGATGTATCCTTGATTATGATCCTTTTGATACCACTGCAAATGAAGTCAAGAAGAAACTGTTCCCGGATTTTCCGAGGTCATAATTGCAGCAGGGACTCGATCTCGGTTTCGGGAAGCCAAACTGGAGGAGGCCAATTCTGGACCTGGGCCATCGAATCCCAATTCTGTTTTCGTGCTCAGTTTCAAAAGATGACGCTGGACACGAGCAACCGTAGACACGGTTGGAGATTGGACAAGGCTGGAGATTGAACACAATTGGAGATTGGACACAGTGTGTCGGGTTGTCAGTGGTTAACAGTGTGTCGGGTTGTGTGGACACAAAATTATTTTATAAAATTTATTACAAAAAAAAATTCAGAAAAGTTTTTACCAAACGTAATGTTCAACTTTTGTTTCTGAAAACAATTTTTTAGATGAAAGTAACCAAACGCAAAATCAGAAACTGTATAACCAGAAAAACAACTTTATAACATCTTCTCTGAAAACTGTTTTCAGAACAATTTCAGAAAGCCTATCCAAATGGACCCTTAGTTTTTTCTTAACAAAGCAGCAAAACTCATTTCAAAAAAGAAGTATCAAATAACACAAAGGCTACCAGACTAACTTGTTCAGTAGATCGTGAAATATTTTAGGGGTTACCCAAATGTATTTAGTATCTGGGAGAAGAATTATCCATACAATTTGGACACTGAATGAACATTGTGGAAAATGAATTATCCATTGGAAAATGAATTATCCATACCTTCTGCTGGCCCTTTGTTTTCATTCATTGTGGAAAGTGAAACTGAAAGAAAATGAGCATTTCCATGACACAAACAAGTATCTGTTGAGGCAATGATCCTCTTCTCACAATTGCCTTAACTTCCGTCCAGTTGGGAGAAACTGCTACAAAAGAATTCTAAGGTAGTTGTTTGGCTTTTTAATCAGGGGGCAAAGATTCTCAGGCAATGATTCACTCCATTTTTTTTTCCAAAGCACGTTGCCTAGTATAGTTATTCTGAAAAACTTATCAACCTAATTCATATAAGAAAATTGCGTATAGCGTATAGAAGTTTCATGAAATTACGTCTAGAGCATTGAAGTTTCGTTAATAGCGATGAGCGCATAGAAACGCCAATTAAAAAGGCATTTTTGCAAAAACACCCTTTTTATGGGCATTTACTAACATTCCGTCGTTTTCTATTTGATGATCCCTGAACCCCTGCACCCATAAACCCCTGAAACACCCCTAAAACCGATTAGTGGTGAAGGAGTTAGCAGGGATTTAATGGGTCAGTAGGTAGGGGATTTAATAGGGGAGGATTTAATGGAATAATAGGGGAGGATTTGATGGGTGGTCAGTAGGGGATTTAATAGGGGAGGATTTAATGGGTCAGTAGGGGATTTAATAGAGGAGTTAAGGCAGATAAACGCCTATTAATGGGTCAGTAGGGGATTTAACAGTTTTGCACGTAAACACCTATTAAAAGGGCATTTTTGTGCAATTGCACAAAAACGCTTTGCACAAAAACGCCTTTTAAAAGGGCGTTTCTTTGTTGTACGCGGAATTTTTTAAACTTCAATGCTCCACGAAATTTTAGCAAAGTTCTTTGTTGTATATGCAATTTTCTGAATTCATATTGATAGTCAACTAAGCTTCCGTCTGTGTTTTAATTCAAGTGAAATTCTTGATTTTTTGTTTGTTTGTTTGTTCTTCAAGAATAACAACATAAAATTGTATTTAATTGTTTATTACTAGAAATATCCGTGCCTCTGGCACTCCTTGGTAAATCACCCCGTGTCTCCGGCAACCCTTGATAAATTGATTTTTTTAAATCACTTATCATTTATAACATTTAATAATAATATTTTTAAAATTATTGACTTACTGTGACACTTCTTTAGAAGACATATACACCTATCAAGAAAGACCAGTCCGTTTTAATCGTAACACTTACTATTCTGTTGGGAATACTCCTATCGGTTAATCATGGCCGTTCCTTATCCTCTTTTGTCACTAAATACAACTCTGTTTTGTTATATAGATATTGAGGGGTAATATATGGATATTATATTTACACTAGGTTCTGCATGTATTATAAGATACCTATAATTATCTAATGCAAGTATGCAACTTGGACAATCACCTGTTACTTATTTGGAGGTTCATCCCCTTGTTTTCCCTCTTTAATTGTTAAGTAGCATGACTATTACGTCGCAAACTTCTCTAACAACACTTTCAGTCGCAAACTTCTCTAACAACACTTTCAATGGGCATCGATTGATAGATATATTAATACAGTTTAAGATCCATTTCCATCAAGATCGATGCAGAGTGATGGATACTTAACATTTTGGCCGATATTTTCTACAATTGTCGAATGTAGCATCTGAATGCATGTAACCTTAAAACTTTTCAAAAGCTGACTAAAATTTTCATATATTTTAGTTATTTCCTTCAGTTGATTTATAAGATATTTGAATTTCAGAACGAGGAGAGATTAAAGATTGAGATTTTTCTTTGCGATATAAAAGGTCATGCTTCAGTTTGCTCAAGATTCAAGCCCCTTGTATGACGAGGTCAAATGTTTCAAATGTTTGGTTTCTCTAGCTTTGTTACTTCTTGCATTGAAAATGAAGAAAGTTCTTTTAAAACATTACTTGCATCTTTTAGTGGTTACCAATATGAAGATCATTTTACACATTCATCAACATATCAATTGACTTGTCAACTTCTTAGAGCTTGTGGCTGGGATATACACCCTCATCCTTTTCCTTCCGGTCTGATTTGGATACATCCTAACATTGCGAGTTGTATCCCTTCCTATGTTACCTGGACTCTCTACTTTAGGATAAGTACCCGTGTCCACCGGGTAGGACATGGGTATGGGTATGGAATCCGTATCCGATCCTCCAAAGTGACAATCGGATCCTGCATGGTCCTTTATGGTGACAATCGGAAGACTGGTAGTGAAGGAGATAATTTATTTTAATGTGGTAGTGAAGTAGATAGTTTATTTTAATATGGTGGATTGGTAGTAAAGTTATGAAACCTTACAAATTTAATTACATGATGCCTTTTTATGAAACCATGCAAATTTAATTATAAGCTTAAATATATGAAACAATGCAAACTTTATTACAACTGTGTATTTTTATGAAATCATACAAATTTAATTAGAGAGTATATATTTTTATGAAACCATATTCAAATGTATTTATTTTAATAGTCATATCCCCATACCCATATCCAAAATTTGGATCCTTTTTAGCCGAGTCCATGGGTCCTTCAATTATGAGTTTGAAGGGCCCGACTCTTTGATATGTACCCGTACCCGACACCCATACCCGAGTCCAGTTAACATAGATCCCTTCTTCTTTCGTAACGTCAATGTAGTCTTCTGGTTCCTACTTATGTTGCATAGATACTCCTCCAGATGACTTTATCTGTGTTTATATCCACATCTGACAAACGATACTTCCTCGACATACATGTTGGATTGGCTCCGAAGGGACTCAAAACATGGTTGAATGTGAACTCACATAGTCGTGATTATGTCAAACATAATTGGGGTAGAAATACCATTTCTTCATATCAATCCTTTTTAGAACCTAATTACCACCTACATGATGCACAAATATAGATATATTAAGATATAATGTATAAAGATGTGTGCTGCAATGCAGAGGATAATCATATATCCATTGTTCATTCTAAAAGAGTTGTGGTTAGAACTGTTAAATATAAAATGTAGAAGCCTAGAAGGTAAAAAAAAAAAAATTATAGACATTACCTGAAACAGAATATAATAACCAAGTCACAACAAAATGCTACTTTGAATAGGTCAAGATACCAAGAAAAATTTACGATCATCTTTGCATCCATCAAGAGCAAGATGTCCATGACACATTCCAAGTGAGGGTTAATATAACATTGGAAAAAATAAAATAAATTAACTAACTATCACCAGATCAGTCAAAGCTAGATTTCCACAATGTGCATCTTCTAAAATAGTGCAAAAATGGATATTAAATTTTAATATTCAAAACAGGGAATTATTGTAATAGCTCGTTCTTATTTGGAATTTTGCGTTAGCGTTCTCCAACTTTCGGCTCAACAATGGGGTTTAGCTTTGACTCAGCTTGAGTTTTGATTAGCAAGTTGCAATTTAACTTGTGAATTATTCATTATGCTGGCATTTTCTGTGGGCTTAGATACTTAGATGAATTATAATTTTACTGGTTAGATTTAGGCCCAATGCGATGTAAGATTTGGGCTTGGAAGAAAGGCTTACTTAATGGGTTTGAATTGGTTGGTTTATTGGACGAGGCCCATTTGTGGTGAATACCCATTAAGGAGATCTCTTGCCATATCAAATCATATTTTGGGACATCCTCCGATATCTCTTCTGAGATCTTTTGATATCTTTGGAGATATTCTGATATCTCGGAAAGATCTTCTAGGATCTTTGGTATCTTTGTAAATATGTTGATATCTAGTTGATCGGGACAAATAATTTGGAGATATCCTCGATAACCTTCTAACCATTTGGTTGATATCATGTTTATCCGTTGACTTGGTTTTAGTTGAAAATAAGTTCAGATTCATTAAATCATATCAAGATGAGATCTAGTTTGTTACTGGAAATAAGGACTCTTATCTCTTTGTAATTGCTTCTGAAAGCTATATAAAGAGTCCCTTCCCCTTCATTTCATTTGCTCTATATTATTTTTCAGTTTGAGAGTGAAGGATGAGATGAAGAAAGACATTGCGGAAATTCTTGCCGAATTGGACAGTGGAAATTGGAAGAATGCAGAGGCGAGGCGAGGCATTAAGAAGGCTCTCTCCTACTAATTCTTTTGGACATTTTCTCGAACAAGTGAGTGGTTACGATTTCTCATTCCTCAATCCCTTACTAATAAAAGAACTCTCCTTCGATCCCTTTTTACCTATGATCATGATACCATAATAAAATAAACCAAGATTAAAAGAGATTATTTGCATTCTTTTAATGTTGGATTCAACATATTATAGACTGTTGGTACAACAGGTATAAACCGATACAACAAATATATAACTTATGGTAGAATTTACTACCTTATGTTGGAATGTTGGCAGAATAATGTCGGGGCTATGATGACCGATTAAACTGCAGGTTATTAAAGAGAATTATAGAGTAATTATTTAAGAGAATAGATACTTCACTTGATTGTTTCGGAAAGGAATGCAACTCTATAATGTGATGAATAGTAGTATATTTTGAGTCTTGGATAATAATGTTGATGGCAAAATATTTGGAACCGTTGGAAATTTTGTGTACGAACATGGCTCGAGGGAATGTGAAATATTGGCACTAGCGGAATAATGTGTATTTCCCTAAAGCATTCGTATTCTATTTTTGTTATATTATGTATTTATAGATAGTTGCATTTACATGGTCATAGACAACTTGTATACAAAGTTTATTCTTGGATCGGTGACAAGGGCATCAAATCTGTATCGTCCTAAGGGTAAATGGTTATGTTCGTGCAACATAGATCTGCTCGTGCAACATAGATCTGCTCGGGTATTACGAGCCCTTTAGTAGGGCCAGTTACTTGCACTAGGAGGGACGACGTAATAACATTGACGTAGTCCGAAATGACGAGATACATTAGTGACCGTGATAAAGACATGATGCATTGCTAACGATAGTTTTGCAGGTGTAGTACATTATAATCCATTGTTTTGTAGATGATCGTGGTTAAGAACTATATAAATGTTTGCACAATGTATTTTGTGTTGTTTACAAGTACTTTGATGTATAATCTTTAGTTGAATGGAAGAAAGGAAATATGTATAGAAATGCGATGAAAAGAACTTAGAAAGGAATAGAAAGATCACCTAATAGTGAATGTATCTCACATGATTATTGTGTTTGATTTGGGTGGGTGTAGTCTTACGACTTACCAGTGCATCCACATGTACTAGCCCTCAACTCTACAGGTTCGGGAAACAATTTGAAGGCTCCAAGGCACTAGAATCTTTCATTTGATTTTGCATCCCGTTCTTTATAAGGAGATATTTTATTTTTAATAAAAGATATGATGTATGGAACCTTGTTATTTAATTTGTGTCTTGATGGATTGTAACCCAAAAGGGAGACAATTGGTTTTCGTCGATTATTGGAAATCGGACATGACAACTATTACCTTTTCCAAATATAGAATCTAAAAAGCACTTGCTCCAAAATTCATGTTGTGTCTGTGTCGCATCATATTAAACATGTATAGGACACAGCATATAAACACCAAGATAATTCTCTTCCTTCCTTCATCACACTCCTTAACAAAAGAATTTCCTTTCATTTTTTTGTCCCTACGATCATTGATGCCTTAATAAAAAGAGAATCAATATAAAAGAGAGAAATTGTATGCTGCTATCTTTGTTAATTGGAATTGTTCGAATTATAGACTATGGGTACAATTGAATGACTAATGTTTCACTAGTTGTTATGAAAAGAACGGAATTAGTAGATTCTATAAGTACGCTTAAAAGTATAATTGAATTTGTAGCAATTGTTTGGGACCGTTGGTTCTCAGCTGAGATAACTCTGGAATGGGAGTAGGAATTATAACTATGTTACGGCCTGAGAAATATAAAATAAAGAATGAGAATGTGTTGCACAGTTTATTTGTAAGTTTCTATTATCATGATGTGTTTTATAGCTAAGTTGTATATACATGTATGGTCATGGACAACTTGGACACAAGGTTTGGTTTCTCGAACGATATCTACAGCGACGAAATCGTGTCGTCCTAGGAGGAATGTTGTTCTCGCGGATCTTCAAATGAGGAAGAATGTTCAGGAGTGTACAGGACTCTACAATTAGGCTCGCTACTTGGACTAAAGTGTTTGTGTTGTACGCCGCCCTAATATATATATATATATATATATATATATATATATCGGATTTCTACAATGATAAACATGTGTGCTTCAAATTTCTCCATGTTTAGGTTGCAATCACTTTGAATTGAGTGAGTGAGAGAGAGAAAATAGTAAGAAAAAGTACAACAGTTCAAAAAATAGTCTAAAAACAGTACAACAGTTCAAAAAATAGTCTAAACATGTTATTTTTTACACAAGATTTTCAAGGCGCGTCTAGGCGCACCTTAGCTATTCCAAGGTGCTCGAAAAAAGCGCGCCTCGAACGATATCTACAGCGACGAAATCGTGTCGTCCTAGGAGGAATGTTGTTCTCGCGGATCTTCAAATGAGGAAGAATGTTCAGGAGTGTACAGGACTCTACAATTAGGCTCGCTACTTGGACTAAAGTGTTTGTGTTGTACGCCGCCCTAATATATATATATATATATATATATATATATATCGGATTTCTACAATGATAAACATGTGTGCTTCAAATTTCTCCATGTTTAGGTTGCAATCACTTTGAATTGAGTGAGTGAGAGAGAGAAAATAGTAAGAAAAAGTACAACAGTTCAAAAAATAGTCTAAAAACAGTACAACAGTTCAAAAAATAGTCTAAACATGTTATTTTTTACACAAGATTTTCAAGGCGCGTCTAGGCGCACCTTAGCTATTCCAAGGTGCTCGAAAAAAGCGCGCCTTAGGTGCGCCTTAAGAATTGCGTCCCGCCTGGAGTGCCTTGAGGTGCTACCCATGTGCCTAGGAGCAAGGCGCGCCTGAGGCACGCCTTTGACTACAGTGGCCCTTATTACTACGGTGTAAGGCTATGACTGATTATGGGAGTCGCCCATGGACCATCTTAAAGATAGATGATTGATTTGCAGGACAATGTATTCTAATCCTTGATTTGCAGGAAAAGACAATTGGTCGTGGTAAGAATCACTAATAAGTAATGTACATTTGTTTTATGTTTCTTATTATAAATTGTTAACTGAAACTAGAGAAGTAGAAAAATCACATGATAATTATTGTAGAATGTGAATGATAGATTAATTCATTAAGAGGAGAGGGGAGTACATTATATAGGAGAGGCTAACCCATCTCCCTATTAGTCTACTTGATGTGGGACTAAACTCAACATCCTCCCTCAAGCTAGAGCATAGATGTCAATCATGCCCAGCTTGTTACAGAGAAATTGAACCCGAGGACCTAGAAGTAATTTTGTAAATATATCAGCTATTTGATCGCCGGTCCTCACATGGTGAAACTTTATCATTCCTTTCTGATACTCATCAAGGACAAAATGAATGTCGATTTCAATGTGCTTTGTCATTTCATGAAATACAGGGTTAGTAGCAATATGAATAGCAGACTGGTTATCACACCACATATTTGTTGCTTTATATCTTGCTTCTTCTTCCAGTTTCTGTAGAAGATGATGCAGATATAGCACATCTGATGTGTCATAAGCAATTGTCCGATATTTCGCTTCTGAGCTTGATCGTGCGATCACACTCTGCTTCTTGCTCTTCCATGATACCAAGTTCTCGCCAATGAAGACCGAGTAACCAGATGTAGACTGTCTATCCGTAAGACTGGCACCCCAGTCAGCATCAGTAAAGCACTCAACATAAGTATGCCCCTTATTCTCCATCCGAATTCCTCTTTCCGGATTCTGAACTAGATAGCGCAGAATTCTGAGAACTGCTAGTGAAGACATGAATCTACTTGCAACACTGACGGTAAAAAAAAATGTCTGGACGAGTCATAACGGCGAAGTAGTTGAGTTTTCCAACTACTCGACGATATTGATCCGGATCGGTCATCAGTGTCCCCTCGTAGGGAAATAACTTTATCCCTGGATCCATGGGCGAGGTTGCTCCCTTAGCTTGCATCATTCCTGCATCATATTATTACTATATGCAATATGATTATGGAAGAAGAGTTCAAATATGAAGTTTTACCTACACATTGATGTAGAAGCATGAAAAATCTGGATCCATACGTCCAACAACCATGCGTCCCACCTTGTGTCAGGTCTTTATGCGGCCAATGTTTGGGGTGCAAGGATACAACTTTTTCTCTGCGACCTCGCTCTCGTCTTCGCCATTCAGAAGAACCGGCATTACGTGGCAGGACAAACCATCCATGTGATCTCGCGAGTTAATCCTCTCAGAGTCCTCATGACTAAACCCGGAGCACTCAACTCCCGCCTGGCTACATGGGCTATACTGCTGTCACCATATGACATGGTATTCGTCCCCCAAAAGGCGGTCAAAGGCCAAGCATTAGCAGATTTTCTTGCAGCTCACCCTGTACAGGAAACCTCAAAGCTCTACGAGGAGATCCCAGACCAGGTAGCGGACTCAAACATGACCACAAGCGCAGAAGCCGTTTGGCAAATGTTCTTCGACGGTACTTCAAGTGCAGGACCCAAAGGAGATATTGTCGCTGGCGTCGGGATAGTACTGATCTCCCCACACGATCTGATAATCAATCGCGTTTACTTCCTCACAGAGCCATGCTCCAACAATGTGGCAAAATACAATGCCCTCGTCATCGGGCTCCAATTCGCTAAACATGGGAGTTGACTACTTGTAAGCCTACGGCGATTCCAAGCTTATAGTCAATCAAGTCCAAGGCGAGTACGAAGTCCGGAATGAAGACTTGATTCCCTACCACCAAGTCGCGCTCGGCATTAGGTTTCTTCATAGAGCATGTCCCTCGACTGCAAAACATTGAGGCTGACGCCCTGGCCGGCCTCACAGCCTCTCTAGTTGTCCCGGTCAACACTCGTGAACTAATCACCGTGATCGGTCAAGAGCTAGTCTGCCCAAAGAACAATATGTCTGTGTCTAAGCTACTCAATAGAGACGAGCACCGACCCACAAGACTGTAGACTTCCATTCATCGATTATGCAGTCTAGAGAATTCTTTCCGAGAACCCAAAGGAAGCCACGTCCATCAGAAGACAGTTCCCTCCAATTTTATTACGATACGGCTACCAAAATGTTGTATCGTCGTTCCTACGACGGCCTTCTGCTACGATGCCTATCGAATGCAGAAGCGAAACAGGCTCTCCGCGAGGCTCACGATGGGGTTTGTGATGCCCATTAACCCAGACCCAAGCTACAGGACCATCTCCGGAGAATGGGTTACTATTGGCCGACAATGGTCGCGGATGATGTCAACTACGCAAGGGAGTGACAAGCGTGCCAAAGCCACGCTGACTTCATCCACCAACTCTCGGGGTTCCTACACCCGACTGTTGCGTCTTGGCCGTTCGAAGCCTGGGACATGGATATCATAGGACAGATCAGTCCACATTCGTCTAAAGGACATCGGTTCATCCTCGCCATTACCGACTACTTCTCCAAGTGGGTAGAAGCCATACTACTCGTTGAAGTCAAAACGGCAAACGTGATCAGCTTCGTCAAGCATCACGTCATATACCGCTTCGGCTTGCCACGAAGGATCATCCATGACAATGGTCCACAGTTTGCAAGTCATATTTTTTATCGATTTTGTGACAAAAACTGAATCTGAAATGTGGCCTCAACTGCCTACAATCCAGCAGCAAATGGTCTGGCAGAAGCTTTCAACAAGACCATCATAAAGCTACTCAAGAAGTTCGTGTCATCCAACAAGCGCGACTGGAATGAGAAGCTGGATGAATGTCTTTGGGCCTACCGCACAACGATCCAGACAACTATTGGCAGCACGTCATTCTCCCTTGTTTACTGGAGCGAAGCAATCCTCCCCCTCGAGGTCCAAATTTCCTCGCTACGAGTGGCTCTCTCTCCAACCGGCTAACCGTCGACGACAATCACCGCCGACGGCTACAAGAGTTAGAAGCGACTCTTAGCTCAACAGCGCATTGAGTTGTACCAAGTGCGCCTCTCAGGAGTCTTCAACAAACGGATCAAGAAGAGGACTTACCAAATAGGTGACCTCGTCTTGACAGTAAGAAGACCGATGGTCATGACCACAAAACAGTCGACAAATTCCAACCCAACTGGGAAGGTCCGTTCGTCGTAGAATCGGTATTCTCCAACGGCGCCTACCGACTGGCAAAACCTAATGGCGACTTGCTCATGATGCCCATCAACGGCAAGTTCCTGAAAAATTACTATGTCTAAGACTAGGCTTGTACTTCTCTCTGTCCCCGGCAGGACAACAAAGATGTACGGTGCTCCCACTCTTTGTTGTTCATCCCCAGCAAGTGCTTATGCACAGCATTACCCTTCCTCAACAAGTCATTATCAGTATTCAGGAGTCCTGGATACGCAACGGATAATGGATCCTCAAAAGCTTCCCAGCGGAGTAGTCCCCAGGTCCACCTGCATACTCCTGCAAGGACTATCCAAAAAATAATAATAATAACCCAGTCTCGTTAGACGCTAGCCATGTCAACATTACCTCTGAGCTATCGTCCTAACAATCTTTCCAGCGGAGCAACTCTCAGGTCTATCTACATTTCCGGATAGACCATACTCAGCAAACTACTCCTCAGTGAGCTTCCCAGACATTGGTTCACGTCCATATTACCTCTGAACTACTGTCCCAACATTTCTTCCCGGTCGAGTTTGCCATGTCTATATTACCTCTGAGCAAACCTCTCGGACTTGGCTATTGATTATCACGTCCACATTACCTTTGATATCAGTTGTCATCTCAACTTATCACCCGTATTTAACTCTAAGTATGCCAGCGGTGTTAAGTCCACAAAATCTGCCACGTCCATATTACCTCTGGCAGGGCTTGTCTCGAATTTATTACTTGCACTCAGGTGCGCAAGAAGTAATGAGTCCACAAAATCTATCATGTCCATATTACCTCTGATAGGATTTCATCTCGAACTTATTTCTTGCATTCCCATGCGCAAGAAGTAATAAGTCCACCAAAGATCCCCCAATGGGATGTCCTCAATGGAAGCAAATAATTCACGTCCATATTACCTCTGAACTATGAGCTGCCCAAAGTTCTCCTCCATGCTTCTTATTCAAAGTATCTCAAACTTATCAGTTTGAAAACTTTGAAAGGGATCTTGTAGAAGCATGAAAAATCTGGATCCATGTGTCCAACAACCATGCGCCCCACCTTCGACTCAGAAGAAACGAGGCCGCAGGATGACCATGCCACAGAGAAAAAGCTGCATCCTTGCACCCCAAACATTGACCGCTTAAAGACCTGACACAAGGATTATGTCTGACACAGAATCCTGACAAAAAAGATTTTTTGAACGCTTCGAAAATGTGTGCACACTAAGCGACAAGAAGCTCTCGTCAGACTAATAATGACTTCTGACAAGCGTGCAGGGCCACGTGTACGAGAACTCATGCGTTCCAGACACCATGCGTCTCATGCGACGAAATCTTCTTGTTGCGACTGAAGCGATTCTTTCTAACTAAATGCGGGCCACGTGTCAAGCTGACCAAGTCACGCAAACAGAAGACGATAAACGCCAAGATCTCCGGCAACAGCAAATTCCAAAAAACATCCACATGGCAGCCTACCCTGAACTCAACTCATACTATGCGCCCACAGTTGCAACCGCGTTCTGTTGAAAGAGTCCTCTGCGGCCACCAAACAGGACATACGACACCTATAGCCCATCAGCATGATGGCTATAAATATGAACAACTTGGACGTCTCAAAGGTCGGCTTTTTCTGCTTCAGAGAGAGACCATACCCTCCCAGAGAGCTACGTACGTGCACACAAGCTCAAGAGAGAGGAGAAGAGAGCACCCCTCACTCACTCGTCGGACCGTCAACGAAGTAAAAGAAGCCGCCATAGCGCTCGATCTCCAACGCCACACTACCCAGATTAAATAATGTACTTAGATTTTCTGTTTAGGACTTCTTCGTACTTTTTGTTTGTTATTGAACGAAACAATTTTAATGGCGAACAATTGATTTTCCATTTCTATGTAACGATCATATAAAATTCTTAGTGGTGAAACTTGCTGACCTGTTTTTGATGGATTCCACAAGGCCGCCCAAGTTCAGTCCACGCATCCTGCAAAAGCATACCTGAGATATTAATTTGCTCACAGCAAACTTCTAGTGTACATGAAAATAGGAAAAAAGCACATGGAAAAGATACATCTCCTTAGATGATATATTTCAACTATAAAAAAGATTAAATTTATGTTGTTTTTGTACATTATAAACTAACGAACAATATATAATCGTCGATAATAGAATAGTAATAGGATTATCAACAAAATATCAATGATTCAATTATAAGAAGAACAATAGTATACTAACAATAAGTAAATGCACAAATGAACTTTCACTCGCCATGGAACAGCCAGTGGTCAATTGAACATAAATATACTGAATTGACACTAGAATGAGGCGGTTCAAGGTGGGAATAATATATTTTTAAAATGTCTAAAGACAACATTAGTTTTTTAGGATTTTTGATCATCTGATGTGCTCCTTTGCTAGTTTATTTGAGGGGGATTGGGTTTATTATAGTTTTAGGATATAATGCTTCTGTAAATTTAGGAATATTCTTGGAAGTACATGAATATACAACAATCGAAGAACTCCCATCCCTCTATTTTATTGGAAATCTTTCTGACAAGACGAGACAATTGATTCGCCAGTTTCGAGCATTTTCAGGCAAAAACACTGTTTAAATATAGACTTCAGTGTAAATGTAGAATTATCCCTAAACTGACATTCTTTTCCCACTGAAACCACATCGTATCTGAGCTCCAAATAATCTACGGGCAAAATTGCTCAAATCTAAACATATTATATTTAAAAAATAGAAAAAGAGGATAAATTTTAGTATACATTAGAAAACTTGCCTGTGGTGATGCACCAAAAGGTATATACTGGCCTCCAATTGTAAACCGCAGCCCATCTCCAAGCTGAATAAGTGTGGATAAAATAATAAGTAAATAATAAGCAAGTGCACTTGAAATGTAAAAAATCTATTTACTTGGTATGTTGTGCATTATTTATTTGAAGGACTGGAACCAGACTAACATCAAAAGAAATATACCCATATGGCCATACCATAGCCAAGATCCAAATGAAGTTGGACAACAGAAACTGAACCGATTAAGCAAAAGACCATTATTCACCATTATTCATATGCAGTTAAAACAATTACAACAACAAAGCTTTCATCCCAATTTTTGAGGATATGCAGTTAAAAAAAGATGGACATAAATCTGATGCACTTCATCTAACGTTTAATCTTCTGAACCTGCATTGTAATTTTTAACCCATCATTTCCTTCAAATATAAGTATGGTTATAGAAATGTAAGAAAAACATAACCATGAAATAGAGTAATGAAGAAAAGGTGGATATATAACTACAAATCGTAAGAAAAGGATAAGATCAGATATAGTAATCAGTGATGTAGTAAAAAGTGGATAGATAAACTGTAGGGATAGCATACCTATCAAAAGGATTAATGTAATAAAAGTGAATCTCACACATGCAGTAAGACTCTTCTATTACTAAGGATGAATACAAAAGAAGGGTGAACACAAAAGAGCCAGACTAAGGATGAATGCAGTAAGATTCTTCTATTACTAAGGATGAAGGGTTCATATAGGCACAACAAAGAGCCAGACTAGATGGTGTCAATGTTTTAAATATTCCATGCATGGAACATTACATAGTAAAGGCAATACTGAAATAGAAATTCCAACCTTAGCATGAACCTCCTCCATGTACAAACTGCCTGCAGGCAATGGAGGAACAGAAGCTTTGTCCATCAAGGATCCTACACCAACCTTATTATCTGAGGAGCTATCATATATAGAGACACGGCATGTTACTGGGGTTGTTCCATCAGGGAATTCCAGAGGCAGCTCTGCTGATACTGCAATAATAATTCGTTAGTCATATAATGCAATGCTAGTTATAGTAGCTCCATGGCTAAGAAAATCTTTACTGTTCAGATGGAGAGGCAAACCTTCCACCTCATTAAAGCAATTTGCGTATTGGCTGGGAATAGGAAAAGCAAAGGATAAGCCCTGACAACAGACCAATCAAAATAAGCCAGCACAAGGTATAAACGTAATAGAACAAATAATTATCATATATCCACCAACATACCGGGTAAACTAGGGTATAGACTCCTCTCTCTTTGTCATAAATTCCAGGGAATGTCGGTCCAAAAAGGGCATATACTGCAACAAAAGTGGCCAAAGTGGAGGGACCACTGAAGAAAATAATGTTATATAATCTGGCATACAAACCATTAGAAGCCAACAGGGAGCACATTACTCACCCAATCAGAGAAGTTGCATAGCGCATCTGCAGCCTTTTGACATCATAAACCTCAATTAGACGCAATCTCTACAAAAAAAAATTAAGATCAAAAAATTATAACAGAGTAAAAGATATTGCATTCATAAATATGTAGTGGAGTTGTCTTCAAAATTGAACATAACATTATATCTGAAGTTGCATAAAAAAAAGCATAGCACTATATCAGTAAGTCTACTGCTGTACCTAGGCTCCTCCTAGGATCTCTCTTCTAAAACCATGCAAACCACCCTTAATGTCTCCAGGAGAAAACACCAACATAGGGAGTTCTTCAGAGTTATCTGGATGTTTTAGCAATCAACCGCATTTTGCAATTATAATTATTACGCAACAACTCAACGTGTGTTGTCCATTATGTATTATGTTTTCACTGCCAGTCCCAAGCATGATTAAAGGAGAAGGGTTGCATTAGGTAGTCAACAGCTAGTGTAAAACATCTTTGGATCTCTATGAAATGATTCTTTATAGAATACAGGTTGGGATGTCTCTCACTAGTTATGGTGGACATCTATGTTACCTGGACTCGGGTACGGGTGTCGGGTACGGGTACATATCCAAGAGTCGGGCCCTTCAAACTCATAATTGAAGGACACACGGACTCGCCTAAAAAAAATCCAAATTTTGGATACGGGTACGGGGATATGACTATTAAAATAAATACATTTGAATAAGATTTCATAAAAAAACACTCTCTAATTAAATTTGTATGATTTCATAAAATACACAGTTCTAATAAAGTTTGCATTGTTTCATATATTTACGCTTATAATTAAATTTACATGGTTTCATAAAAAGACATCATGTAATTAAATTTGTAAGGTTTCATAACTTTACTATCAATCCACCATATTAAAATAAACTATCCACTTCACTACCACATTAAAATAAACTATCTACTTCACTACCAGTCTTCCGATTTTCACCATAAAAGACCATGAAGGATCTGATTGTCACTATGGAGGATCGGATACAGATTCCATACCCATACCCATACCCATATCAATACCCATGTCCTACCCGGTGGACACGGGTACTTCTCCTAAAGTGGAGAGTCCGGATAACATAGGTGGACATAACCCTTAACCGAGCTCAATTGAAAAAAGGATTCAAATAGCCAACCCCAAAAATATGGACAAAGGTTTTCATTGTTGTTGTCGCAACAACATAGCTTTTAGCCCAAAATAAATAAATAGGGTCGGATACATCGATCTTTTCTTTCATTCATCTCTATTGTGAACCATCACCTCTACAATATTACAAACTATTGTATCCTTTTTTACAACCTAATCCCATGTGCATTTTGATCTAAAATAGTCCTAGTAACTCCTTCAAGTGTGATCTTACGACTCCTAACACATGCATTCTTGACCTCTATCGGAATGAAGCGTAGTTGATTGATAATTGAGATGGTATGGACCATATTTACCTGGGTCGTGATTTGCTTCGATACGAGATATGGGTACAAGTACAGAGTACGCTACTTCCCACATTTTCCAGTACGAGGGTGGGGCTTAACCAGTATACTACTCCCTATTTTGCAGTTAAAGGGCAGGGCTTAACCAGTACATAATAGTTCACTTAAAATTGTTTCTTTTGTGTGTGTATATGTATCCGTTGTGGAAGTATTTGTTAAAAGATACATTAAAATAAAGGATGAGAAGTGAGTGCATTCCTTGGAAGTTAAAGGTGGCATAGAGGTGGCTTGGACATGTGCAATATAGAGTCAATAGACCAATAGATACTCCTATAAGGAGGAGCGATAAAAATCAAGATAGTACGACGGTGGGGCTTAACCAATACACTACTTCCCATATTTTGTCGTACAAGGGCAGCGTTTAACCAGTACATTGTGGTTCACTTAGAATTGTTTCTTTTGAGCTTTTATTTGTATCTGATATGGAAGTATTCGTTAGAAGATATATTAAAAGATAGGATGAGAAGTTAGTGTATTCCTTGGAAGTTAGAGGCGGCACGGGGGTGGCTTGGGCATGTACAATATAGACCAATAGATGCTCTTGTAAAGAGCGATAAGAATCAAGATAATACGAGGGTGGGACACAACCAGTACATTAATTCCCCTATTTTGCAGTACGAGGGTGGGGCTTAACCAGGACATTGTAGTTCACTTAAAATTGTTTCTTTTGCGTGTTTGTGTGTATTTGTATCCACGATGGAAATATTTGTTAAAAGATAAATTAGATAGGATGAGAAATGAGTGTATTCATGGGAAGTTAAAGATGGCACATGGGTGGTTGACATGTTCAATATAGACCAATAGATGCTCTTGTAAAGAGGAGCGATAAGAATCGAGATATGATTAAAGGAGCCAGTAGGACTGGAGTTATGCTGAAACGAACATGGATTGAAATTTAAATAAAGATATGATTTTTATTAGTGTTACGGAGCACATGCCCTCAACAGAACTGAATGGGGAAAAAAAATGATTCATACACCGAACCCAAAAACTTGTTATAGAGCCTTTGTTGTTTTTGTTGTTGTATGGAAATATTTGTACCAAATCCTACAAGAACCTACTCGCTCGCGCATGCTTCATTTTGACAATTAGTTGATTTTATTCCTTTCTATTATCATTTGTTGATATCTTTCTTGAACTTCATATTATAAGATTTGGATTGTCTGATTCGTCACTTTTGGCTATCCTGGTCAGGAACCACCACATTTTGGCTCATGGGATCCAGAACAATATTTTTAATTCCTTTAACATCCCCCAACAAATTTATATATACTACTATATAATAAGGAAAGTGAGGCTTCACCGTGGAAGATTTTGTTCCTGAAATACCCTTATCTATGTTTACTATTTAAAATTGTTTATTAAATTTAACATAGGTAGTTAGGTAATTATGTATGGGAAAAATTTAAAGGAAATTGTTGTTTACTCTTCCCAAGATGTAAAAAATTAATGGATTTTGCTTTTTTCTAGTAAAAAATAAAAAAAAAATTTGTTTGCTATTTTCAAATAGTATAAAATACGTCCAAGGCACGTGCATATATACTAGTATCTATAAGTCTATTAGTCCCTAGGATTTAGTAAGAATGTACTTGTGATGCTTTATATTGCTATCAACATATGTGACCTTGCCCCCAAATATCACGACTACCCTAGACCAATCTATGCTAACTCTTCAATATACGATAAGTAAATGATGCCATTGCATAAAACTCTACGTTGTAAAGCATGTACTAAAGTTGTCCAATTATTACCCCAGAAAAATCAACTGGTCAGAGCATTAAGTAACACATTTATAGCACTTAGGCCAGCAAGGCAAGATAAGACAACATTAAGAAGTTTCCATACCAACATATTGGACCATTCCAAGTTCCAACCCAAACAAAAATGTTCTAGTTCTTTATAATAATAATAATAATAATAATAATAATAATAATAATAATAATAAGTGGCACTTGTTTATAGTTCCACTCAGGCTCAAACATCAAGTCAGATATGCATCATAAGCACTGTTTACTACCTTGTGCTGCAGAAAGTAATCACAGAGCAGATGTTGATCAAGTGAAGGAAGTAGAACTACATGTAATTTTTTTTATTCATGTTGAGTACAGAAATACTTGGCCCATAAAGCTAAAAGTATAAAAGGATGATCACACTGAAATAGAAGTTAGCAGCAGTACCATGTGCTCTTCTTTTTCGTATTACAAAAAAGCACAAACCACTTAGTAATATCGAGTATAGTCTTATTACAAATTTATTATCATGGGTTACACTTCATAGTAATGCAGTCTTGTTGAAAAAATATCTGAATACAGATATTTCTTGTGGCAATGATAATTTCTAGATAAGTCATACAAACATTACATTTATCTAATAAAAATGTGGCATTCAATAATGGATGCTTCTACAAGATACAGGCAACCTCGAAATAAATGTTGCAAGATTTTTAGTTCTAAAATTATGATTAAATATGAACCCAATTTTAATAGGAAGGCAAAAATAAAGCAAAGCATCCAATACCATGACACCGCCTTTGTGTGGATAATGGGTCAGTGGGTAATTAGGGTAAGGAGGGAGGAGATAAGAACTACTGGAAACTCAACATGAACTACAAATATGAAGTAAGCATACTTGTGACCAAGGATCAAAGCGGAGATGAAAACCATGATCCGGGAAGCTAATTACAGTGTCCAGTTTCAATGGCTCCTGTGAGAATGGAGAAAAAATTTAATCAGGGCCAGACTAAAAAGACCAACATAACAGAATATGATATTTATATAACGCTAAATCACAGAGATGTAGTCAAAATGATGATAGAGGTTGTGTCTAAGCAGGCCTGCAATATTCTTGCTCCTCAGGATCATAAACATGTGTTTTGGAAGGCTCTGAGATTTAGAATACTTAAATTTTTCAACTTAAGGAATAAGGACAGACAACACATGTTCCTTACTGCAGCAACACCATACACGTTTGTAGAAATGCCTCCTAAGATTCCAAGTCAACTTTGAACACAACTCCATGTCACCTAGATCTAATCTATCGCCAGCTACCCATTTCAGGTGCAAGGTGCCTGACTAGGCCCGTGCAAGCTTGCCTGCATAGTGATCGCCCCTAGTCCGCCTAGGCCAATTATTAAATTTATTGACTTGTTGTTCTTTGTCATGGTGAAGACTGGTTCATTTGTTTGTTGAGTGAAGACCGGTTCATTTGTTTAATTACATTTTTCTATTTAAAGTGTGTTAGCAGTTCATTAATTGCTTAAGATGACAGTCCAATTGCTTGATTGATACTTTAATAAATTAATAGCTACTTAATGTACAGTCTAGAGTCTCTTAGGTATAATAGTTCTGGGAACCTTTATTGCTCTCAACATCCTACATACATCTTAAAATTGTATTTGCTTTTAATAATGGAAAATGCTCAATGCCACCTAGGATCTGCAGTCCAAGCATAAGCCTCTAGGTGCAAGGACCCTCCCGCCCGCCTAGCTGCCACTTCTGTTTTCCACAATGCTAGGAATTCTCCGCAGTGGTAGGAACTATGTAAACCCCCTCAATTTTATTTACTATTGATAATACTAATATTAGAAAAGTAGAGTTTCGAAAACTATTATATAAATAATTAAAATTTAGCCATTATGATTAATATTTAATACCATTTTTATATATTATATTGTTTTTCTTTTTATTTTGTTTGTGTGATCCCACACAAACCAAGCAAAATGTTGCTAGAACATTGTTGCACCAACACAAAATTTTCTTTTGCATGCAACTGTGTGCATGCTCACGTGAGCAATTTTAAACCACAACACAACCATGCAATGCATGGGGACACTTGAGCAAAAGGGGACCTTTTGTTTTTTTCTTACTACTTGTATGGAGCAAGTTGCACCATTAGTGCAAGCTAATGTGGTGTACTCCTTTCATTGGTGGTTGCTGAAGCATAACCCGGACCACCCCATATCATTTGGGGCCAAACAAAACTGTACACCTAATACCTATGGAGCCGACCACCAACCCATTAGCCCAAACTCTTAAACCGACTATCCAAACCATATATAAAACTATTCCTAAACATTACCCGAACCCTCATACTAACCCACAACTCCCCAAACAAGCAAACCCCCTTCCTCTCTTCCAGACCGAGGACCCCGACCTCCGGCGTCCTGACCACCGTCGCACACCGTCGTCGACAGCGCACGCAAGCAGCAGCCGACAGTAACCCCCCCCCCCCCCCCTCGAGGTACCCCTCTTCTCATCTCCGTTTCTTCCTACCTACTTGATCAAATATCAATCTATCAAATCCTATGTGTAACCCCCTTTAAACACCATTAATTAGTTTGAATTAAAGAGAACCAAAAACTAGATAGAAATCGAGTCAAAACTCGAAAAAAAAACAGTTTTACATGCATTGAAAACAGTCCATGACACCTACTTTTGGGACCCATATCTTTCTCCACAGTTGGAGAAACATCGAGCCACCTTCACCCTTGCATAGACAACCTGACCAACTACAAACTCCATTAAATAGTTTATTGTAATCTACAGTTTTTAGCTATTAAAAATTGGGTAGAAAATCAAGAAAAACTGTTTTTAAAAACACTGAATCTCTGATACGGAGTTGGTCCCGTCAAACGGGACGACTTCGTCGCATACCAATTGCACTGAAAGGCGCATATAGTATTTCCGAACGTGTGAACTTTCGTGGAACTTGATTTGGACGTGTGTGCACGATGGAATCAACATGTATCCGTCGGAAAGACACTCTATCGACCTTCTCCGAAATTTCGTAATTATTTCGTGTGTGCGTGTCGTTTCACAATGAAACTTAATCATTGGACTCGTAGCATTACGCTGGTCATGTGACCCAAGTTTGGTTCGATTCTGAAAACGTTGACCAGAACGCCGTTTTATGGACCCTGCGGTCCGACTCAACGGGTGTTTTTGTGACCGACTCCTCGAAATCCAATTCTGGATATTTCGTTGAGTTCATATCATCGTTCTGAACTCGTAGACACTAAGTTTGCCAAATTTGAAAAACTTACATCCTGGCACGTTTTTTGGTACGAAGCAGACCACATGTGGACCCCGCTTTGACTCAAAACGGTCATTTTTCCCTGTGTCCAAATTGGACTTATGGATAGTCATTCCTAGATATTTCACTTATTTTGGTGATGTCATTTTCAGCATCCGGAGGTGTTCGTGCGGATTCTACCTCTTCGGGAGCAGTTGACGTATCGAGCTCGCTACCTGGACTTCATCATACCATCATTCAGGACCCAGACAAGTGTACCTTGTCGTAACGTTTTACAGTCTTACTTTATACCTATTATATTTGTTCTATATTAATTGTTACCCTAGGACCGTAGTCGATACTTAGCGTCCGGGTCAGATTCGGGTGTCGACGTCCGTCAGCGAATTCGGGTATCAATATTTAGAATTGACATCACGAACCCATAGACATGCTTGCATTTATGCACGTCAGACCATAGGACACTTCAACACGACACTTCATGAGACAAATTTTGTACTCGATATTTCATCGCGACGAAAATCTGTGATAGGTACTAGGACGTGCGACTTGAGATTATATATTACTAGTTATTATGACTCGACGTTACTAGGTAGATGTCCTGGTCTCGCGTGTCGCAGACACAAAACGTGAGGTCACATGGAAGGGAAGAGCATACACAGTACGTTGGGCTACTTTCATCATTAGTTGTCGTCGTCTCTTTACAGAGCTTTGGATTTTCATTAGTTGCTACAGGGACCTGTCAGGTTACATTGGTTGCTGAAGTGACTATTGAGATCTTCAGATTTACATCATGGCAGCCTGGCGTACGAGTGATGTTCTCATGTGCATATCACTTAGACGGTTACATTAGATACCCCTATTCGTACTCTTGTACTTATTATATTGTTGACTTCCGACATGTTTCTATGTACCTTGTTATGTCCCCTGAGGACATGGTTCCTTTCCAGGTTTAGACAAGAGGTTTACCCAGAGGTGTACGGACCAGGAGACTACACAGGTGCAGGACCAGCAGTGGAGGACGAGGTTCTTCCAGAGGAGTTCACTTGACCTATGTAGGGACATCATTCTGGAGTTCGATGTCATTATCTCCTCGGATCGCATTTATCTTACTGTTTTCTTTTCTTCCGTACTTGTAGTAGCAGGTTGCTCTTTGTGAGACTTTTTTATTGCATTTTGTCAGACTTATTTCTTTTATGAGCATTAGTGGACTTGATTATCTTTATGTGATTCATGTATCTTTTCTGTGGATGATTTTAGTTTCATTTCCTATAATTAGATGTTTAGACTTTGTTTATGTTATACTGCTTAAGTGCACTCTAACGGGTCCATTAAATTGGAATGTCCATTGGAGTTTTACTACCAGCCATTGCTACGTGGCATGGTTCCGTGTATTTTGGAACTCGGGCGTGACAAACTAGGGCGTGCAAGTCTATTAGAGAGTACCCCCATCAATTCCATTTTCCCTTCATGATTTGCAAGATCTTTGGCTCACAAAGTCATGACTTGACCTTCCACTTCCCACTAGAGACAATATTATGCAGGTATTCAACAGTTCAACCACAATACCTAAAGAAAGGTCCACAATATAGTTCTAACTTCAAGGGTAAGATCACAAGAAATAAGATAAAGAAAACTAGAGTATGGTTGATCTAGGAGTAGAAAGGAAAAGAACTAAAGCCAAAAAAGGAAGCGGACATAAGGGTTTAAAGAATGTGTACTATGTTAATTACTTCCATTCCTCTACTTCACACTAACCTTAACATGAAATTCTAACCCACTTATATACTTCATTTTTATGGATAAGATAAAATCTACAGAGGTTGAGAACATTTCACAACCAACTCCCGCATTAAGTTTTACTTTTGAACTGGTTATAACTGATTGGTACAACTGCTTTGCCTTACAGTCCAGTCCATCGCACCAGTGGAACTGGCATAAGCACCCAAATTTTCTTCCATCTGACAAGTGCAACAGCAACAAAAGTATTACTCAGCAAGTAATACAACCAAATGTGGGCCACACCACACCTCCAGCCGTCCGGTGTTTAAATACAAAATAATGACCTCAAACAATGGTGACGTCCTTGTTTTAATATATTTGCTTGTTGATATAGATAATCACAGTAATAAATTTTAGCATGCTTTGTCCCGGATGTAGTAGTGATATAGATGACATCGACCGAATTGACAAGAGGAGATCAAACCTCATCAAAATACTTCACATGGACCACATCATATATGTTAGGTTGAAGCTCTATTTGAGAAAATGCTTCGCGTATAGACATCCCTGAATCAAAAATGAGTTCGAAATGTTAGCGTAAGAACATAACTAGTGGAGATTCCATATATTATTTAAGAAATAAAACCTTGAGCCCTTAACGTCACGCAGCTGCATCTTCTTGCTATCTATTTATGTTTAAGTGAGTGGGGAAAAACTTACCAAAACAAGACAATATCCATACAAAATGTAGTACTAATAGAGCTATAAGTGTGTAACATTCCGTAACTTACAATTTCCAACCAGAGTTTAAAAGTCAATATGTAGAGGCTGTATTGAATCAGTTTTTTAGCAGTCCTGATCCAAAAAATGCAGAAGAAAAATGGTATTGGTGAAAACAACAACTTTGGCCAAATTCCATAAAACTTTTCGCTAGCTTTGTGTCTGTTTTGATAGGGCAAAGGCAAACTTGCGGAAACAAACAATAGTTTTTGGACCGTGTCTCCAACATCCAATGTATCTTACCCTAATCATATATACAAATTCAGCCACTTTTTTACAAAGAAAAAAAAAAAGTAAAGGATTGTATTCAATAATGGAAGTTCTGTGGATTATGTAATATTTCTGATTCTCTAAAAAAGCCACAAGCTAGAAGTGTAGAGGTGAGTTTGTTAGAAAAGGCGAGAGTTCTTCTCGAACTTTGATAAATGATGGTTTAGAACAAACTGCAAAGAACTTTTTTTTTCTCCTTCAGCTTCTACATATTGAGATGATTTACTTTCTTCTCTTGTTCTTCATTAGGTAGACACATAAGATGCCCTACTCCTACAATCCTCTTCCATTCACTATACTTCTCTAAATTCTAAAGCTAAATCCACTTAAAGACGACATCAAACTATTTATTCCATACAATTAAAAAAAAACTTGAATTTTTTACTAGTGCCAAAAAAACACTATAACAGGCCATACTGATATGTGCCATCGAAAAATATACAAAACATTCTCCATCAACATCTCCCTTTTTCCTTTTCTATTTCCAACCAAGGTATGAAACATTGGAAGATATTGATAGTTGACAGCCATCAAATTTGGTTGACAGATACAATCCATAATGACATAAAGCACATCATCTGAATTTCAGAAAACTTTGGTATGTTTGTTTCAGCCCGAAACAGGCTGAAATTTGCTGAAACGGGCTGAACCTTTCCATAGCATGCTGAAATATCAAAAAACTGGCTGAAACTTTATTACTTAACAATCTTAAAAAGACAATGTTTTATCAATTTCAGGTTAGTTCCAACAAGAGACTAGTCAGAACTAGCCTACACAAACCAAATACTGGCTAAAAATGGCCACAACATCAAACAAGCCAAGAATTGGCCAAAAGTGGCCAAAACTCACCAAAATTGGACCAAAATATACAGTTGACTTGGTTTAGATTTCACTCTCATGCTTCAAAGAGACCTCTTGCAGGCTTGCAGCCCATAATGTACTTTGCCTACTAAATAGTGATATTACCAGGTTACAATTTCACAATGTATCATGCAATTGTGCAATATTATATTGTAAACCAACATATAACTGTATATAAAATTCATAAATTATGTTTAAACTTTAATAGTTCAATTACTATATTTTAATACAAATTCTAAAAAAAAATTTAAAAAAATAAGTGTCAAACCCAATACTCCAGAAGTCCAACGGACGGAAACACAAAACAACCTGATATCGATACTCAGAGGTCTTATTATTTCCAGTATCGAATCTTTGAACCTCTTTTCAAAATTTAGCACATTGATTTCTTGATGATAGTTAAGAATTAAAACATTTTCCAATAGAGGTGATTAGATGGTATTACTTTACTGAAAAATATATATACTGTATGTTAATTCACTAAAAGAATTAAAACATTTTTCAATGTAGAAGTGATTACAGGATATTAGTTTACTAAAAAAGATAGAAGTGAATTCACTAGAAGAATTAAAAACATTTTTCAATATACAAGTGAATACCCTAAAAAATCCCCTTTTGCTGCAATCCAGTTTCTAGTATTCTCTACATAAATGCTAAGCAGCACGAACTCTCAAGAAACAAGTGCCTTCTTCATGTTACGCCAGGTCAGACATGCATCGGTCACGACACTCTAAAAAATACAGAAGGTTATGCCACAATCAGTACCATATCGGTGTCGCCTAATTCATATTGTAACGCGTTCTAGTCTTATCAGTGCAACATAGCTCAGATGCATATTTTGAGATGTCATCTTTACTACAAATCATGAGTTTTGTCGATCAAATGAACTCATAACAGTTGATTCATGAGATGTTCTCAAAACTAGCTCTTTTCACCTGTTTTATACCAAGAAAAAGGAAGCAAAAGGATTATTCAAAGCCATGGTTTGTCTAGAAGCAGCTCAAAATATATATAATTCAGTCATTCTTCACTAATCCCAGCTCTAGGAAGAATTGACACTATAAATCATTGCCGTGTAATCATTGCCGTGTTCGTGTCATTTCATATCTTACACGACACAGAGACTGCAAATAAACTAGGACACGCAAAAAATGGTCATGCCTACGACTTAAATCTTAATTTGTTTTTATTATATTTTGCCGGAGAATGGACAGGAATTCTTCTTCAATCACATCTATACATTAATATTACTTTAAAATTTCCTTTATTTGAGAATCTTCTTGGAATCATGTAAAGACAATTAATATTTGATATAGCTATCCGTGCAAGTAGTTTATGATCCATACGCATTTGCTTCTTGTATTGTGTGTTAGTCGCCTATAACTACAGAAGACCGCAGCTAACCGTGAAAAGTCACTTGTTCTTTTTTGTGCCCGTACTCAGTAAGAGGAAACCAAAACTCTACTTTTTCTGTTGACTAGTGGTTCGGCATTTTCCCGAGTTACTTCATTTATCCCAGTTATTCACAAACCCAGTTATTCACAAACGACAGGAAATCACTTTCTTGTGTGCCCCTATCTCGACGAGAGCAAACCAAAGCTCTCATTTTTTTCTGCTTAAGTAGCAATTCGAGAAAGTCTCGGATAAACCCCTATAAAATGTTCGACGCAAAATAAATGAATTTTTGTTCGACCTCTCAGAGCTACAAATCGTGTCGTGTTCTTTCAATTCTTTCCCTATTCTTAACAGAAAAAAACATACGATCTATTCGAGAACAAGAGATCAAGTACTAGAAAAAGAACGATCGCGAAATCGAAGAAGAAGAAGAAGAAGAAGAAGAAAGTACCGATGGTGAAGGGGCCGATGCCGAATCCGGGACGGAGGTCGAGGGTGATCGAGCCCATCGCCGTCCCCTCGCACCGCCGCCTCTGACCCGCCGGCGCCGGAGCTGCCGAAGCAGCAGTCGCCGCCGATCTCTGCTGCATCTTTTCCTCTCCTCTCTCTCTCGAGGGTTTCGTTTTGTTCTCCTCTCCTTCCGTTATTTGGGGACCGATCAAAACCAGGTTAACCCAACAAATGAAGGCTTGTGACAAGGGCACTACGGGGCTACCCATTCCCCCCTCCCTCTCTCTCTCTCTCTCTCTCTGAATTGTAAGTTTGTCATTCCTCAAACTTACTTAGTGCTGTCCACACCAACCTATATAAGTAAAAATTATTTCTTTTCTTTCTTTTTCACCTTCACATGAAGAAATATATCTTTCTCTCAAGTCCTAAAATATAAATCTAACTTTGTAATTTGATAGTTGTGGTCCCAAGTGAAAAAAATTTTGATTTGGTAATTGTCCAACGAATATTCTTCCGGTACGTCTTCGACAATATACGATGAATAAGTTTTGCAATTGTCACCAAAATATTTAGTTTTATTTGACTATTGTAATAGCGATGCATGAAATTATCTTCGATGAAGAAGTCGGATCATGCAATCCATTAAATATGCACTCTGCTCCTTCCGAAGAACATGTCGGCTGTTCCGAAGCACGTACGGTACGTAAAATGACAACCCTATTTCGACAGTCATCGTATAAGGACTGTATAAAATACGACAGTCCTATATAAATATAGGACTGTCAATAATTCGATATAGGACTGTCATAATTTCGACAGTCATATAGACTATGTGGACTGTCAAAATAATGACAGTCCTGAAGATAAAATGGTGACCAACGTATTTTCTTAAAGACTGTAAAAAAATTTACAGTCTACTCAATACATTAGTCTGTACAAATTATGATAGTCCTAATTTGGACTACCAATTATTTGAAGTTATTAATTTTTAGATTATTTTATATTGGTTATAGGACCAACCTCGTACATATGTTGTGGTATATCATGCTATTGGGGTTGATGTAGAGAAGGTATTCTCAACGGATATTCGATTTGCATCCCACGAAGAAGTATTAGATTGGTACAGAGAAGTTGGAAGACGACATAACATAGTCATTGTCATTGCAAGATCGATAAGATCTCGGCCGGGCCAAAAATATTTAGAGCTGGGCTACGAAAGAGGATGTGTGTTCAGGCAGCATCGAAAAAAAAATGTGTCGTTGAAAAAAAAATCCCCAAGAAAAATGTTGGGACAAGAAAATGTGGTTGTCCATTTAAGGTGTTGATTATAAAAGTAGAAGATGTGAAATGGATAGTTGAAGTTAAGAATGAAATACACAATCATCATATTCCAGAGACACTAACGGGTCATGCCTACGTGGCATGGTTGAACAAGGATGAGAGAAAGTTGATTGAAGAACTGTTCCTTTCCGGAGTTGCACCCAAACAAATTTATTCTGTCGTGCGACAAAAAGAAGATGAGAACAAGTCAACCATGAGGACGATCTATAATAGTTTGGCGAGAGCGAAATGTAATAGTATGAAGGAAGAATGACGATGCAGAAAGTATTGAAGTTGCTTGGGGAGCATCACTACGTGGAGTACCATAGAAGACATCCACAAAATGATGAACTTCTTTCATTGTTTTTTGCTCATCCTGATTGCACACACTTGGCTAGGTCCTTCGCAGACATGCTGGCCCTTGATTGTACATATAAGACCAACAAGTTCAAGATGTCTCTTTTTCACATTGCTGGGTTTACGTCTACGGAGAAAATATTTTCAGTCGCTTTTTGTTTTCTGAAGAGTGAGACAGTAGAGGATTACACTTGGGCATTGAGGAAACTATAATCCCTTTACACAGGATACAAAGAGCCCTCTATTTTTGTTACTGACAGAGAATATGCGTTAATGAATACTATAGATATTGTATTTCCTCATGTGCATAGACTACTATGCACTTGGCATATAAATCGAAATATCCAAGCTCAATGTAAGAGAAAATTTGAAAATGTGGACGGTAAAATCGACAAGCTTCGCTTCAAAGAATTCTACTGTGATTGGAGTCTTGTATGGTGACCAAGTACTAAAGACAGCTACGACACAGCATTGTACATGTTCAAACAAAAGTGGGAGACGAGTAACCCGACATGCATTTCTTATATCAAAGATACTTGGCTAGAACCACATAAAGAACAATTCGTCTTAGCATGGACGAATATGGTGAAGCATTATGGCACAATCACTACGAACCGGGTCGAAGGATCACACTCAAGTTTAAAAAGATATCTACGATCATCGGTCGGTAATTTTGTCTCCGTTTGGCAATCGATTCATTTGATAATTATTTCCATGGTGAACGAGATTGTAGAATCATTTGAAACGAGCATCAATATTGCAAAGCATGAATACAAGCATGAACACCTCTTGGATGCTTTAATCCATGTAGTATCTCACAAGGCCTTGGGCTTATTGTTTGAGGAGATTGGTAGGTCAAAGTTCGTTGATTATGATTCCGAGGTTTGCGGTTGTTCATATCGACATTCACTCGGCCTTCCTTGTGCACATGAGATTAACGAATATCGTCGTCAATCTATACCTATTCCAATAGATGTTGTTGATCAACGTTGGAGACAGTTGTCGATCATGCCGACGGTGGAAGTTCACAATGATTTCTTTTCTTTGCCACAAGTGAAACTCCTTCACGCAAGGTGGTGTGTCGCATCGGAACTTGAGAGAAAATCCATTGAGGTTAAAATCCAAGAAATTGCAGTCCCGGCAATAACTCGATTGCAAGAGCCATGTGTTGTTCGAACTCCTAAGGGAAGACCATACTCAAGAATGAGTAGAGCAAAAAAAAGGAGGTGGAGTCAACTAAAAGACATCCATCCTTGTTTGAATATATTGAACGCAATTTAGAGCAAGCTGAGTCAAAGTAGGTTATCGAAAGTGTGATAATTTCGAAAAAAAATAGTAAGCTTACTATTCGAAGGGAGAAGAAACAGAAAACGAACGAGCAGTGACGGGGGAGGGTTTAGATAACTTCTCCGATTCATATAGTCTATACATTCAAAATTTTCTACCTGAGATACGGGATTTTATTTGGTCTATTGTTGATGTTCCTAAGGATGGCCATTGTGGATATCATGCACTCGCAAGACATCTTGACTATTCAGTTGAAGCGGGATGGAGACAGGTTAGGGAAGAGCTGTACGAGGAGCTGGAGTCTTGTCTACCCTTCTATAGGCAGATACTCGATGAAGAAATTGTTGAAGATTTGTTAGCAAGCATACCTTGTACGGACACAGTTATCGGACCAGACAATTACATGGATGTCCCGCCTACTACATACGTATTCTCTAATAGGTATAAGATACCTATTAGAATTATCTCACAAGGCATTAACAATACTTTCTTTTCAATGTGCGCTCCCCCGGCCGAACATAGACTATCCAATCTATGTTCGATAGGGCTTGTTGGACAACACTTTGTCATCCCAAGGTTGATTGGTCATTCTCCTATTCCTCCACCTTCTACGCTTTGGAATAAACACGCATCGGAGGAAGTGATCGCATGGACGATACCCTACATGGATGCAATTGCTATCTATAAGAAGATGATAAAGATGGATGATCCCAAAATCTTGCCTAAGGACCACTTTGATATTCTAATCGATTGATACATCTTATACTTTTGTATCATTTTATAATTTTGTATGCGATAGAAATAGAATTTAACATCTTCTACTTTTGTAGCGTGATAGTGCAATAAATAGTGACTATGAAAGAAATAAAATAAAGTACTGTATGTTGTGCAATGAGTCATGTATGTTGTGCAATGAGTCTTGTATGTTGAACTTTGATATCTTTTCCAACATTTATATAGATAGTTTTAACCCACTGTCTCTGCACATTTATATATAAAACTAGGAATGTCAAAATCTTGACAGTCCCACAAGCTATCAGGACTGTCAAAATTTTGACAGTCCTAGTTTTAACCCAATGTCTCTGCACATTTATATATTGTCACGCCCCAGTCCCAAAATACGTAGGACTGGGATACGTAACCATGCCAGCCGCCCGTATATATGGCAACTCCAATATATGGAAACCATATATACGTGCGTACGCTGTATAATGAACAATAGTTCACCAGTGGTATAACTAATCACAAATCACAGGGTAATATCTAAATCTCATCCACAGAAATCAAATAAACATGAATAACCAATAACCAGGTAACTAGATCTCAATAAAAAGTATCTAAAGAATGACAGTCGGATGGAAACAAATCTACTGCCGAAATAGAATATAAAAAGAACCAGATACACACCATATAAGAACAACATCTGACAATCACGAGGCTCGAAGAGAAGACCTCCTCGGGATATACGTAACATGCCTGGATCTGCTCTCCTGCGAATGCTCAAGAACATATACACCTGGCAGGGGACCAGGTCCTCAGAGGGACATAGCAAGATACATAAAAATAACATGCCATAATGTAAATACTGAAAAAATAAATGGGGTGTGCTAACCATCTAAGTGAATGCAATTTAAAGACCTTGTAGTACGCATGGGAATGTGTAGGCTTGACATATGCTGACGTAATTCACCAATCGTCATGACCGGCTAGTATATGTGTCATATGCCCCCGGACACACGGGTAGCTCTGCAATCGACCATCTCCGAGGAGCATGGTACGAAGGATAAAAACTCAAGGAGGGGGTGTCTCATACGCCTACTAGTATCTTTCCCGCCCAATATAGATGTACAAGTCGTGAAAACGACGTGGACACCTCCTACTATGATGCAAGTCTCAATAAAATAAATAACTGAGCTAAATACCGCTACACGTGTTGCTCACACTGATGGCCAGTCGCGCATGAGGCACGCGTCCCTACATGTACTTACTCTGTGACGTGTAATGATACGTGTCAAGGCCTGGGAAGTTATATCAATAACTTTACAACTTTAGGTGGGTCTACTAGACACTAGGTCAGACACAAGTCCTAACGTCAACGCCTTCGTTGACTGCACCCGAGTTTTCTCGGACGCGCACATTATATTTAAAATAGATAAACATGTAACTAACAATAACTGAATTTAAACAGTACAACAAGGCAAGGTATACATGCCTGGCAAGAGAGCTGTAAATCTAATATCCAGATGTCAAATACCAAGTGTCGGGAACTATGGCCTCAGAAGAAAAGTCTCCGGATGCTGAAATAAACATCACTAACAGTCTCAGAAAATATCAAATAGCTAGAAACGCCTGTCCTTAAGTCCAATTTGGACACAGGGGCAAAAATGACAGTTTTCGGTCAAAGCGGGGTCCACCTGTGGGCCGCTTTTGCACCAAAAAATGTGTCAGGGTCAAAGGTCTCCAAATTTGCCAAACTTAGTGTCAACAAGTCCAGAACGTTGATACAAACCCAACGGAATATCCAGAACTGGATTCCGATGTGCCGATCACAAAATCGCCCGTCAAGTAGAGCCTGTGGGGCCCACGATACGCGATTTTGTCAACGTTCTCAGAATTGAACCAAACTTGGCTCACAAGACCAGTGTATTGCTACGAGTCCGATGGCGCAAGTTTTGTTTCGATCCGACGTGTGTACACAAAGTTGCAGCGTGTTCCAGAACTGACGGATACGGGCGGTGTCGGCGGATACGCGTTGATTCCGGTGTGTACGCACATCCAAATCAACTTCTCCGAACTCCTACACGTCCGTATCAACGTCGCGCACGTTTTGGTAAAGACCGCGTGCGACCAAGTCATCCCGTTTGGCGGGACGTACTCAGTTCTGGGGTGAATCGGGTCGTTGTTTTTCCTGTTTTTGGATCGCGGTTCGCGATCGCCACAGGACGCGATACACCGTACGGGTTGCACGGGCACCGAGAGGGTCACATAGCCTACGTGTCACAACTGACGGAATTAAAAACGGAACTAAGAGTTAGAACGGGTTACCTGAACAGGGCTCCATGGATTGAATTTCTTCGTGTCCGGGTGACTGTTTCGTGTCCTGGTTCAAATCTGCCGTGTCCGGTCTGAGGCTGCTGTGTCCGGAGCTAGGGCGGCTGTGTCCGGGTCTTTGAGAGTGGGCGTTCGGGTCGGCGGATGCACAGCCGGAGGGCGAGGAGAGGTGCAGCGGCTCGGGATGGCTGTTGCTGCTCCGGCTCTTGGGGAAGCTCGAGGGGATCCGGTGAGGGGAGGTGAGCAGGGTGGAGCAGGGTGGAGGAGGAGGAGGAGTAGCTGGTGATGGAGGGTGGTGGTGGCAGAGTGGAGGAGGAGCTGCCGCGCCGTGGGGGAGGCGGTGGTGAGATGGTGGAGGTGGTGGAGGTGGAAGAGAACTCGGGGGAGAAGGGCTCGGGGAAGCTGCTGTCGAGGCCGGTGGGGGGGTTGGCTCGCCGTGCGGGGGGGAGGGGGTTCGTCTCCGACGATGGGGGTCGGCTGTGAAGATGGCGACGATGATGATGGCGGTGATGGTGCTCGATGATGGTGGTGGTGGCGGTGGTGGGGAAAACGAAGGGGGGAAAAGAAAGGCTGGGAGAGGAGGAGGAGGGAAGGACTGGGACTCCTCCGTGTCGGAGCTCGAGTCGGACTCGGGGTCGAAGATGATGTCGGACACCGTCATCACGCGCGGGATCCGCCGCGTGATCCCGCGGATCGACGAGGGCAGGTGGTTGGCGACCACGATGGTGCGCGGAGGAGGGGAGAAGGCCGGGGGGAGCTGGGGAGGAGAAGCCGGGGAGAGAGAGAGCGGGGAGGAGAAGGCCAGCGGGGGGGGCTCGCCGTCGCCGCGGGGAGGGGTCTGCTCCGGCGGGGGAGGGGGTAGCCGACGGCTAGGGGGGGTCGGCTGCGGCCAGGTTAGGTTAGGGTTTTGATTTTTCTTTTTATTTTCTTATCCTTTCTTTTATAGAAAAATATATTATTTTAATATGTAAAATATCTATAGATATTTTTAGGATATTTTGGGATATTTTCGGGATATTTTCGGGATCTTTTCGGGTGGGTCCCGTCTCCAAATGGACGGCGCAGGTTCACCGGCCAATGAGGGGGTGACACATTGTACTGTAATTTGCAGGAAAGTCCCTGTAATTTCATAAATTGCATAAAGTTCTAGTTTTGAAAAATTGCGCAATTACGAAATTGTCTGGAAAAACACCCGATTCCTGAAAATTATAAAATGCACAGAACTGAGAAAAATTGTTATGTGAGGGCCCTGGGGGAATGGGGGTGAGTCTGGGCAGGGGCAGGGCCTGGTTCTGGGTGATACGGGTCACCATATTTATTAATTAATAAATACCGCGCACGGTGTTCTCTAATTATTTAGAGGCAGGTAGGGTCATAATTTTTCTACGGTGTCAATACACTAAATGTAGTATACTCAGTGTAGAATATTAACGTATTTTTGTCTGGGCAAAACAGGTGCATGTTGGGCCTCTAATGTCTGTTGGAACAGAGATGGATACAGGTCTGGGAATTTAAATACGCACGTTCGCAACGATATTTGCGCGTCTCATACGAGGCTCAAAACAGAGTATCTCGGAGTTGCACAAAGTGCAGAATAATAGGCTGGCATGTCTAGGAGAGGTATGTGAACTTTGTTCGGGGATAACAGTCAAGGTAAAGCTCCAAATAATTAGGTGATGGACAGGTGCACAAGTTAATAGGATACGTAAGCAAAATAACTTTAAAATATTGTAATAAATCCTAAATGGCTAAAAAGAATTCTAAAATACTAAAATCTGGTCGAGGGGGTTTACAATCTACCCAACTTATAAAAATTTCATCCTCGAAATTAAAACTAAGCCACGGTAGTAGTCAAAGATGGCATAAGGTATAATTTAACAAGGTAATCTATATCTTGGTTACGAATAGGTTCGAAAAACGTTTACGCATGTCGTCCACACGCTTCCAAGTAGATTCTCCTGGCGCACCATGCTTCCATGCTACGCGGACCAAGGGAATAGACTGATTCCTCAATACCTTTTTCTCGATGATCAAGGATTCCCATGGGTTGCTCTTGATACGACAAGCTCGGCCTAATGGCGATCTACGAATGGTTGAGAACAAGACTGCTGTCTGTCACATATCGCCTGAGTTGCGATACGTGGAATACGTCATGTGCTCTCTCAAGGGAAGGTGGTAGCGCAAGTTGATATGCCACTACTATTCTTTCTAGCACGTCAATGGTCCAACATACCTTGGACTCAACTTGATGTGTCGTCCGAATCGAATGGTGCCTCTAGTAGGTGATATCCTCAAGATGACATGATCGTCCTCTTTGAATTCCAAGGGATGATGATGACGGTCTGCCCACTGCTTCTGTCTGTCTTGCGCTGCTTGCAAGCGTCCTCGTATTACTTAACTGTCTTTACGGTGTTGACCACCAACTCTGGTCATGCGAATCCTTGTCTGGTACAATGCTGACTGGTATGCCGTGCAATCTTACGATTTGTCTCATATATAAGTTAGCTAAAGCTTCTGCAGGCTGGCCAACTCTAAAGGTAAGAATTTGTGCTGACTTGGTGAGTCGGTCCATAGGAATTCTGGATCCTTATAAGTCAACCTAGTCATAGGTGCTGCTATCCATTCAGGAGTCAATCAATTGTTCATCCAGGTAAAATCTATTTAGACTCCTGACAGCAAAATGCTACCTCATTTATCGTAATACTTGAGTTCTGAACTTGACCCGAGTTACGAGGCAAAAATTAAAAAAAATTCATGCTGTCATAGTGATGCACTTATCAGGAACGCAATAAAACGTAGGCAGGCAGGTAGGTCATCCTAAAGGCAGCACAGTTTATATACTGCAATCTAATCTAATAATAGGGTTTGGTAATTACCCAAGAAACAAACAGAAATGGCTACAGAAACAATATACTTTCGTATTTATACTAAGCACGAAGTTTCGTCTTTCCGAAGTAAGGGAAGACGGAAAACAGTAATCAAGAGTTCAAGGGGGAGGTAATAGATTAGAAGTGTGGAGATCAAGGCGTTTTAAAGAATTCAAAGGGGAATTGTCAAGGCAGTTGTGGATTGAAATGCTATTCTGGTAATTCCTATTCACATGCTCGTATCAGTACAGTTACGTAACTGATACAATATGCTCAGACATATCTAGAGGGTAAGTACATTCGTCTACTAATCACTATATATTTTAATCCACGTAAGGTAGTTATGCGAAGGGCGAACCAAGTGCACTATGGTTGATCAGACCGTAATACACTGATTCTGAAATGTATTAGTGTAGTACTCCAATAATACATATCTCAAGAACAAGCTTGATAAAGAATAAGCTTGCAAAACTAGGCTATAATAGCGGCATAAGTCAAAGTAGTACGGTAAATATAAGTACGCTAGATTATGATGTGAGAAATTTCAAACAATTCAAAATCACAAACACTCTGCAGTTATTATTCTAATTCCATCTCTAAGATGCTAGTTGACCCAAAAGAGGCATGGCCTTTTAAGTTCTACAATCTTAATATACACTATAGGTTGTCCGCCTAAAACAGAGATTTCAAGAAAGTCCGCGTAAAGTAGGGATATCAGAGCTGTCCGCGTAAAAAGTATGTGCGTAACAGTCTGCGTAAAAGTCTGGGTGAAAGTCTGAGCGTAAAAGTTTTGCGCTAAAATCTATGCATAAAATTAGCGGGTCGTAAAGTCTGTATAAAATTCTGCCTGCGTAAAGTTTGCCTAAAAGGTTTGCGTAAAATCTGCCAGCGTGATAAGTACGCGCGTAAAATCTCCTGCGTAAAGTCTGAAATATGTTGCAGCGTAAAGTTGTACGAGGAACTCATGAGTTTGTCAGTCGAATTAGTGAATCCTGACATCTGACAAAAGTACTTGTACAACGATTGAGTGGACGGTTTGTGATGATGAATTTGCACGGAGTCCCAGGTTGTCGTTTAGTGACTTTATTAGATACAAGTCATACACGCTTGAGGTGAGACATAATCAGATGTCCTGTCAAAAGCTGTTTCTTTTTGCACATGGCTCGAGGCGTATCTCTGCCTTTAATGCACAAGATTGGTTTATGCCTGGGGAAAGCTAAGGCTGTAACAATACGTTCACATCCTATCATAATATTCTACGCCTAGTCAGGTTACTCTACGCTGGTTATCTACTATTCTAGAATCATCAGGTTTACGCAGGGCAGTTACCTACGTGGCTTGCATGACGCAGGATAAGGAAGACTAAGGGATCGAGGGTAGCGGTTGTCATAACTGCGGCGTAAAGGAGAATCTCCTGCATAATTTGGCTTTTACGCCAACAAGAAGTCATTTGGCTTTTACGCCAACTAGGCAGTTGTTTGGTTCTTATGCCAACAATGGTCAAATGGGTTTTACGCCAACAAGGGTAAAGGGTCTCTGGCGTAAAACTGGATTTATCCAAATATAGGATGAGGTTTCAGTCTTAGTATTCAACCTTGGATTTCTATCGGTTCCTTAAGACTAGGGTCACACTATGGTAAATTCTCTAACTAATCCTAGTAGTGTTTATACTACTCTCCAGTCATACTTAAATACGTCAAGGGACAATGGTAAGTTAATCTATAGGTAGTGATGCTAGGGTTTATTAGGTAGTATGGAAGACTAGAGTTCATTAAGTAATATGGAAGGTTAGGGTTCATTAAGTAGTCTGAACTTAATGATGCATCCATGTCCTAGTTGTGTTCTTAATAGGAATACTACCCTAATTATCATTCTATCAACATGGATTTCTATATTCTAGCAGGGCTATACTTAAGGAATTATCAGGGAAGCACATGAATCAAGCATGATGCAATTATGCAAGTAGGACAGACTGGAAGGAAGATAAGTCATAGTCAATTATGGATGAGATCCTATGCTCTATTCCTAGGTGCAGGCTTGCTCGGTACAGTAACGTAACCGAGACAATATGCTCTGACCTGCATGGGCCACCACTAAAAATATGTCACGCCCCAGTCCCAAAATACGTAGGACTAGGATACGTAACCATGCCAGCCGCCATTATATATGGCAACTCCAATATATGGAAACCATATATACGTGCGTACGCTATATAATGAACAATAGTTCACCAGTGGTATAACTAATCACAAATCACAGGGTAATATCTAAATCTCGTCCACAGAAATCAAATAAACATGAATAACCAATAACCAGGTAACTAGATCTCAATAAAAAGTATCTAAAGAATGACAGTCGGATGGAAACAAATCTACTGCCAAAATAGAATATAAAAGGAACCAGATACACACCATATAAGAACAACATCTGACAATCACGAGGCTCGAAGAGAAGACCTCCTCGGGATATACGTAACATGCCAGGATCTGCTCTCCTGCGAATGCTCAAGAACATATACACCTGGCAGGGGACCAGGTCCTCAGAGGGACATAGCAAGATACATAAAAATAATATGCCATAATGTAAATACTGAAAAAATAAATGGGGTGTGCTAACCATCTAAGTGAATGCAATTTAAAGACCTTGTAGTACGCATGGGAATGTGTAGGTTTGACATATGCTGACGTAATTCACCAATCGTCATGACCGGCTAGTATATGTGTCATATGCCCCTGGACACACGGGTAACTCTGCAATCGACCATCTCCGAGGAGCATGGTACGAAGGATAAAAACTCAAGGAGGGGGTGTCCCATACGCCTACTAGTATCTTTCCCGCCCAATATAGATGTACAAGTCGTAAAAACGACGTGGACACCTCCTACTATGATGCAAGTCTCAATAAAATAAATAACTGAGCTAAATACCGCTACACGTGTTGCTCACACTGATGGCTAGTCGCGCATGAGGCACGCGTCCCTACATGTACTCACTCTATGACGTGTAATGATACGTGTCAAGGCCTGGGAAGTTATATTAATAACTTCACAACTTTAGGTGGGTCTACTAGACACTAGGTCAGACACAAGTCCTAACGTCAACGCCTTCGTTGACTGCACCCGAGTTTTCTCGGATGCGCACATTATATTTAAAAAAGATAAACATATAACTAACAATAACTGAATTTAAACAGTACAACAAGGCAAGGTATACTTGCCTGGCAAGAGAGCTGTAAATCTAATATCCAGATGTCAAATACCAAGTGTCGGGAACTATGGCCTCAGAAGGAAAGTCTCCGGATGCTGAAATAAATATCACTAACAGTCTCAGAAAATATCAAATAGCTAGAAACGCCTGTCCTTAAGTCTAATTTGGACACAGGGGCAAAAATGACAGTTTTCGGTCAAAGCGGGGTCCACCTGTGGGCCGCTTTTGCACCAAAAAATGTGTCAGGGTCAAAGGTCTCCAAATTTGCCAAACTTGGTGTCAACAAGTCCAGAACGTCGATACGAACCTAACAGAATGTCCAGAACTGGATTCCGATGTGCCGATCACAAAATCGCCCGTCAAGTAGAGCCTGTGGGGCCCACGATATGCGATTTTGTCAACGTTCTCAGAATTGAACCAAACTTGGCTCACAGGACCAGCGTATTGCTACGAGTCCGATGGCGCAAGTTTCGTTTCGATCCGACGTGTGTACACAAAGTTGCAGCGTGTTCCAGAACTGACGGATACGGGCGGTGTCGTCGGATACGCGTTGATTCCGGTGTGTACGCACATCCAAATCAACTTCTCCGAACTCCTACACGTCCGTATCAACGTCGTGCACGTTTTGGTAAAGACCGCGTGCGACCAAGTCGTCCCGTTTGGCGGGGCGTACTCAGTTCCGGGGTGAATCGGGTCGTTATTTTTCCTGTTATTGGATCGCGGTTCGCGATCGCCACAGGACGCGATGCACCGTGCGGGTTGCACGGACACCGAGAGGGTCACATAGTCTACGTGTCACAACTGACGGAATTAAAAACGAAACTAAGAGTTAGAACGGGTTACCTGAACAGGGCTCCGTGGATTGAATTTTCTTCGTGTCCGAGTGACTATTTCGTGTCCTGGTTCAAATCTGCCGTGTCCGGTCTGAGGCTGCTGTGTCCGGAGCTAGGGCGGCTGTGTCCGGGTCTTTGGGAGTGGGCGTTCGGGTCGACGGATGCACAGCCGGAGGGCGAGGCGAGGTGCAGCGGCTCGGGATGGCTGCTGCTGCTCCGGCTCTTGGGGAAGCTCGAGGGGATCCGGTGAGGGGAGGTGAGCAGGGTGGAGCAGGGTGGAGGAGGAGGAGGAGTTGCTGGTGATGGAGGGTAGTGGTGGCAGAGTGGAGGAGGAGCTGCCGCGCCGTGGGGGAGGCGGTGGTGAAATGGTGGAGGTGGTGGAGGTGGAAGAGAACTCGGGGGAGAAGGGCTCGGGGAAGCTGCTGTCGAGGCCGGTGGGGGGGTTGGCTCGCCGTGCGGGGGGGGGGGGGGGGGGTTCGTCTCCGACGATGGGGGTCGGCTGTGAAGATGGCGACGATGATGATGGCGGTGATGGTGCTCGATGATGGTGGTGGTGGCGGTGGTGGGGAAAACGAAGGGGGAAAAAGAAAGGCTGGGAGAGGAGGAGGAGGGAAGGACTGGGACTCCTCCGTGTCGGAGCTCGAGTCGGACTCGGGGTCGAAGATGATGCCGGACACCGTCATCACGCGCGGGATCCGCCGCGTGATCCCGCGGATCGACGAGGCCAGGTGGTTGGCGACCACGATGGTGCGCGGAGGAGGGGAGAAGGCCGGGGGGAGCCGGGGAGGAGAAGCCGGGGAGAGAGAGAGCGGGGAGGAGAAGGCCAGCGGGGGGGCTCGCCATCGCCGCGGGGAGGGGTCTGCTCCGGCGGGGGAGGGGGTAGCCGACGGCTAGGGGGGGTCGGCTGCGGCCAGGTTAGGTTAGGGTTTTGATTTTTCTTTTTATTTTCTTATCCTTTCTTTTATAGAAAAATATATTATTTTAATATGTAAAATATCTATAGATATTTTTAGGATATTTTGGGATATTTTTGGGATATTTTCGGAATCTTTTCGGGTGGGTCCCGTCTCCAAATGGACGGCGCAGGTTCACCGGCCAATGAGGGGGTGACACCTTGTACTGCAATTTGTAGGAAAGTCCCTGTAATTTCATAAATTGCGTAAAGTTCTAGTTTTGGAAAATTGTGCAATTACGAAATTGTCTGGAAAAACACCCGATTCCTGAAAATTCTAAAATGCACAGAACTGAGGAAAATTGTTATGTGAGGGCCCTGGGGGAATGGGGGTGAGTCTGGGCAGGGGCAGGGCCTGGTTCTGGGTGATACGGGTCACCGTATTTATTAATTAATAAATACCGCGCACGGTGTTCTCTAATTATTTAGAGGCAGGTAGGGTCATAATTTTTCTACGGTGTCAATACACTAAATGTAGTATACTCAGTGTAGAATATTAACGTATTTTTGTCTGGGCAAAATAGGTGCATGTTGGGCCTCTAATGTCTGTTGGAACAGAGATGGATACAGGTCTGGGAATTTAAATACGCACGTTCGTAACGATATTTGCGCATCTCATACGAGGCTCAAAACAGAGTATCTCGGAGTTGCACAAAGTGCAGAATAATAGGCTGGCATGTCTAGGAGAGGTATGTGAATTTTGTTCAGGGATAACAGTCAAGGTAAAGCTCCAAATAATTAGGTGATGGACAGGTGCACAAGTTAATAGGATACGTAAGCAAAATAACTTTAAAATATTGTAATAAATCCTAAATGGCTAAAAAGAATTCTAAAATACTGAAATCTGGTCGAGGGGGTTTACATATATAAAACTAGGACTGTCAAAATCTGGACAGTCCCACAAGCTATCAGGACTGTCAAAATTTTGACAGTCCTAGTTTTAACCCACTATCTCTGCACATTTATATCTAAAACTAGGACTGTCAAAATCTGGACAGTCCCATAAGCTATCAGGACTGTCAAAATTTTGACAGTCCTAGTTTTAACCCACTGTCTCTGCACATTTATATATAAAAGTAGGACTGTCATAATATGGACAGTCCCACAAGCTATCAGGACTGTCAAAATTTTGACAGTCCTAGTTTTAACCCACTGTCTGCACATATATATATATAAAAGTCCCATGTCCTAATTAAACAAAAATAACCAGTCAAGAATATGACAGCGAACTTAAACAAAACATAACTAAATAAAAAATTCCAAACACAAAGTTACAGCCAACTTCCAAGTTTTACATGTCAAGATTAAACAAAATATAACCATTCAAAATTTTACAACTTAAAAGTTTTACATGTCTCGAAACACATTTATATATAAAATGGCCTAAATTTTATGCCGCCTTTTTGTAGTTGCTCTTTATTTTTCAAGAAAGAAAAATCTTCAGTGTTGTCGATGTGTTGTAGCTCCTCATTGATTTTTATATAATTTGCATCCTGGCAACTAACGAGGCTTCTTCCCAACTTCTTCGCTTTCCTAGCCTATTGATGACAATTCATAAAATTTGTTAGGTTATAAACATTTACATATCTTCAAACTGAAAGTTGGTTGCCTCACCATCTTGACCAATGCAGTATACAAGACAGATTTGGCGGAGAGATCTGATGGTACACACATAATATCGCCTCCGCGTTTGAACAACGTAGGTAGTCCGACACCAGCGTAGTAGGCTAGGTAGTCGTTGCTACATTCCGTCATATTTACTGCTGCTTGTCGTTCAGTTTCTCTAATAACGTGATATTGCTACTCAGTGTAGAAGTTCGAGACCCAGTTGAACATCGCAGGAATATAATTTAGCGGTTTTGTACATCGCAGAGCACTTATCATTTTCAATGTGCGCTTCGGGACTGTTTGTACGTAGCCAAACTGATGGAGCACTCTATCAGGCATATAAGGCTCCTCGATTTCATGACAACTTATCAGCCCGTGATATAAAGCGACTGGTTGCAATGGACGACTACTTTGTCGCAAATCACGATATGGATCACAAACAATCTGCAACGCATAAAATTTAGCATTACGTAATGTAGACCCCCTCACCCAAAATATATATTTTGTGTGTATTTTATATTATTATATTTATTATAGATTATTTTTAATATTAAATTACTTTAAATTATTCTCTAAGTTAATTAGAAAATAAATTTCTTAGTATATTTACTTATGTAAAAATTTATTTAGAATCATTAGGCTATTTTAGATTTTTGGATATTTTTCTAGAATTTTTAGGTAATTAAAACATAGGGAACATAAATTTTTAGGACTTTCATGATTTACTATGAGACCATACTTGCATATTGTTCCTACCAAATATTTATTTTAGGTTAAAATATTTAATTATATTTTTCTATAATTTATTTAGAATTTTAAGAAATTTATTTGGATTTTTGAAATTATTTAGGATTTATTTGGATATATATAGTCTTAATATTAGATAGGTGTTAATTTAGTATTAATAGATATTAACAAGATTATATATAAATTATTTGTATTATCTTTAATTCTATTTAAGATTATAAATTATTGAGATAAACTCAAACTATTTTAAATTAATTCAAATACTGAGCCTACTAGGAAAGCAACTTCATGCATATCCTATCTTTATTTAAATTTATCGTAATCCTATCCAAATTAACCAATCCTAGTCGTATTCAATTAAGTAGTGTCCACCATTATAAATATCTCATCCTTCATTTTTTTTTTCCCCAAATTTTCCTCTTTTTCGTTCAAAAATAGTCAAAATTCGTCATAAATTCAGCATCATTTTCTAGTAGTTATGACGACTTAAAAAAATGATATCTCCTAGCTCCGGACTCCAAACGTGCTCCAGTTTTTTTGTTAGAACCATATCTAGGTTAGTTTTCTGAATATATAAATTATTTTAATAATTTATGAACCTATTTTTATAAAAAATTCTAAAAGTGCTAGCTGTACGAAATCATATGCATTTCCGTATTTTCGAAGTTTCGGGAGATCCCTTCGGAATTATGAACCGTTTGAAGTTTCGGAAAGTTGACATGATGAACTTACATAAAATAATATTTCTAGAATTTAACATGTAAGTTTAATTTACTGTAAAATTCGTGCAACGTAGAGGTAAATAGGAAGCCACCGAAAATTATCATCTGTGCTCCCTTATGGACATAACTCTTTACCGACTTGTGATTTTATGAAACCGTCGATTCTAGTATTCATGTAGCATTGAAATCTATAGCATTCCACACACAAATCCAGGATTTGAGTCAGTTGACTTTTTGGTCACCGGATTGCCTCGATTTGTGTGCTACGGATCACAAATCCGTAAAGTTGATTTTTTTTGGACCAAAATTAGGGTTTAACAATAAAATTAGATTATAATAAGATTAAAATACTATTTTAGGTTATTTTATTCAGAGTTAAAATAGATTAAAATGATGAAAACTATTCACCTACTTTTGTAACCTAACTTGTTTAATTTATGTGACGGGTAGATCGGACGACGCCTTGAGTTGGGACTTCATCTTTTTCAGACCAGGCAAGATACCTTGCCAAATTGCTTACAGTACTTTGTATGCTTATTATATTTTTATATGTTCATTGCATGTATGTTTTTCTTTCAGTCATAATTATATACTATATATATGTTGACACACACTTGACACATAGTATCATGAAAGGGGAGGACAATCAGTAGGCGTATGGGCTATAACCACTATGGCAAACCGTAGTATCTAGCACGCACTACGGTAGTGTGTCGTGCTAGTCGCTACCCCCGAGGTATGTCAAGTTCTGGTGTCGCGCTGGTCGCTACCCCCGAGGTATGTCAATTTTTGATGTCCCTGCCGTATGTGTGAGTTGTGAGATTTAGATCGAGTAGCCTACCCATGCCCATACGTCAAAAGTTATCCTTATTATGTATTTTATATAGATTGTCTTGTACAGCGAACTTATATATTTTCCACCTATTATGCATGTTTACTGTATTCAATTGGCATGCTTCTATGTATCTTGTTACCTCCCTCTGAGGACCTGGTCTCTTTTCAGGTGTAGACGATCTTGACTATTCGTAGGAGCATGGATCAGGACTTGCTACTTATCTCTTTCGAGGAGGTCTTCTCTTCGAGTCTCATGGTTCATCAGATGTACCTATTTGGTTTTCTTATATTCTAGTTTGATAGTAGATTTGTTTCCACCCGACTATCATTCTTTGATACTTCATATTGAGATTCAGTTATATAGTAGATTGGTTATTTATTTCTATTTGATTCTGTGAATGAGATTTAGTTATGCCCTGTGACTTGTGATAATTATATACCACTTGTGAGTTAATATTCATGTTACAGCGTACGTGTGTATTATGGTATCCATATATTGGAGTTGCCATATACATACGGCTGGTATGCTTACGTATTCCTAGTCCTATGTATTTTGGGACTAGGGCGTGACATATTTTTGTGGTGGCCCATGCAGGTCGAGAGCATATTGTCTTGATTACGTTACTGTACCGAGCAAGCCTGCACATATGATTAGAATATAGGATCTCATCCACTTATTTAATCACTGTCCTTGATTTTATTTCGCATTCTTATTTGATTGCTTGCATTGCATCATGCTTGATCCCTTCTCAATGTCAATCTTCTCTTTTCTTTCGTGCTTGATAGGGGTTAGGAAGGTGCCTTGTACCAGGTATATACACTCTAGTATTCAATAACACTATTAGTTAAATTTTTGTAAGTTTGGTAGTATGTCTCATAACCTAGTATCACATAGTCCTTCCGACCAAGTAATAAAGTATAAATGGATGACACCAACTATAGACTTGCATAAAAAGATAATGTTTACCCATACTGTAGAACTTATAGGCCCATACAACCATTTGGTTGACTTTAGACTTAGACAAGAAATTAGTATGGCAACTGTAGAGGCACAATACCGATCTTCTTGGTGAACTTAAATTATTCTGTACCTTCCTCCATCATAATCAAGCGTACTTATATTTTCTGTACTACCTCGACTTATGTTGCTATTATAGCCTAGTTTTGCAAGCTTATTCTTTTATCGAGCTTATTCTTGACATATGTATTATTGGGGGCCCACACTAATACATTGTCTAAATCAGAATCAGTGCATTACGGTGTGATCAACCTTAGTGCGCTTGGTTCGATCTTCGTATCACTACTTTATGTGGATTGAGATATAGTTGACTCAACTTGTTAGACGAATATACTTGCCCTCTAGACTAGTCAGAGCATATCATGTCAGGTACATAACTGTTCTGATGTGAACATGCGAATAAAAATTTATCAAAATAAGATTTTAATCCACAACTGCCTTGGCAACTTTCTTTGAATTCTTTAATCGCCTTGAACCCCGTACTTGCATTCTATCACCTCCTCATTGAATTCTTTATTATTGTTTTTCGTCTTCCCCTATTTCGGAAAGACGAACGTTCGTACTTTGTATAAGTTTGATACACGGAGAGTACTAGACATACCCATAGGCCAATCACATTATTTTGTGACTATCTTTTGTAATTAAGAGCATATCATAGGGGATATATTTGGTGTTAAAACTTTTGAGGATTGAATAAAATGATTAAATAATTTGAGAAAGTTTTTCTTAAATATATAGCCTATATGATAGATCGGTAAATTCTAAGTTAGATAGAAGTTGCATTATCAACTTGAGGTAAAAAAAAAATTTAGATTGTAATCAAGTAAGATTAGATTGAGAGATTTAAGTTATTTTAATTTTGAGAATTTTTAGAAGAATAATTTAGATGATGATGATTTAACTTTAAAGATAAGAATGCCTTATAGAATAAATTTTAAAATTTTGATATTGCGGACCAAATATTTATAATTTGAGTACATGATTTAAATTTTGAATATTGGAGATTGAATTAACAATTTATATATTAAAAAAAAATAGAACTCTAAACATGAACATTGATGGATGGAATTCAAAATTTTACAATTTGATGATTTGAATTAAAAATTAAATTTTGATTGTTGGATCACCTATTTGAAATGTTGATAATAAAAATTGAATTTAAAATTTTAAGAGTATAAGATTCTTAAATTGAAATATAGGAATAAGATTTAATTATAATTGTTTAAAATCTATAGGAGATTATGATAGTTGGAAATCAAGATGTAAAATTTAATGTGGGTTATTTAAATATTGAAGATGTCATATAGAATTGAATTAAATTTGGATGTTGAATATTTAAAAATCTAGAAGAGATCATGATAGGTTAAATTTTGATTTAAACAGTGGGTATTTTAATTTTGAAGAGATTGTGACGGATTTGAATAGATTTTGGCATTTAAATTTTTGAGAAGATTGCGGTTGACTTGCCTTAGATACAAATATGAAAGATTTAACAAATCATTCCTTTTTTTTAATTTTGAGAATGAAAGTTTTTTTTAAGTTGGGTAGATTGTAAACCCCCTCACCCAAAATATATATTTTGTGTGTATTTTATATTATTATATTTATTATAGATTATTTTAAATATTAAATTACTTTAAAGTATTCTCTTAGTTAATTAGAAAATAATTTTTTTGGTATATTTACTTATGTAAATATTTATTTAGAATCATTTTTAGGCTATTTTAGATTTTTGGAGATTTTTTCTAGAATTTTTAGGTAATTAAAATATAGGGAACGTAAATTTTTAGCACTTCCATGATTTACTATGAGACCATACTTGCATATTGATCCTACCAAATATTTATTTTAGGTTAAAATATTTTATTATATTTTTCTGTAATTTATTTAGAATTTTAAGAAATTTATTTGGATTTTTAAAATTATTTAGGATTTATTTGGATATATATAGTCTTAATATTAGATAGATGCTAATTTAGTGTTAATAGATATTAATAAAATTATATATAAATTATTTATATTATCTTTAATTCTATTTAAGATTATAAATTATTGAGATAAACTCAAACTCTATTTTAAATTAATTTAAATCCTGAGCCTACTAGGAAATCAACTTCATGCATATCCTATCTTTATTTAAATTCATCATAATCATATCCAAATTAACCAATCCTACTCGTATTCAATTAAGTAGTGTCCACCATTATAAATACCTTATCCTTCATATTTTTCTTCCCCAAATTCTTCTCTTTTTTCGTCCAAAAATAATAAAAAATTGTCATAAATTCAGCCTCATTTTCTAGTAGTTATGACGACTTAAAAAGACGATATCTCCTAGCTCCGGACTCCAAATGCACTCCAATTTTTTTGTTAGAATCATATCAAGGTTAATTTTCTGAATATATAAATTATTTTAATAATTTATGAACCTATTTTTCCAAAAAATTCTAAAAGTGCCAGCTGTCCGAAATCAGACGCGTTTCCGTATTTTCGAAGTTTCGGGAGATCCCTTCGGAATTACGAACAGTTTAAAGTTTCAAAAAGTTGACATGATAAACTTACATAAAATAATATTTCTAGAATTTAACATGTAAGTTTAATTTACTGTAAAATTTGTGCAATATAGAGGTAAATAAGAATCCACCGAAAATTATTATCTGTGCTCCCTTATGGACATAACTCTTTACCGACTTGTGATTTTATGAAACCGTTGATTCCGGTATTCATGTAGCATTAAAATCTATAGAATTCCACACACAAATCCAGGATTTGAGTCGGTTGACTTTTTGGTCACTGGATTGCCTCGATTTGTGTGCCACGGATCACAAATCCGTAAAGTTGACTTTCTTTGGACCAAAATTAGGATTTAACAATAAAATCAGATTATAATAAGATTAAAATACTATTTTAGATTATTTTATTCTGAGTTAAAATAGATTAAAATGGCGAAAACTATTCACCTACTTTTGTAACCTAACTTGTTTAATTTATGTGACGGGTAGATCGGACGACGCCTTGAGTTGGGACTTCATCTTTTTCAGACCAGGCAAGATACCTTACCAAATTGCTTATAGTACTTTGCATGCTTATTATATTTTTATATGTTCATTGTATGTGTGTTTTTCTTTCAGTCATAATTATATACTATATATATGTTGACACACACTTGACACATAGTATCATGGGAGGGAAGGACAATCAGTAGGCGTATGGGCTATAACCACTATGGCAAACCATAGTATCTAGCATGTACTACGGTAGTGTGTCACGCTGGTCGCTACCCCCGAGGTATGTCGATTTTTGGTGTCGCGCTGGTCGCTACCCCCGAAGTATATCGATTTCTGATGTCCCTGTCGTATGTGTGAGTTATGAGATTTAGATCGAGTAGCCTACCCATGCCCATATATCAAAAAGTTGTCCTCATTATGCATTTTATATAGCCTATTATGCATGTTTACTGTATTCAATTTGCATGCTTCTATGTATCTTGTTACGTCCCTCTGAGGACCTGATCCCTTTCCAGGTGTAGACGATCTTGACTATTCGCAGGAGCACGGAGCAGGACTTGCTACTTATCTCTTTCAAGGAGGTCTTCTCTTCGAGTCTCATGGTTCATTAGATGTACCTATTTGGTTTCCTTATATTATAGTTTGACAGTGGATTTGTTTCCACCCGACTATCATTCTTTGATACTTCATATTGAGATTCAGTTATATAGTAGATTGGTTATTTATTTCTATTTGATTATGTGGATGAGATTTAGTTATGCCCTGTGACTTGTGATAATTATATACCACTTGTAAGTTAATATTCATATTATAGCGTATGTGTGTATTATGGTATCCATATATTGGAGTTGCCATATACATACGGCTGGCATGCTTACGTATTCCTAGTCCTATGTATTTTGGGACTGGGACGTGACACGCAATTTAGTAAATTATTACCAAACATTAAAAAATTAGGTCTCAATTCACCTCTTATATCGTCATATCTTCAAGTGCATTCCGTAGGACGGCCAATATGTGTGGACGTTTGGCATCTTCCTTAGTTGGCCTCCATCTGCACATTCTAGGAAGGTGCTCGTCATACCCTCGGTTAAGTTTAGCCTGCTTCAGGGTTGGAAAGTGCTCGTATATCCATGCCTTCACGTAACTAAGTTAAAAAAAATTAGTCCAAAAATTAACAACAATTTTTTTATTATGTATACAAGTTGACAAAGATATATCTATACATGGAGTAGAGTCTGGCATCTGGATATTGTCTTTGAACCGACGCGAGATGCCGCACCAAGCTCGCGGTAAAGGTATGCTAGTATGTCGCTTCCCCAAGATATTTTATCCACCGTGTCTTTGTCATCAAAATTTAGGAGATATTTAGCATGTATCGACGTTCCAGATTTATCCGAAATGCCGACAGCCTCTAAGATGAACTGCATATATCCACAGGCCACATTATCGCTATTATCCACTTCGGGGTCCGGATCAGTGAATGTCTCCTCCAAATATTTTAAAAGAAGTCCGTAAGACTTCTTGAAGTCTCGAAGGGTTGTAAAACTCGTTGCATCAACTCCCAGACAGCCTAATACATAATCCACGATATGGTCGTAAAAGTTAATGCTCGATTCGTCAAAAGTGTGATTCATCATGACTCGACCATCAAATCCTAAGACCCAATATATGATGGACGTCATCCAGGGTAATCGTCAACTCCCCGTTTGGTAGATGAAAATTGTTGGTTTCTGGATGTCACCGTTCTACAAATACTGATATGAGTGCATTGTCTACCGTCGTATATAAGTAGTTACCCAAATATTATAAACCGGTGGGATTGATTTTAGCCTTGACATCGTCTCCGAAAAATTCAAACCCCCATGTATTACACTTTTTGTCGTGGTTGATCATCGTTAACATACGAGAACTCTCCTGAAAAGTAAACAATTGGATGAACTTATACCTATATATAAAATGTAGTTACTATAAATTATTGGATGAACTTAGAACTTACAACTATATATAAAATTATTATAACGTAATGTACTTACCAGATTGTTCCATATTTGGTATGCAATATGGTTCTCGATCGACGACAACATAGAGCAACCATTTGGACGAGTCTCGACTGGACTATCTGGCTACTGAGAAGGTCCTAAACTATCAGTAGGCCGATTTTTGAGGGTTGGTGGCCGAGTCTCGACAGGACTATCTGCATGTTGAGAAGGTCCTGAACTATCAGTTGACCGATTTTGGACGGTTGGTATGTCTTCATCGGAGGAGGAAGAAGAACCAGAAGTACTAGGAGTACTAGGAGCACGTCTCTTCGAACGAGTTACAGTCTTCTTCATCAGTCGACATTTTCTAACTTCAGGGCGTGACTCGGGGTCGAGGATAGTGAGAGCTGGTTCAACTGCACGCTGAACATTGCGTTCCTTACGCATCGACGCAGTATGGCGTCTTCTTATGATACCTTTATCCTCAATGTCCTTCCGAGGGTCGTGACTATAAGACAAAAAAGATATATATTTTAACATCCCAAAATTAGTTGAACATTCAGGACTGTAGAAATTTTTACAGTCCTATATGTATATATGACTGTTGAAATTTCTACAGTCCTATATACATAAAGGACTGCAGATATTTTAACAGTCCATAATATATATAGGACTGCAGAATTGTCTACAGTCTCGCATATTTCTGTTCTATACGTTCGACGAATGTTGAACTTGTATGCCCTAAAATTGGGTTCGAGACTCCAGAATTACGTCGAAACTGCATCCGAAACTATATTCATGACTTGTATGCCCTAGTTTTAAGATTGGAAAGATAATTTTTGGAAATTTTTGAAATACAATAGAAATTATTAAAAATTGAGAAGGATAAGGAGAAGGAAGAATTGTACCTTGATTCTTTTGAGAGTTTGGGAGCCATCAACAAGGAGGATGAGGAAGAAGTGGAGGAGGAGGGCTCCGACAAGAAAGGGAGGAGGAGGGATCCGGTGGTGGCGGTTTGGGAGGAGAGAGTAATGTTTGGGCTAGTATGAGTAAAACTTTGGGCTAGTATGAGTAAATTTCATTCATTAATGGGCTAGCCCTAATACTGGGCTAGCCCCAGGTGTATTTTGTAGTGCCCTTATCACAAGCCCAAATAAAGGCTCTCGATAAAGTCACTACAAAAAATGACTCAGGATAGCCCAAATTTTTACCATTGATAATTACAAGTTTGTCACTCCCAAAAATTACTTATCGGGCTGTCCAATTTTAATTAATTTTTTTATAATCAGGACTGTCAAAATTTTGACAGTCCGGAGGAAAGGGCTACGCGAGGTGACACGAGGGCGAGGCTGCGTGGAGGCCAGAAGGGGGGACGAGGCGGAGAAGCGGGAGGAGGAGGAGGAGGCGGCGGAGGCACGCGGGGACGAGGATTAGGCGCACGCGCTCGCCTTCGCTGCTGTTGCCGTTGTCGTCGCCGTCGTCGGCGCGAGGCGTAACCGCAGCCCCCCACCAGCACGTGCCTCCGCCGTGCGCAGCCCCCCGCACGCTTCTTCTTCTTCTTCTTCTTCATCGCCTTCATAACGGAGCGGACGGGAAGGTGCTTGAGGTGCGGCTCGATGACGGCAACACGGTTGATGGCGAGGTCGATGATACAGAGAGGCAAAAAATTACGAGAGGAGGGAGGAGGAGAGGTCAGAGAGGGTGGGGGTGGGGTGGGGGGGGGGGGAGGAGGAGGAGGGAAGTGAAGAGGGTGGACAACCCTAGTAAATTTTGGGCTAGCCTGAATAAAAATTCTTTCTAACTGGTCTAGCACCAATATTGGACCAGTCCCAAGTTATTTTTGTAGTGCCTTTATCAAGAGCCCAAATAAAATAGCTTATTGAAGAACAAAATTAGGTTCTACCTTTTGTTAAATTTTTTTTAAAATAAAATACAGGATTATTTACATTAACCATCCATATATTTTATGTTTATTATACGGGTATTCCTACTTTGAAACTAATTACACGAACTATCCCTCTCCTTTAGAAAAAAATAAAATTTAACATTTGGGTAGTTAGTGTTATAATCTTCTATAGAAAATATAAAATATAGGGGTGATCCGTGTAATTAGTTTCAAAGTAGGAGTATCATGTATAATAAATATAAAATATTGAGTTAGTTAAATGTAAATAACCCACAAACAAAAGAACTTTTTACATATAAGTCATCTAGATCTTGTTATTTTGATCAGAACTTCCTCAAATCATCTTTAAGGTATGAGTCTATTTGACAAGTGAAAAAGTAAAATGTTTTCGTAAGTTTGATGGAAAAATAATGACAATATTAGCCAATCTTTCCTCACTGTTCTTCTTCTTTTTCCCCACTCCTCTCTCTCTCTCTCTCTCTCTTCTCTCTCTCTCTCTCTCTCTCTTTGTTTTCCCACACTCAAATGATAAGGGATGACACGAGAGGGAGGATGAGGGAAATGAATGAAGACGCGTTGGTGATAGAGAGAACGGTGGGGATAAGTATGGCAAATACATTTTTTGGGAATAAACGGTAAAACAAAATCTACATTTTATTAAGGGTTATTTAGTAATAGGGTCACATGTATAATTGAAAATTAGGATTTGGGTCTCCAAAGTTTCTGACATTAGACTTTGGGTCTCAAAATCACTGTTCACTAGCCTACGTGAAGAGTAATTTCGAAACCCAAAGTCTAATGCCGGACACTTTGGAGACTCAAACTCTGATTTCAACTATTATGTGAGACCATATTACTAAATAACTCTTTTATTAACGGTAATTAACGAAACAATGACACAAGTAAAAGAAAAAAAACTCTCGAGAGTCGGAACGATCTGTCTGCTAATTGATACTAGCATAACTAAAAAAAAAAGAATTTGAATTTCTGGCATAACGCTCGGGACCCGATGTAACGCTTGGGACTTTGTGCACATTGTCCCCCAACTCCCACAATTTATAAATGGAATGAATAATACGCCTCCGTAGCTAGATCTGCTGATCTTCTGCTATCCAACCGTGATCTTATAACCACATGAGCTACTCAAGTTTTGTAGCGTAACTAGAATGAATCAATCTCATTTGTTAATAAGAGTCGATACAATATCTTGATCTCCCTTCCACACACACGTGTACAAATCTCGCTCTAAAGATCCAAATGATAGGATGATTATGTCAAATGCCATAAAGACAATCAATTAGATTCCCTTAATATCCTAGACTAAGTTATCGATAATGGCATATTTTCTCACAAATGAGCACGCAACTTTTCTCACAATTGAGCAAGATTTATAGTAGTGGAGGAGAAAAAAGGAAAATGGAGGAATGATATATGAGGGTAGAGGGAGGAAGACAACGTGTCGGTGAGAAAGAAAAAAAAAGAGAATGGTGGAGAAGAAAGAAGAAAAAGAAGGGTGAAAAAAAAATATAATGATAAAATGATCATTATATACTACTAGTCATGTTCATGTGTATTGCACATATAAAAAAGAAAAAAAATTTGCTTCTTCTACAAAATGGGACGAGATACAACAAAAGTAAAGATATTCTGCTTCGACTTCCTATTCCTGCTTATCGTTCTTCCCGTGCTATAATTAAGAATGTATCCTCTGAATTTTCTTTCATATTTAGCGCACGATTACTAAGTCATCAAGAACATAAAAGTTCCACTCTAAATAATACTAAAAATGTAAAGATAAGAATAAAATAATGATATAACCAATATTACAAAATATAATGAAAAAATAACCATCATAATTTCTAATTTAAAATCCCTAACATTCCTAGTCATATCACAATCCATTTACAATTGCAAGACAAACATTGTCTAAATAAAGTACAATTTGAGAACGATATGGGGTCACACTTAGTGGTCCCAACAATAATCATCTATACATGAGATCAAATATTTACTATGATTGACCATGCTTAGATCGATCCCCCAAGGTTGAAAAAACTATAAGAATTCTAAGATTTGTCAAGTGAAGTACGTACACATTAGTTTTCTAATCCCAATTCAACTCTCTCCATAAGGCCTTGTGAAGAAGTCTAGTAACTAATCAATTTTTGTTTGTTAATTTATATTGTTCATACTTAGTCCACGTGAACCTAATGTCCTTCCCATCCCATGGTGGATTCCTGGCGACCAATGTGCACGGATGTCACACGGTGCAAGGACACCGTATAAGAGTATTTGCTCTCAAATGAGCAACCTTGCAATCAAGGAAATCAAGAATTGAGTTTAGGTTTCATCTTGAGTCCTAAATGCGTTCAACATATCTAATGTTTGTCTTCTAAAATTTAGTAATCTTATATTTTGGTAGCTAATTCCTAGACACAATCCAAAGCGGTTACAAAAACTAGACTTAATGTTAGTCTTTTTTTTTTTAAGGAAAGGAACTTCATTAATGGTTCATAGAGTTACAAGAATCCATGTCTCTGGGGACATGCGCAGATATACAATTAGGAGCATCTTTATATTAGATAATGAAGTCCGATTGATTATGAAAAAGAACATGGGAACCCAGATTATGTGCACATTGATTGACACTTCAGGAGAATGAGAGATCTTTGGCAGATTTTATAGCTTGTCTCGCATCTTCGATAGTATAGCGTGCAAGCCACAAAGTAGCTGTCACCGGAGTGTTGATTGAGTCGACTAAAGATTTGCAGTCGCCTTCAATGGTGACTTGGTAGAGCTTCTTTCTGTTACACAGTTCTATTGCTAAGAGGATGCCCAGTGCTTCGGCTTCTAGAGGAGTTCCTCCTTCTTGATACTTTGGAAGTGCACCCATGAAGTGTTAAAATAATGGGATAAAGATTGAAATTATTCTTGTATCCCTTCTGCCTCAAATGGATGAGCTTTATACAGAATGACAAAAACTAAAGATAAGAAAGAGTAACAATGAAAAATATATACTCACTATCTATCCTAATAATAGCAATATCTCCAATAACAATAACTAACATTATCTCCAATACCCCCCTCAAGTTGGAGCATGGAGATCAAGAATGCCCAACTTGGAAATGTCACGACCCGCACCCGGAAATTTGGGCACGAGTGCGTGGGTACGTCCAGCCTACGCCGCAGAATCGGCGGTAGTACGCTGTCTAGGTCAAATCCAGATTTACTAACTAGGTCATTCACAACAACATGGGCAAGATAATAAGGAGAAATGAAACTTAAGATTTGCAACTGAAATAAATGTAATAACAGATTCAAATGTTTAAGTACAGAAATTCAATATTCGAATCGGGGACAAACCCGATAAAATAAGCTAAGAATGGAAAATGAAAGATAGCTACTATTAGCTACTCTCTGGCTCTACAACTGTATCACCTGCTGCCTCATAGGGGCCATAATAGGTGGGGGCAAGGTTCTCATCATCGCCTAAACAACAGATCCAGTCAGGAAAGGAGCAAAGTACACAGTGCACAACAAGATTAAACTAAATATTTTATGACAATTTAATATTGGATATCAGGTTGAGAAACAGCATTAGCAGAACATTATTATCTCAGAGTTAGCTGTAAACAGGAATATGAGAAACTGAAATAAATGAAACAGGAAATGAAACTACAATAGCCAGCAGAAATATAACATGACCAGAACTATCTGTGTGAACTTGTGTTTGTTTTAGAATACATAGTTGGCATGCAGGGGTTTATAAGGCTAATCCGGCCGTCATAAACGGCTATTAGACAATACAATCGAGATCCGGCTGATGGACAGTCGTGTACCAACAGCTATTAGACAATCCAGGGAAAAGGGTAAACTACATGCCTCCTTAGTATTCTCTCACCCGACATGAAAAACAAGACAGAAACTACCAACATTCAAGACATGAAATTCAACATTTCTAACACTAGGTGTAAACATCAAGGGTACATGTATGGCAGGGAATTAATTATCACAATATATAAAGATTAACTTGAAGTGCAGGTACTTGCCTGTTGTTTGGATCTGATTAGTTAGGTTCTTGGGGAAAAGTCCAGAGATGAGTCCAAAAGCTGAAATAGACATTACCATCACTCTCAGAAGATGTCAAATAGCTAGAAACGCCTGTCCTTGGGTCCAATTTGGAGACAAGGGCAAAAACGGCAGTTTTGGGTCAAAACAGGGTCCGTCGGTGGGCCCGCTTTGCACCGAAAAGCGTGTCAGGGTCAAAGGTCTCCAAATTCACCAAACTCAGTGTCAACAGGTCAGAAACGCTGATACGAACCCAACGGAACTTTCAGAATTGAATTCCGATGAGCCGTTCACAAAATCGCCCGTCGAGCAGGGCCTGTGGGGCCCACGACACGCGATTTCGTCAACGTTCTCAGAATTGAACCAAACTTGACCCACAGGACCAGCGTATCGCTACGAGTCCGATGGCGCAAGTTTCGTCTCGATCCGACGTGTGTACACAAAGTTAGGTCGAATTGCAGAAAAGGTGGATACGGGGCGATGTCCGCGGATACGCGTTGATTCCGGGGTGCATGCACCCCCGAATCAGCTTCCGCGAATTCCCACACGTCCGTATCGACGGTGCGCACGTATCTGTGAAGACCGCACGCGACCAAGTCGTCTCGTTTGGCGGGACGTACTCAGTTCCGGGGTGAAACAGGGTCTGGTTTTTTTCCTGTTTTTGGATCGCGGTGTGCGATCACCACAGGACGCGATGTCCCGAACAGTTTGTCCGGACACCGAGAGGGTCATACAGGCTTCACAACACAATTTACGGAATTGAAAACGGAGCTACGTGGCAAAAGTTACGCGTACCTGAAGGGGACCTGGAAATTCGGGTTCGAGGCGTGTCCGACTCGTGTCGGACACGAAAATAGAAATTAGGGCTAGGGTTAGGGTTGATGATTGGGGGTCTCCGGCGGCGGAGCTGGCCGGAGGGAGGCCGGGCAGCGAAGGAGGCGGTCGAGGGGGAGTCGCCGGCGCCGGACGAAGCTGGGCGGAGCGGTGACGGCGGTCGGAGGGGCTCGGGCGGCTGGGAGAGAAGAGGGGAGGGAAAGGAACTGCGGCGGCGGCCTCGCGGGGGTGGCGCCGGTGGCTCGCGGGTCGGAGGGCAGGCGGAGCTCGCGGCGAAGCTAGGGCGGCAGCAGCGCAGCGGTTGGCGGAGGCGGAGGTCGGTAGAGGTCGATCGGGGGGGGGGTTTAAAAGGGGAAGAAGGAGGCTGGGGTGGCTGGCTAGGCGGAGGGAGAAGCGGAGGAGGGGAGGTCGTGGCCGCGGGGTGCGGGGTTGCGTGGCCGGGCGGGGCGCCGCGTGGCCGGGCGTGGCGGCGGAGGAAGCGGGCGCCGGCGCGGTTCAGGCGGGGGAGAGGGCTGGGAGAACGGGTCGCGGGTGGCTGGCGGCTCGCGGGTCGGGTCTGACCCGACCCGACCCGGAAGGGAACGGGCTGAGGGCTGGCGGGCTGGGCCGGTCCACTGGGCCGGGCCGGCCCAAGAAAAGAAAAAAAATAAAAATAAATAAACAAATAATAATAATAATAATAATAATAATAATAATAAATAATAAATAATTAATTATTTAAATAAATAGTTTTTTGGCATTTAAAAATAGGTCTGAGGCCCAATAAATTCCAGAAAAATTGCTCTAAGTCCAGTTTTCCATTTTACACCCAAAAATATTATTTTCATGATATTTTAATATTATTTATTGTTAATTAAAAATCATTTATTAATTGAAAAGCTTGATTTTAATTACAGAAAATTTCCAGAAAATTCCAGAAAATTGTGAAAAATCCCAATTTTAACGTTTTTGAAAAATCAGGGGCTTACAATCTACCAAACTTATAAAAATTTCGTCCTCGAAATTTAAATTATGGCAGGGTTCTCTCTGTCCAAACTCACTTGGTCACAGTATAACGGGTTTCTCTTAGGTGAACATTGCGGTCGCTACCCAACTTAGAATTTTACCCATATCCTTTAAGGCTGTACAACTAGTAAAACTAGGTCCCAACTTAATAAATCATGGTATTGAATTTTTAAGTCTGCAACACAAAACACATCACTTAGGGTATTACCTTAGTCATAAAGGGTTAACATCAATTTGACCGGTCTGAGGGGTATGTCTAACACTACAATTCAACTTATATCAAACACCGGATTTTGTCTTTCCGAAGTAAGGGAAGACGAGGATCAATAATAAGAGTTTAAGGGCGAGGTGGTAGAACAGAGGTATAGGGATCAAGGCGTTTAAAGAATTCTAATGGGGATTGTCAGGCGGTTATGGATTGAGATTCTATTCTGGTAATCATTTATTCGCATGCTCGTATTAGTACGGTTATGTAACTGATATGATATGCTCGGACACTTTTAGGGGCAAGTATACTAGTCACTATATCTCTCAATCCACGTAAGGTAGTCGTGCGAAGTGCGAATCAAAATGCACTAAGGTTGATCAGACCGTAGTACACTGATTCTGAGTAGACACTTGTATTAGTGGGGTTGATCAGGCCTCAGTAATACATGTGTCCTGAACAAGCCCGATAAAGGTAAGCTTGCAAAACTAAGCTATAAAATAGCAGCATATGTCAAGTTCAGCAAAATTTAAGTGCGCTAGATAATGATGAAAAGGAGGTGCAAATTATTGAAGTTCACAAAACAACACATAGTAAGCATAATAGCAACCTCTAAAATCTTCTATAGTTATCAAATTTTAAAAGTATACCAGGTATTTAGCAAGTTCAAAATGACTAAGTTGGGGCTGAGGTCACGAACCAATAGGCATGAGCTAAACAATACTAGAAAAGGTATCTACGAATCACTTACGCGCATTAGCTGCTTCCAGAGTTTGCGCGTTCTCCACGGTCATTACGTAAGCTTGTCCGCGTCCTGGAGCAGTGGGGCAGTCCCTCACTCGATGTTCTGGTGATCCACAAAGTAGACAAACACCTAGCCTCTTTCTGCAAACTTGCCAAGTATGGCCTGGTCTATGACAATAGTTACAAACAGCAGCTTGTTGGTTCTGTCCCTGGGCCTGGTGTTGGGGTGCTGGAGCTCGAGGGAGAGGACGCTGAGCTTGCTGCGGGGATCTCTGCTGTTGTTGTTGTTGAAAAGGGCGTTTGTTGGGTCCCGCATTCCCGGTATCTCTTTCTCGTTTCAGTTTGTGCCCCATATCTCTCTCGACGCCTTGAGCCACGCTCAAGATCTCTTCATAGGTGCGAGCTCGGCTGGTGGTGACAGCAAGGCGGATATCCGGAGATAGCCCCTTCTTGAATCTACGGGCTCTGTCCTCCGGGGTACGAACCATGTACTCCGCAAAGTGGCTTAACCTGCTAAATTCAGCAGTATATTCATCAACAGTCATGTTACCTTGTTCCAGTCTCTCGAATTGGCTTTCGAGAGCTTCCCGAGCCACTTCGGGGTAGAATTTCTCCTTGAATAGCCTCTTGAAGTCTTCCCAGGTGATGTCGGGAGCAGATAGTTGGGGTTCGTCTCTGAACCAGGTTCGAGCAATGTCGAACAGTTGCAGGCTTGCGGACTCCACTTTGAGGTCATCAGGGACCCGGGCAGTCTTCAGGAGTCTCTCGACATTCTCTATCCACTCATCGGCATAGAGAATGCCCTCAGTTCCATAGAATTCCAGAGGCCTAAGGTTCTTGAAGTCTTTGGCACTTCCTGGCCTCTTGAGTGGCAACTCCTGGGACTTAATAGCTTCTGAGAGGCTGGTCCGCAGGAGTGCAGTCTGTTCTTTCTGGGATTCCACCAATCCCTGGAACACTCCAAGTAGTTGTGCCCCATCAAGAGTAACTGCCGGAACAGATGGAGGCGGCGGGAGTGCAAGAGTCTCGGGCATATTCTGTTCAGCTGGTTCTGATGTGCCTCCTACTGTGTTCCTGGTCTGGACCATTCTGAAAGATTAAGGGATAGGAAGATCAGAATAGAATACTTGGAAATCAAGGGCGATAGAAAAAATTGAGCAGCAATGATATCAAGAATTGAAATAAGGACGCTATACTGTGAATGAGCTTTTCCTAGAATCCTCAATCTTATTCCATACCCTGTCCTAGGGTATTACCCTATTTTAGGATAGGACCTGCATGGGCCACCACTAAAACGTGTCACGACCCGCACCCGGAAATTCGGGCACGAGTGCGTGGGTACGTCCAGCCTACGCCGCAGAATCGGCGGTAGTACGCTGTCTAGGTCAAATCCAGATTTACTAACTAGCTCATTCACAACAACATGGGCAAGATAATAAGGAGAAATGAAACTTAAGATTTGCAACTGAAATAAATGTAATAACAGATTCAAATGTTTAAGTACAGAAATTCAATATTCGAATCGGGGACAAACCCGATAAAATAAGCTAAGAATGGAAAATGAAAGATAGCTACTATTAGCTACTCAGCAGGAGTAGCTTCCTGTACGGGAACTGGCTCTGCAACTGTATCACCTGCTGCCTCATAGGAGCCATAATAGGTGGGGGCAAGGTTCTCATCATCGCCTAAACAACAGATCCAGTCAGGAAAGGAGCAAAGTACACAGTGCACAACAAGATTAAACTAAATATTTTATGATAATTTAATATTGGATATCAGGTTGAGAAACAGCATTAGCAGAACATTATTATCTCAGAGTTAGCTGTAAACAGGAATATGAGAAACTGAAATAAATGAAACAGGAAATGAAACTACAATAGCCAGCAGAAATATAACATGACCAGAACTATCTGTGTGAACTTGTGTTTGTTTTAGAATACATAGTTGGCATGCAGGGGTTTATAAGGCTAATCCGGCCGTCATAAACGGCTATTAGACAATACAATCGAGATCCGACTGATGGACAGTCGTGTACCAACAGCTATTAGACAATCCAGGGAAAAGGGTAAACTACATGCCTCCTTAGTATTCTCCCACCCGACATGAAAAACAAGACAGGAACTACCAACATTCAAGACATGAAATTCAACATTTCTAACACTAGGTGTAAACATCAAGGGTACATGTATGGCAGGGAATTAATTATCACAATATATAAAGATTAACTTGAAGTGCAGGTACTTGCCTGTTGTTTGGATCTGATTAGTTAGGTTCTTGGGGAAAAGTCCAGAGATGAGTCCAAAAGCTGAAATAGACATTACCATCACTCTCAGAAGATGTCAAATAGCTAGAAACGCCTGTCCTTGGGTCCAATTTGGAGACAAGGGCAAAAACGGCAGTTTCGGGTCAAAACGGGGTCCGCCGGTGGGCCCGCTTTGCACCAAAAAGCGTGTCAGGGTCAAAGGTCTCCAAATTCACCAAACTCAGTGTCAACAGGTCAGAAACGCTGATACGAACCCAACGGAACTTTTAGAATTGAATTCCGATGAGCCGTTCACAAAATCGCCCGTCGAGCAGGGCCTGTGGGGCCCACGACACGCAATTTCGTCAACGTTCTCAGAATCGAACCAAACTTGACCCACAGGACCAGCGTATCGCTATGAGTCTGATGGCGCAAGTTTCGTCTCGATCTGACGTGTGTACACAAAGTTAGGTCGAATTGCAGAAAAGGTGGATACGGGGCGATGTCCGCGGATACGTGTTGATTTCGGGGTGCATGCACCCCCGAATCAGCTTCCGCGAATTCCCACACGTCCGTATCGACGGTGCGCACGTATCTGTGAAGACCGCACGCGACCAAGTCGTCTCGTTTGGCGGGACGTACTCAGTTCCGGGGTAAAACAGGGTCTGGTTTTTTTCCTGTTTTTGGATCGCGATGTGCGATCACCACAGGACGCGATGTCCCGAACAGTTTGTCCGGACACCGAGAGGGTCATACAGGCTTCACAACACAATTTACGGAATTGAAAACGGAGCTACGAGGCGAAAGTTACGCGTACCTGAAGGGGACCTGGAAATTCGGGTTCGAGGCGTGTCCGACTCGTGTCGGACACGAAAATAGAAATTAGGGCTAGGGTTAGGGTTGATGATTGGGGGTCTCCGGCGGCGGAGCTGGCCGGAGGGAGGCCGGGCAGCGAAGGAGGCGGTCGAGGGGGAGTCGCCGGCGCCGGACGAAGCTGGGCGGAGCGGTGACGGCGGCCGGAGGGGCTCGGGCGGCTGGGAGAGAAGAGGGGAGGGAAAGGAACTGCGGCGGCGGCCTCGCGGGGGTGGCGCCGGTGGCTCGCGGGTCGGAGGGCAGGCGGAGCTCGCGGCGAAGCTAGGGCGGCAGTGGCGCAGCGGTTGGCGGAGGCGGAGGTCGGTGGAGGTCGATCGGGGGGGGGGTTTAAAAGGGGAAGAAGGAGGCTGGGGTGGCTGGCTAGGCGGAGGGAGAAGCGGAGGAGGGGAGGTCGTGGCCGCGGGGTGCGGGGCTGCGTGGCCGGGCGGGGCGCCGCGTGGCCGGGCGTGGAGGCGGAGGAAGCGGGCGCCGGCGCGGTTCAGGCGGGGGAGAGGGCTGGGAGAACGGGTCGCGGGTGGCGGGCGGCTCGAGGGTCGGGTCTGACCCGACCCGACCCGGAAGGGAACGGGCTGAGGGCTGGCGGGCTGGGCCGGTCCACTGGGCCGGGCCGGCCCAAGAAAAGAAAAAAAAATAAATAAATAAACAAATAATAATAATAATAATAATAAATAATAAATAATTAATTATTTAAATAAATAGTTTTTTGGCATTTAAAAATAGGTCTGAGGCCCAATAAATTCCAGAAAAATTGCCCTAAGTCCAGTTTTTCATTTTACACCCAAAAATATTATTTTCATGATATTTTAATATTATTTATTGCTAATTAAAAATCATTTATTAATTGAAAAGCTTGATTTTAATTACAGAAAATTCCCAGAAAATTCCAGAAAATTGTGAAAAATCCCAATTTTAATGTTTTTGAAAAATCAGGGGCTTACAGGAAAGGAGATTACTAAACGACTGACGACCTAACGCCTTGGTGAATATTTCTGCCGGTTGCTCCGCAGAAGAAAGGTGAGAAGTTTGTCGGTTGCTTCGCAGAAGGAAGATAAGAAGTCGTAACTGTGCCTGCAAGGACTAAGTCACGAACTAAGTGACAATCGATCTCAATATGCTTGGTGCACTCATGAAAGACAGGATTCACAGCGATGTGAAGAGCAGCCTGACTATCGCAAAAGAGTCTAATCGGAGTAGAATGCGAGACGCCAAGCGACCGTAGGAGCGGTCGAAGCCATAAAATCTCACAACACGCGCTGGCCATAGACCTATATTCGACTTTTGCAGAGGACCGAGATACAATAGGTTGCTTCTTGGTCTTCCAAGAGACAGGTGAGAGCCCGAGAGTAATAAAATAACCGGTCACAGATCGGCAAGTGCGAGGGCAGGCAGCCCAGTCCGAATCACAGTAGGCCGTTAGTATGAGACTGCTTGCACTTGAGAGATGCAAACCCTGACCTGGATGCCCCTTCAAATACCGAAGAACACGTAAAGCTGTTTTCCAGTGTTCCTCCTTCGACTGATTCATAAACTGAGACAAGGTATGAACATCGAAACTCAACTCCGGTCTCGTGATTGTGAGGTATATGAGTTGTCCAACAAGATGACGATAGCTATCGGGGCACAAAATTTTTGGACCAGAGGTGGCTGTAAGCTGGTGATTGGAGTCCATAGGCGAATCAATGTGCTTGGAACCGAGTAGACCAGCTTCAGCAATAATCTCGAGGGCATATTTCCATTGAGACCCAAAAATGCCTGATGAGTTACGAGCAATTTCTAGACCAAGAAAGTACTTGAGAAGACCAAGATCCTTCATATGGAAACAAGTGCTCAAGTAATTCTTGAAAGTTGATATAGCAGAAGGATGGTTGCACGTAATAATGAAATCATCCACATATATGAGCACGTGAAGAACATTACCGTGCCGCTGTAGTGTGAATAAAGAATAATCAGCATAGCTCTGTTAAAAGTCGAATTGATGAAGCGCAGCAGCAAGCTTCGAGAACCAATTTCTAGGAGCTTGTCGTAGGCCATAGAGTGATTTTCGCATATGACATACTTGCCCTGGAGAAGCCTGCGAGTAACTTAGGGGGCTTATGTAAACAACTTTATCTAAGTCCCCATGGAGGAAGGCATTATGAACATCCATCTGATGTATCTCCCATCCACGTATGGCAGCTACAGAGAGAAAGAACCTAACAGTGACCATCTTCGCAACTGGAGCAAAGGTCTCATTGAAATCAAAGCCTTCAACCTTCTTGTTGCCCAAACGACGAGACGAGCTTTGTAGCTCTCAATATCTCCATTAGATTTGTACTTGATACGATAGACCCACTTACAGCTAATAGCTTTCTTGCCTGTAGGCAAGGATGTCATCTCCCATGTCTGATTTCTATCAAGGGCATCTAACTCACTCTGCATTGCAGTACGCCAGTGAGCATGCCTAAAGGCCTCCGAAAAATGCGACGGTTCGTGCCCTGCAGTTACAACGGCTAAAAACTTGGTGTGATGGTTAGAGAACCGAGCACAAGAAACATATATAGCTATGAGATATGGTTTACTTGAGGCCGGTGATAGTGTGAGTGGAGAGCCTGGAGGGGGGTGGTGGTTGTGAAGAACTGTATTACAGACATAATCACGGAGCAAGACAGAAGGCTGTCGAGACCTGGTTCCCCGTAGGACTTCAGCCACGGGATCGCTCCCCTTGTTGACTGGAGGCAAGTGGTCGGGGCCGTGCTCTGGCGAGGCTAACCTAGATGAGCTGCTGCTCCCCCTGCCGACGGGAGACAAATGGTCGGGGCCGTGCGCTGGCGAGGCCGACCGAGATGGGCTGCTGCTCCCTTTGATGATGGGAGTCGGGTCCAGGACATCAAATACCGTCGGACGAGGAGGCAGCGCAGGCTGGGACGCCGGTCCTGATGGTGTCTGAAAAGGGAACACATCCTCAAAGAAGACGACGTCTCTGGAGTAGAAGATATTTTTGGTCTCGAGATCAAACAAGCGCCAACCACGCTTACCAACTGGATACCCATTTTTTTTTTTTGACTACGAGCAGCAAACTTGTCCTTGGACCGGGGAAGACGCGAATCATAGCATAGGCAACCAAACACCCTGAGATAGGAATATGTCGGTTCATGGCCCAACTCTATGTCAACTTAACACGACCCCCGAATATATGTCGGTGGGGGAGGTAACGGCTGGAGAGGATGGAGGGGGGGGGCAGTTTTGAATATATATATATATATATATATATAACGAAAAATTTAACACTGGACAAACGGAATGTGTCAAGTTGAAAATATTAGTTGAGAGATGATATTAAGTTAGTACTTACAAAAGTTCAGGATATCAAGTTGAAAAAGTCGAATAGTTGTGGGTGTCAAGTTGCATTATAGTCTTATTTTAAACATAATGGAAGTCCGTGTAATAAACATAAAACATAAAAAAATGTTAGTGTAAATAATCCTATTAAGAACGCTCCAATGAATATTCATGAAGCTTTTTCCTGAATTCAGTTTTGGAACTTTATAGTTTAGTTTTTAGTTTTGAATTTGTAGGAGACCAGCATTTATTGTTCCTCCAAAGGGTTTTATCTTCATCAAAGAGAGAGAATAGTTGAGAGAATCACTGCAGTCATCGCCATCCAATTTTTTTTTTTTTTTTGAACAACCCATCCATTTTTTAGGCTTTTGATAAGGGCACTGCCCATTTTACTTGGGGCTAGCCCAGGATTGGGGCTAGCCCACAAGAGAGGAACATTTACTCATACTAGCCCAAGTTTATACTTGGGGCTAGCCCAGGTATTTGAAAAGAAACATTCTTCTCAAACCTAGCTTCCCCCCCCTCAGCCCGACCTTTGCTTTCCCCCCTCAGCCGACCCCCTCCCGCCGGCCTTACTCCGCTGTCCTCCTCCTCCTTGTCGATGGCTCCCAAAGTCTCGAAAGAAGCAAGGTAGAAATCATCATTCTCCTTGTGCTATTGTATTTGAAAAATTATCCATAAATTATAAGAAATCATCTTGCATGTTGAAAATTTTGAGTTATTTTCTTTCAAATGAGGGCATACTAGTCCTTGGCGGAGTCTAGGATGTAGTTTAGACATAGAAGTCGTTTGGAACATGATTTTAGGGCGTACAATGTCGAGACTGCTCGACATTGTCGAGCAGTTTCGAGCGGGACTGTAGAATTTCCTACAGTCCCATATATATTTAGGACTGTAGGAAATTCGACAGTCCTATATATATATAGGACTGTCGAATTTCCTACAGTCCTAAATATATATGGGACTGTAGGAAATTCTACAGTCCTAAAAGATTAGGACTGTTGAGAAAACAGCAGTCCTGTATACTTACAGGACTGTAGAAATGGCTACAGTCCTGGGAAAAAATTCACTTATTATGTTAAAATAGAAATTAATTTTTGTCTGTATCTTATAGTCATGCCCCTGGAAAGGACACTGTGGATGAAGAAATGAGAAGACGCCCTACTGCGTCGATGCGTAAGGAACGCACAGTTTCGCAAGGCGTGACTATCCGCGAGGCCGAGGCACGCCCTGAAGTGAGGAGACGTCCATTGACGAAGAAGATTGCCACAAAGAGACGTGCTCCTCCTAGTTCTTCCGGCTCTTCTTCCTCCTCCGATGAGGACATGCCAAATGTTCCAAATCGGCCTACTGATGGTTCAGGACCTTCTCAGCCTGCAGATAGTCCTGTCGAGAGACCTTCTCAGCCTACTGATGGTTCGGGACCTTTTGAGCAGGCAGATAGTCCAGGCGACACTCGTCCAAACGGTTGCTCTATGTTACCGTCGATTGAAAACCATATTGCATACCAAATATGGAACAATCCGGTAAGTACATTACGTTATGATAAATTTATATATAGTTGTAAGTTCAAAGTTAATTTTACATGGAGGTTTAATTTCATCCAATTGTTGACTTTTTAGGAGAGTGGTCGTTTGTTGACGGTGATCAACCATGGCAAAAAATGCAATACATGGAAGTATGCATTATTGGGAGATGATGTGAAGGCAAAAATCAGTCCCACCGGTCTACAATATCTGGCTAGCAACGCATATACGACGGTGGATAATGCACTGATTTCTGCATTTGTAGAAAGGTGGCATCCAGAGACCAACACTTTCCATCTACCCAATGGGGAGTTGACGATTACCCTCGATGACGTCCATCATATATTGGGACTTAGGGTTGATGGTCGTCCCATGCAGAATCGTACTTTTGATGACTCCAGCCTCGACTATTACGACTATATTGTGGATCATGTATCCGGGTGTCTGGGAGTTGATTCCACTAGTTTTACTAGTATTCGAGAATTCAAGAAGTCCTATGGACTTCCTCTAAAATATTTGGAGGAGATATTCGCTGAGACGGCCCCCCAAATTGATAATAGCGATAATGTGGCCCGCGGATATATGCAGCTCATCTTAGGGGCTGTCGGCATTACGGATAAGTCTGGAACGTCCATTAATGCGAAATATCTCATCAATTTGGACAACATTGATACGGTGGAGCAAATTTCTTGGGGAAGCGGTATACTGGCATACCTTTACCGCGAGCTTGGTGCGGCATCCCGTGTGGGTTCGAAGACTATTTCCGGATGCCAGACTCTACTCCATGTATAGATATATCTTTGTCAACTTGTTTACATAAATTCAAATTGTGTTAATTTGTTTTGGACTAATATAATTCCGGTAACGTGTAGGCATGGATATACGAGCACTTTCCAACCTTGCAGCGGGCGAGCCTGAACCGAGGGTATGACGAGAACATGCCTAGAATGTGCCGATGGAAGCCAAGTACGGTAGATGCCAAACGTTCTCACACATTGGCCGCTCTACGGCATGCACTCGAAGAAATGACGACAGAAGAGGTGAATTTAGACCGAATATTGTACTTAATTGGTATGAATTTACTACGTTATGCTAAATGACGTTATGCTACATTTTATGCGGTGCAGATTGTATGGGATCCATACCGTGATTTGCGACAGACTACCCGTCCGTTGCAACCAGTCGCCTTATATCACGGTGTTATCATTTGTCATGAGATCCAGGAGGCTTATATGCCGGATAGAGTGCTACGTCAGTTTGGCTACGTACAAACTGTCCCAAGGCGAACTTTGAAAATGATAACTCCTTCGCGCGGTACAAAACCGCTAAACTATATACCTGCACATTTCAACTGGGTATCGGACTTCTTCACCGAGTGGCAACGCCACGTCATTAGAGATACCGGCCGGCTAGCATCAGTCAATATGGCGGAGTGCAGCGACGACTACCTCGCCTACTACGCCGGTGTCGGACTACCGACCTTGTTCCAACGCGGAGGGGATATTGTGCGTGTACCGTCAGATCTTCCTCCCAAATCGGTCTTATATACTGCACTGGTCAAGATGGTGAGCCTACTTGTAGAGTTTAAGTTTGATATTTGTAACTGTGGCTAACAATTATTTTCATTTTTCATGAATAGGCAAGGAAAGTTAAGAAGTTGGGAAGAAGCCTCGTCAGTTGCCAGGGTTCCAATTATATGACAATCAATGACGAACTCCAAAATATCGACAACGCTGAAGAATATCCTTTCTTGGATACTAGAGAGCAACGCACGAAGAGGCACCATGACGTTTGAACAATCTTTTTGAGTTGTAAAATTGTGAATGTTGTAAAACTTTAAACTATAATTTGACTTGTGACGATTTTGAGGAATTGAGTTGTGAAACTTTAAACTATAATTTTGCGTACTTGTGACAATTTGAGTTAATTTTGCTATGTTGTGACACTATGAGTTTATTTTGCCTTGTTATAACTATTTTTATCTGTATACTGTGCATATTGGTGAGTGAGTTAACTGTATGTTTTTATCTGTATACTGTCAAATATTGGGTTAAAAAACTTTAGGACTGTAGCCATTTTGACAGTCCTAGTGTTAACTAGGACTGTCACATTTGTGACAGTCCTAAAGTTACATATTTCCTCAAAAATGACAGAGAGAAAACTTTAGGACTGTCACAATTTTGACAGTCCTAGCTTAAACTAGGACTGTCACAATTGTTACAGTCCTAAAGTTATATCTTTCCTCAAAAATGACAGAGAGAAAACTTTAGGACTGTAGCCATTTTGACAGTCCTAGTTTTAACTAGGACTGTCACATTTGTGACAGTCCTAAAGTTACATATTTTCTCAAAAATGACAGAGAGAAAACTTTAGGACTGTCACAATTTTGACAGTCCTAGCTTAAACTAGGACTGTCACAATTGTTACAGTCCTAAAGTTATATCTTTCCTCAAAAATGACAGAGAGAAAACTTTAGGACTGTAGCCATTTTGACAGTCCTAGTGTTAACTAGGACTGTCACATTTGTGACAGTCCTAAAGTTACATATTTCCTCAAAAATGACAGAGAGAAAACTTTAGGACGAAGTGTTGTCCGACGAGCCCAATGCAACATAGAGTGGATACTCGGTGTTCGGCCGGGGGGGCACACATTGGAAAGAAAGTATTGTTAATACCATGTGAGATAATTACAATAGGTAACTTATACCTATTAGCGAAGACGTAAGCAGCAGGCGGGACATCCATGTAATGCTCTGGGCCGGTAACTGTTTCCGTACAAGGTATGCCTGCCAACAAATCCCCAACAATTTCTTCGCCAAGTATCTGGCTATAGAAGGCTAGTCGCGACTCCAACTCCTCGTACAGCTCTGCCCTAACCTGTCGCCATCCTGCTTCCACTGAATAGCCTAGTTGTCTTGCTAGTGCATGGTATCCACAGTGGCCATCCGCAGGAACATCATCAATAGACCAAATGAAGTTCCGTATCTCAGGTAGGAATTTATCAATGTATAGAGTATAAGAAACAGAAAAGTTGTCAACACCCTCCGCCGTGCCTGCGTCTATCGTTTTCTGTTTCTTCCCCCTTCGAATAGTTAGCTTAGGAGTTCGAACAACGGACTTTGCCTCCAAACTCCGTTCGATATGTTCAAATAAGGATGGATATCTTTTAGTTGACTCCTCCTCCTTCTTTTTGGCTCTACTCTTTCTTGAGTGTGGTCTTCCCTTACGAGTTCGAACAACGGATGGCTCTTGCAATCGAGTACTTGTCGGGACTGCAATCTCATGGATTTTAAACTCAATGGATCTTCTCTCCGGTTCCGTTGCGCCACACCACCTTGCGTGAAGTAGTTTTACTTGGGGCAACGCAAAGAAATCATCTTGCACTCCCACCGCCGGCATTATCGACAGTTGTCGCCAACGTTGGTCAACAACATCTATTGGAATAGGTTTAGATTCACGACGGTATTCGTTGATTTCATGTGCACACGGAAGTCCGAGTGAATGTCGATATGAACAACCGCAAACCTCGGGATCATAACCCACCGACTTCGACCTTCGAATCTCCTCAAGCAATAACCCCAAGGCCTTGTGAGATACCACATGACTTAAACCATCCAAGAGGTGTTCTTGCTTGTATTCATGCTTTGCAATATTGAGGCTCATCTCAAATGATGCTACAATATCGTTCACCGTGGAAATAGTCATCAAATGAATCGATTGCCAAACAGAGACAAAATTACCGACCGATGAGCGTAGATATCTTTTCAAACATGAGTGTGCCCCTTCGACCCGGTTCGTAGTGATCGTGCCATAATGCTTCACCAGGTTGGTCCATGCTAACACGAATTGCTCTTTATGTGGTCCTAGCCAAGTATCTTTGATATAAGATATGCATGTCGGGTTACTTGGCTCCCACTTTTGTTGGAACATGTACCATGCTGCGTCGTAACTGTCTGTAGTACTTGCTCGCCATACAAGACTCCAATCACTGTAGAATTCTTCGAAGCGAAGCATGTCAATTTTACCGTCCACACTTTCAAATTTTTTCTTGCATTGAGCATGGATATTTCTATTTATATGCCAAGTGCATAGTAGTCTATGCGCATGAGGAAATACAATATCTATAGCATTCATCAATGCATATTCTCTGTCAGTAACAAAAACAGAGGGCTCTTTGTAACCTGTGTAAAGGGATTGTAGTTTCCTCAACGCCCATGTGTAATCCTCTACTGTCTCACTCTTCATAAAACAAAAATCGACTGTAAAGGTTTTTCCCGTAGACGTAAACCCGACAACATGCAAAAGAGGCATCTTGAACTTGTTGGTCTTATATGTACAATCAAGGACCAACACGTCTGCGAAGGACCTAGCCAAATGTGTGCAATCGGGATGAGCCCAAAACAATGAAAGGAGTTCATCAGTTTGTGGATGTCTTCTATGGTACTCCACGTAGTGATGCTCCGCAAGCAACTTCAATACTTGCTGCATCGCCATTCTTCCTTTCATACTATTGCATTTTGCTCTGGCCAAACTATTATAGATCGTCCTCATAGTAGACTTGTTCCCATCTTGTTTTTGTTTGACAGCAGAATAAATCTGTTTCGGTGCAACTCCTGAAAGGTACATTTCTTCAACCAACTTTTTCTCATCCTCCTTCAACCGTGCCACATAGGCATGACCCGTAAGTGTCCCTGGAATAGGATGATTGTGTCTTCCATTCTTAACTTCGACTATCCACTTCACATCTTCAACATTTACAATCAACACCTTCAATGGACAACCACATTTTCTCGTCCCAACATTTTTCTTAGGGATTTCTTTTTCAACAACACCCTTCTTTTTATGATGCCTAAACACACCTCCTCTTTCGCATCCAAGCTCAAGATATTTTCGGCCCGGCCGAGATCGGATGGATCTTGCAATAACAATAACTACGCTATGTCGTCTCCCAACTTCTCTGCACCACTCTAATGCTTCTTCATGGCTTGCAAACTCAATATTCGTTGAGAAAATATCCTCCACATCAACACCAACAGCAGGATGTACCACAATATCTGAACAAGCTTGGTCCTATAACCAATATAAAATTATATAAAAATTAATAACTTCATATAATTATCCAGGACTGTCACTATTTTGACAGTCCTTTTTTAATATAGGACTGTGAAAATTATGACAGTCCTACTTTTACTTAGGACTGTAGAATTTTTGACAGTCCTATATAAATATGGGACTGTGAAATATTTGACAGTCCTATATTTAGATAGGACTGTCTAATGTTTACAGTCCTAACTCGTGACTGTCAAATTAGGGTTCTTGTTTTACGTACCGTACGTTCTTCGGAACAACCACCTTGTACTTCGGAACGTCCGGAGTGCATAATTAATGAATTGGACGATCCGACTTCGTCATCGAACATTTTATCATGCATTGTTCCTACATTTATCAAAATAAACTAAATCTTTTTCGCACATTTGCAAAACTTATTCAAAGTAGGTTGTCGAAGACATACCGGAAGAATATTCCTTGGGGTATCACCAAAGTAAATTACTCCTCCAACCACAACTACCTATTTCCAAATTTAGGTTTGGGCTTGGTGGAAGGAGGGTGTCTTAAGTCTAGGTGGAATGCCAAAAGTAGAAACCCATTTGACTTTTATACTTTGGTGTGGGGTAGCCCCAACTAACTAGCAGACTGGCAAACTTGTAATTTTTGGTAAATTTCCAATGGGCTAGCCCAGACTCAAATGTGCAGTGTCCTTATAAATAGGACTGTCACATTTTTGACAGTCCTATATATTTGTAGGACTGTCAAAATGTTGACAGTCCTTCCAAGTTGTAGGACTGTCAACGTTTTGACAGTCCTGAGTATTACAGTGGGCTAGCCCCGAGTAACTTTCATGATGGCAAACTTGTAATTTTTTCAAATGTTCAAATGGGCTAGCCCCGAGTAAAATGTGCAGTGCCCTTATAATTTTCCTTCCAAATTTAGGTTTGGGCTTGGTGGAAGGAGGGTGTCTTAAGTCTAGGTGGAATGCCAAAAGTAGAAACCCATTTGACTTTTATACTTTGGTGTGGGGTAGCCCCAACTAACTAGCAGACTGGCAAACTTGTAATTTTTGGTAAATTTCCAATGGGCTAGCCCAGACTCAAATGTGCAGTGTCCTTATAAATAGGACTGTCACATTTTTGACAGTCCTATATATTTGTAGGACTGTCAAAATGTTGACAGTCCTTCCAAGTTGTAGGACTGTCAACGTTTTGACAGTCCTGAGTATTACAGTGGGCTAGCCCCGAGTAACTTTCATGATGGCAAACTTGTAATTTTTTCAAATGTTCAAATGGGCTAGCCCCGAGTAAAATGTGCAGTGCCCTTATAATTTTCCATTTTTTATTGGTATGAACACTTTTGAAGTCTTTTTCGGTGCCCTATAGTAATGATTTCTCTATCAACTAAACCATGTTTATGCTGAGAACATAAACACACTAGGAATCTTAAACACTATTTAGGAGGAAGATTCGGCACAACATTGAGCTACACTAGAATGAAGAAGAGAAAAACAAAAGATGTAACCGAGAAAAACTTTACCTTACCTTACCTTACAACCACCACCACCATCACCCAACCACATATATATGAAAAAAGTGTTTCCATAATTCGAATATGTCAAACCTTACCGCCGTGCCACAAAATATCATCTACAAAGAGACCAAATAATAAACCTGATTTAAGTGGCAATGATAAACCTAAGAGGATGTTTGGTACACGAAATAATTTATAGTCCGAGAATTCTATATTTTCGAAATCAAATTTCCTGAAAAATCCTATTACCACCCAATAAGAATGAAAATACTTGGAAATAAGAACATTTTGCCTACAAATGCCTCATAAACCATAGAGTGAAAGAGCAACATTTTCTCTCTGAAGAAGAGGGGAAAAAAGAAGTGGTTACTGCCAACAACAGCGCTGTTAGCTTTATTGATTAAGTGGGAACACAATCATGGGAATAACATTACATATTATCATGTTTGTCAAATCCCAATTAATTTACACACCTTATATACATGTACAGATCAATCAGAAGAAGAAAGAATCACGAAAGAATGTAAACAAAATAAGAAAACCGAAAGAAACTTCGGTTACTTGATTAATCTCGGGGCACGGAGGAGATGGAGCTGCACACCTCTCTCAATCTCTTCACCTGAAAGAAGACATACTGTTCCTCCAACCGAAAGATCTCCGGCTAGTCAGTTGCGGGGAGAAGCTAAGTCCGAACATCTCCTTCGGAGCCTGCGCTGGCTCTAGGAACCTGAGTACTTTCGCCACGAGCATCGCGCTCTCTCTCGCATGTTCCATGTCATTCGTTTCGGTCCAAACTCGTCTCGACAGCTGCAGCCTCCTCTGCTTAGAGTCTAACGCAATGTCCCACTTGGTGTAGAGCCTCTCCCTTTCTGCTGCCGGAAGCCTGCTCAAGCCCCGACATATCTTCTCCCTCTCCCGCCGTAGAGTCCTGTAATCAATCACCAGCAACATATGTTCATATACAATAACAAAAGGTTACCACTAATGCAAAGTTTCTGGTGAACCAATCTAATTGGAAACTCTTGCCAAACCAATAACAAATCTATACTACTATATAATGGAAAATCTATCTTTTATGACATGACTTCACCATAAAAAATTTCTTTCCAAATACACCGTTTCTTTTGTTTATTAATTAATATTGTTCATTTAATTAATGGAGATTATTAGGTAATTAATTATAGACAAAAATTAAGAGAGTTGTTATTTGCTCTTCCTAGATTGTATAAAATACGTGCAAGGCACGTGCATATAACTAATATATAGCGAGAAAGGTCCACCTTCTCGTAGAGCTTTTCTTCCCAAATATACCTTTGCATATGTTTACTAATTGAAATTATTCATTAAAGTTAATCGGAGCAGCTAGGTAATTACGGGAGTTGTCCTTTAGTCTTTCTAAATAGTATATATATAATAATATAATAATAAAACAGTTATCTTTTAGTCTTCATAATAATAATCTATGAAATATGTGCTCTTTTAGTCTTCATAATAATAATCTATGAAATATGTACAAAGCACGTGCATATATACAAGTACTACTATATAATGGAAAAAGTTCAGCTTTATCGTAGAACTTTTCTTTCCAAATATATCCTTGCATATGTTTACTAATTAAAATCGTTCATTAAAGTTAATAAGGACAGCTATGTAATTACGAAAACTGTCATTTGGTCTTCCTAAATAGTCTTATTTATATATATATATATATATATATATATATATATATATATAAGAATTTTAGAATAGTTAAGGGACTGTATTTTTTCTAAGTAGTCTTTATAAAAATTAGAATCATTACAACAGCAACACACGTCACGTGCATATATATACTAATCTCCTCTATATAATGCCAAAACTAGGCTTCACCGTGAAAAATTTTCGTTCCAAAAATACCCTTCAACATATTTAGTAATTAAAAAGAATACCTACAATAAATTCCACTGACAACAATTTAAGAGATGCAATAATGACAACCATTTACGGAAATCAAAAGGTTCATGCTACTTGCTAAGTCTTTTAAATTGTTACCAAAGAATTCGAAGGGTTGAACCATTAACCTATATAATTAAAAGCAGTAGAAATAAACTAACTCATCAACATCATTCACTCCAATATACGTGCAAAGCACGTGTATATATACTAGTAAGATAATAAGCACAAAACTTTAAACTTAGAAAGAAATATTACCTATGAAATTAGAGGTTATACCATGAAAACTTTTAATTGATAACATAAATCATTTAACCCTACTGAATACTGCTTCCTAAGCTAGACTAGGATTAAAAGATCTACAATTCTTTGTGGAAAACTATCAGTTCGGCACATCATTGAAGCAACAAGATGGTCCAACCAAGTGTAAACAGTTGTTAATCTACTTTGTTAGGGCAAAGAAATAGGACAGGGACGGACCTCAAAGCAAGGCCATCACTCTGACCATCTTCTGCAGTGGTTTTATAAACACTTCCTTCAGAGAGAGAGTGTCTGAGAAAAGAGAGCCTCCTGTACTCTACTTCAATGTAAAAGGAATCTGTGGGATCTCCTTTGATAAGAAGAAAGAAGTAACTCCTGTGGATCAAGGAGACATTGCATGCATGCCATAGCTCGACGATCTCACGCTGCTTCCTGTCAAATTCCAGTGGCCACCTGGAAGGAGACTCGGAGGATTTTAGCACTGGTTCCAGGCAAACTTCCTTTACTGTTATTTTGACACCAGAGTCATAGTTGGAAGGATTCTCCGTCTCCTAAAATCATGCAAGCTACAATTACTTAGCAACAATAGTAGTAGAATATAGTATGCAGGATAATAGCTTAAAAGTTCTCTTTCAGTTTAATCCTCATAAAAATTTCACCTTTTTCTAAATAAAATGAACATTAGATAAATGCCACAAGTATATAGTTTTGTTGGTGTCTTTGCCTGCTACACCACCAAGTGGGTATCTCAATATAATGCTTTGCTTGTGTTGAGATGTGCACATGGGATGTGGTGGAACACATGAGTGCCATGTGGGGATGTTTTATTAGAATGAAAAATGATTAACTCCTTCATGAAAGCTTTTTTCATGCTCTTGGAATTTATTCCATAGGAGCTAAGGGGTTTGGCGACTCGGACTCAAGGACGCAAAGTAACGGTTTGTTGCCGCACTTTGCACGTCAGCATTAGTTGCGTTCGTTTTATGCGCGAGTTGCATGCGTTGTTGCTAGCGTGGCTATGCGCTGCTGCGCTGAAGGCAGAAGCGAGTCGGTTATGGAAATATTACGTCTTCAATTTAGATCCGTTTTTGTAGGATTTGAATTAATTTCGTTCTTATCCCTTTGTAACCGACTAGGGGGCAGGCTCCTCTATAAATACTCTCCTCTCAGCCCACATAAGAGGGAGTTATTTTTTCGAAAGAGAAAGAGAGAGAAAGACTGCAGATCCAAGTCCAAACCCAAGTCAGAAGTGACTTGCTTTAGTTGTGTCAAGAAGGGTAGCCACTACCGGAAAGACTGCAGATCCAAGCCCAAATAGACAGAGCAAGATGAGCCTAACAAGGTTGCTATGATTGCGCAGATTGTGACGGCTGGTGTTGACATTGACTAGTAGATGGACATTGGCGCATCCTGCCATGTTTGCTCAAAGAAAGAGTTGTTCACCACCTACAAGCCTACATATGAGAAGGTTATGGTGGCGAGCCAGGCACAAGCTGAAGTACTTGGGACTGAAACGGTGGTACTGAACCTGACTTCAGAAAAGTCGCTGAAGCTTCAGGATGTGAAGTACGTACCGATGATAGCCAAGAATATGGTCTCATGAAGTCTGCTCTGCAATACTGGCTTGAGGATGGACATCAATGCTGGACAAATTGTGATGTCTTACAAAGGAACATACTTCGGAAAAGCATTTTGTACATAAAGGATGTTTAAACTTCAACTTGTAACTCTGCATAAAATTATAAATGCAGTCTCTTCTTCTGGCTACTCTCTTGAGTTATGGCATAATAGACTAGTATATGTTCATTGTAAAAGAATAAACAAAATGTCTAGTCTAGGACTTATCTCCAAAGGTGGGGGTAAGGAGGTAGAGAAGTGTGAGGTTTGTGCGCAGACAAAGATCACAAGAAAACCATTCAAACAGGCAAATCGGAGCACATATCTTCTTGAGTTGGTACACTCAGATATCTGTGACTTCAAACAGTTCTCCACAAAGGCCAAGATGAAGTATTTCATCACCTTCATCGACAACTACTCGAAGTATGCGTTCATCTATCTGCTCAAGTCAAAGGATGAAGCATTCGAGAAGTTCAAGGAGTTCAAGGCTGAGGCTGAATGTCTAATAGGACAACAACTCAAGAGACTAAGAAGTGATCAAAGCGGAGAGTATAGGTCTATTGAATTCGCATCGTTTTGCAAAGAACATGAAATTGTCAATGAAACAACTGCTCCATATTCTCCTCAATCAAATGGAGTAGTTGAGAGAAAGAATAGAACGCTGACAAAGATGATGAACTCAATGTTGTTAATTACGGGTCTTCCAAACTGCTTCTGAGGAGAAGCTGCATTGACGGCTACGTTCATCCTGAACAGAGTGCCGTACACAACTTCTGATGTCACTCTTCATGAACTCTGGTTCAAAGTCAGACCCAACTTGAATGTCATTCGAGTGTGGGGGTGTCTGGCGTATGTGAAGCTTTCGGACATGAAGATTCAGAAGCTTGGTACGAGGATTACGAAGACCATCTTCCTGGGTTATGCTGAGAAGAGTGATGCTCGAGGTTTCTTGATATTCAATCAAATCATATCATCGAATCTCGCGACGCAGAATTCTTTGAAGATAAATTTGCAAGACATAAGAACATTGTTATCGCGGATATTCCGAAGAATAGTGTGGGTGCACAGGAGGCTAACGCTTCTAATGAATATGTAGTCCAAGGAGAAGTTGTCGTTCCATAGACAACGTTCTTACCAAAACTCGCAGAACCGGTGTCTAAGCGAGTGAGGAGACCAAAGGACTTCAGAGAAGATTTCGTCATCTATCATATGGAAGCAGATCCGCTTACCTATTATGAGGCGATGAAGACCAGAGACGTTGTCTTCTGGAGGAAGGCTATCAATGATGAGTATGACTCAGTAACCTCCAACAATACTTGGGTGTTGGTCGATCTACCTGAATGAGCTAAACCAATCGGATGCAAGTGGATCTTCAAGAAGAAGATGAAGGCCGATGGAACTGTTGAAAAGTTCAAGGCAAGGTTTGTTGCCAAAGGGTTTTCTCAGAAGCAAGGGATGGACTACTTCGATACATATGCTCCAGTAACGCGGATGACGACCATCAGGATGTTGATTGCTCTGAGTGCAATTCACAAGCTAGTTGTTCATCAGATGGATGTTAAGACATCATTCCTGAATGGAGAGTTGATCGAAGAAATTTACATGCAACAGCCAAAAGAATTTGTCGTCAAAGGCTTTGAAGACAAAGTCTGCAAGTTGGTAAAATCATTATACGGTCTGAAACAAGCTCCCAAAATGTGGCATGGGAAGTTTGATAAAGTCATAAGATCAAACGGCTACAGGGTCAGCGAGACGGACAAGTGTATTTACAAAAAGTTAGTTGACGGAAGAGGAGTCATCGTTTGTCTGTACGTGGACGATATGCTGATCCTATGCACGGATCTAGCACGAGTCACGGAGACAGAAGTTTCTCTCATCCAAGTTCAGTATGAAGAAATTGGGGGTAGCTGATGTTATACTCGGGATAAAAATTATCCGGACGGACACTGGAGTGGCGCTGTCACAGTCTCATTATATTGAGAAGATGCTCACACGCTATGGATATCAGGATCTTCCAGGGATCGATACTTCGTACAGATGTGACAAGAAACTGAAGCCAAATCCTAGGGAAAGCGTCAGGCAGCTGGAGTACTCAAGCGTCATCGGGAGTTTGATGTATGCGGCAACTGCCACAAGGCCTGACATAGCTTTCGCCGTGGGGATGCTGAGTCGATTCACGAGCAACCCAGGTGTGGAGCACTGGAAGGCTGTGAAAAGAGTGATGAGATATCTCAGGAGGACTCAGAAGTATGCAGTGCACTACAACGGGTATCCTACAGTAGTGAAAGACTTCAGTGATGCAAGCTGGTATTCAGAAGTAGAGAGCAAAAGGTCCACAGGAGGATACGTCTTCTCCATGGGTGGAGCTGCTATATCGTAGAAGTTGAAGAAGCAGACAATGCTCTTACATTTCTCGATGAAATTTGAGTTTTATGTACTGGCAGCTGCAGCGGATGAAGCAGAATATCTTCGGAAGCTCATGTATGATCTTCCAGTGGTTGGTGCGCAGATTTCGACGGTACCGATATACTGCGACAACTAGGCGACTGCAGCGGTAGCATCAAATGACCTCTTCAATGGTAAGAAGAGACTGTGCGGCTAAGGCACATGGCAGTGAATAGTCTTATCAAGACTAGAGTCATTGTCGTGATTGATGTTCGGAGTCAGGAGAACCTGGCGGATCCGTTCACCAAATGTCTCAAGCGTCAGCTGGTCGTAGACACAACAATCAAAATGAGCTTGAAAGATATTCTGATATTGTGTATTTGTAAGTTTTATGCTATTAGTTCAAAGAAAAATCTACTAGGCATCTAGCTTTTGGTTCAAAAAAGCATCATTAACTGGGAGAATATCAAGTACAATGGGTAGTCCTCAGGGACATTGTGGGATACGTATCTGGAATCACTATGGTATACTATTTGTTCTTGAATAGAACATTTACTGTGGGAGGATGGCTTTGACGCCTTAATGAGTTCTCGGACAGAATGAATGTCCGGTGTGCTTTGCAGGAAGCACGGTAGCGCAGCACTACAAAGGAGCGTAAGGTCTCCATGCTACAGTGGGTGACACCACCATGAGGTTTCTCGATAGGGTAATGCCTCAGCTTCGCAAGCCATGTCACATCGGCGTAGCACCGCACATAGGCAGGTAGCCTAATGTTGTAGAATGAAGAGTGGTAGGCCGCACTACAAAGAGGCCGGTAACCTCATGTTACAGTGGTGTGACACCACAGAGGTAAAAGATGTAAATCCTCGGCTTTAGGACAAGTCACAACGGCGTAATACCACAGGGAAGCGCAAGACTTCATATTGGGTAATATGGCACTACAAAGAAGCTGAGACCTCATGCTATAATGGATGACACCACATGAGGGAGTGAACCTCGGCTTTAGGCCATGTCATAGCGGCATAGCACCGCAAGGAAGCGCAAGGCTTCATGCCGATGACTCTTTAAAAGAACTCACCTAGAGTGTTATAGAAAGAGATACAGGCCGTCTCTTGAGGAAAAACTTGTAGACGTCCAAAATACATACACCGAAACCAGGTGTGCACAGGGCCTTTAATGTACAACCGGAAGCACAGCTGATGCCATTGTGTGAGTGGAAAGAATTGCAACTATGGTGCAGAATTCAAGGCTTAGTCCATTCTTGTATCATACTGTTATTTGACCAATGCGGAAAGATTCAAGTTGAAGCGACATCTATCCTAATGCATGATTGACAGTCATTGTGGGGAACGCTCAACCCATATATTGAGATATGTGGGAGATTGATGGTATTTTTGCCTTTGGACTATAAAAGATAGTCTCACATTGGCTACACCAACGAGTGGATATCTCAATATAATGCTTTGCTTGTGTTGAGGTGTGCACATGGGGTGTGGTGGGGCACATGGGTGCCATGTGGGGATATTTTATTAGGATAAAAAATGATTAACTCCTTCATGAAAGCTTTTAAGCTTTTTGTCATACTCTTAGAATTTATTCCATAGGAGCTAAGTCCCAAAGGGGCTTAGCGACTCGGACTCAGGCTCAAGAGTGCAAAGTGACATTTTGTTGGCAAACTTTGCACTTAGCACGTCAGCATCGGCGCATGGCGCTTGTGCGCATTAGTTGCGCTCGTGCGCATTAGTTGCGCTCGTGCGCTGGTTTTATGCGGGAGTTGTATGCGTTGTTGCTAGCGTGGTTGCATGCGCGGGTGAATGGGCAGATGCTTGAGCAAGGTGCTGAGCGGGAGCATGCGCGGCCATGCGCCGTTGCGTTGCTGTGCTTCTGCGCGCATGCGTGCTGCGCTGAAGGCAGAATCGAGTCGATTATAGATAGATTACGTCTTTAATTTAGATCATTTTTGTGGAATTTGAATTAGTTTCGTTCTTATCTCTTTGTAACCGACTAGAGGGGCAGGCTCCTCTATAAATACTCTCCTCTCAGCCCTCATAAGAGGGAGTTGTTTCTTTCGAAAGAGAAAGAGAGAGAGAGAGAGAGAGTTGAAGAGGCTGCTGTGTCGGCAAGAGTAGTCCAAGAGTTCGTGCGAGTCCAGGAAGGAGGTGATGCGAGCGTTCCAAAAGTTCTTCGAGAACTTGTTGGTTCCTGGGAGTAGATCGCAAATAGGACGAATCTTGCTTTGAGCGCCGATGGTTTTATTCACCCCAGCAGGAGTTCTTTTCGAATCTTTCTTCTTGTTCTCTTTGTCTTGTTATATCTCATTGAAGCGTCTGCGAATGTAAAGAGAAGAACATTTTTATTGCAGTTTCATTTTCTTTGTGGTCAGTTTGTAACTTGTTCTTGGATACGTGCTTCTTAGGAGTTGTGTGTCATTTGGAGAGAGACTTTTGCGAGTTTCTGGTGCGCCATCTTCTCTATTGGTTTGCCCTCTGAGGAGCTCGATTCCAACGAATCATCAAAGCCCTGTGTCTCGACGACAACTTGGGTTCTAGTAGAGAGCGGACTTTCGGGTTTCGCTTGTAGCTCTGCTATTAGTCCGTGTTCTACCATCTTTGAACCACCTCGGGACCAACAAGTTTCACCGGTTGTCGGAAGAGTCTCTCCCTATATGAAGTAAAAAGAAAACAATGGAGGAACAAAGTACTATCTTGCTTTCATACAGAAAAACGGAAATTTTTTCTACATTTTGGATCACGGAATTAAATATAGTTATTTAACTTCTGTCAACTGTATAATGGCTTGCAAACCTAAATACCTCCAAATCAATAGCAGGACTATAAAGGTTTTAAAGGTAGGGTCCTCTTATAACCAAAAAAGAGAGGTAATGTCCTCTTAATATTAAATAAATACAATTAAGAAAAATCTAGTGTCCTCACCTGACCATCAGTTAACTGTTTATGATACTGAATCTGGACCATTTCTTTCAATCCTTCAACGGTATTAGAAATAATGGTAACATCATTGTCAGGACAAGTCTTGATATTTTGTGGTTTAAGAACATCAGCAGAAGTACTTTGTTCGGAAGCCTTTGATATTGATCCATCTCCTGAATGTGTCCCCAATTCTGTATCTTGTGAATGCTTCTCCAGTTCAGCACCATAGTTCATTGACAACTGGCAAGTCTTGATGTTATGCGGCTTAAGAACATCATCAGAAATACTTTGTTCAGAAGTCTGTGATATTGATCCATCTCGTGAATGTGTCCCCAAATCTGTATCTTGTGAATGTTTCTCCAGTTCAACACCATAGTTCATTGACAACTGGAAAGTATTGATATTTTGCGGCTTAAGAACATCATCAGAAATACTTTGTTCAGAAGTCTGTGATATTGATCCATCTTGTGAATGTGTCCCCAATTCTGCATCTTGTGAATGTTTCTCCAGTTCAGCACCATAGTTTATTGACAATTTGCAAGTCTTGATAGTTTGTGGTTCAATAACATCATCAGAAATGCTTTGTTCAGAAGTCTGTGATATTGATCCATCTCGTGAATGTGCTCTCAATTCTGCATCTTGTGAATGTCTTTCCAGTTCAGCACCATAGTTTATTGACAACTGCTTCTTTCTGGTACCTTCAGACCTACCAGGGGAATCTCTCAAGAAATTGTTAGGTGGTGTATTCATATTTTCTTCCTCATGACACCAAGGAGAAGATGTAGTCGTCATTGTCGCCCTGCAGCTTCTACTTCTAGTTAATTTCAGGCCTCTATGGCTACTTGAAACTTTTGGTAACGGTAATGGTAATTGTGATGGTTTGAGCATCAAGGATCTCTCTTCTTTGGGTTTTGGTTTAGGCCCAGCAGGCTCTTGGGCATCAATACTCGGAGGGAGCAAGCTATCACTCTCCTCAGTCAACAAGAGATTACACTCATCAGTTATATTCATGCTCGGCTCATCCACCTCGATACACCGAACTTCTTTGCATTGGTCTTTAAAATCGTTACATTTAAAGTGAGAAACCTCCTGCCCCATAAAACTAGGAGTGCTTGCTGAGAGACACAAAGGTGAGCTAGCATGCCGTTCCTTTCTTTTACCAAAAATGTGTATCGGGGACTTGGCACAATCCTTAGTTTCAGGTGAGGAACAATACTTTGTATTGCCAAACACAGGACTGCCTGATGTCTCAGATATAGAGAATGTATCTTCACATGAAATTATATGAGGTATTGAAGATGGGCTGAGCTCCTCCTGCGCAAAGGAAAAAACACAAGTTAATGGAGAAATCTTAATGTATCCAAGCCCGAGTCACAAGTAAAAAAGGATGATGTGTACCCATTGTCTTGAACCTTGATCATCCCCTAAAGCTCTGAGCAAATCTTCAAGTCGAGATTGAGCAAGATCTCGTTGCTGCATCAGCTCCTTCATCTCTTTATCCATCTTAAGAAAATAACATAATAACATAAATAATCTCAGGAAAAAGGAAACATAAGTTAGTGAGTACATATCGGTTAAGTTAGTGAGTACATATCGGTTTATTCCAGTAGTCTTCTGAACTAATTTTTTAATCATTAAAGCTTTGGCTCACATTACTGTTGATATGGTATGTTGGGTGTCATATTTAAGTATAGTATAAGCACATGGGAATATCCTGAGGACATATTTGGGATGCCAGAATATGTCACAGGATATTCCATTATGAGATTATTGTCATAATGATTGAAATCATTGTATTAATGACTGTAAGGCTATATAATGCCAATGAGACAATCAATAAAATCATCAACTAATTTCAACATGGTATCAGAGCCAAGTTTTCACAAACCTTAGCCGTCACCAAGCTTCCACAAACCCACAGGAGGATTTCCTAGATCTCCTCCACCGAACTCTTCCACGCCCCCCCCCCTTTTTTTCCCTCCTCTCCTCTTCTCCGCCCTTCGCAGGCCGCCCTTCGCTGTTGCTGTCCCGTCCCGCTACTGCTGCGGCTACTACTGCTGCTGCGGCTGCTGCGACTGCTGCTGCTGCGACGACGGTTGTGACATGCGTGCTGCCGCCTCCTCCGCACCAGCACAAGGCAACGCCTAATAGGGATGCCTAGATCTGAAAAAAGGGGGGACATGTTCGGATCTAGGAGAGGACGACGAGGACAAGCGTGAGTCGTGGAGCGGACGTGACGTGATTGGATAGACGACGCATCGATGGAGGAGATCATCAAGAAGCTAGATTCTGCAGAGGTGGCGACGTTGATGAAGTTGTTGACGATGTCGGCTGGTGAGAACACGACACGAACGTCACCGGAGTTGAAGCTTCCCTCCATCGATATGAAATTAGATGGACCAGCCACCTATCTGAGTTGGTCACGACGGGTGAGAAGAACCCTCGCAGGAAAAAACATGGAGGGGTTCCTGACGGGCGAGACGACAGAGCCGGACGAGGGCTCGACAGGACGCGATGAGTGGAAGTCCACTCATATGTTGATCTACATCTGGCTTCTCAACTCCTTAGTCCAGTCTATTGCCGCCACAGTAGACGGTATTGAGATGGTGAAAGATGTGTGGGAGAAGTTGAGAAGGACCTATGATGGTGTGGGGAACAACTTACGGGTCTTCCAAATAAAGGGGGAGATTGATGACACCGTACAGGGAGAGAAGACGGTGCAGGAGTATGCCACGGAGTTGGAGCGTCTGTGGTTGGATTATGATCACTCCTCAGATCGGGCGAGTTGCGGGGACCCTAAGTGTAAGGAGAGACAGGTGTGTCTGCGGGAGAGGACGATGAAGTTCCTCAAAGGGCTTACTGCAGCTTTCGCACAGAGGACGGCCCTACTTCTAGCCCAACCAAAGATCCCTAGCCTTGAGGAGGCTATCTCAGCCATGATCCAGGAGGAGACACGCATCAGGCTGCAAGCCGGGACAGGTGGTCCCCCCGAAGCAAAGTCAGCACTAGCGATCACCAGCTCAGGTAACACAGGATCTAAGGGAGAGCCCTGGCAGCATAACCGGCAGTGCTACAACTGTGGGAATATGGGTCATCATCGGTATGCCTGTACCAAACCACCTAGGGAGGGAGATTCAGGTGGTGGACGAGGACCGTTCGGCGGACGAGGATATAATGGAGGACGTGGTCGTGGTCGAGGGGATAGACGAGGCGGCCGAGGAGGTTATCGGGCAAACCTCCTGATATCAGAAGGGAACGGAGAAGCTGATGGCACCTTTACTATGGAGGACCAGGCACTGGGAGACATGAGGAGTAGAACAGAGGAGGCGTCCACCTCATTCTTTGTTAGGGGCAACCTGCCATGTATGCCCATCCATCAGAAGGTACTGACGAATCACTTGCCCTTGCGTCTATCTCTTTCCTTAAATCATCAGACTGGATTATCGACTCGGGAGCATCTCGGCATGTGACGGGGAATGCTAGTGAGTTTTCTTCCTACACTCACCTAGCATCAGCAGACAGCATTCAGACAGCTGATGGCACTTTCCAGCCAGTGGTCGGTAAGGGTACTGTTAATTGTACAGGTTCAGTAAGATTATCCAATATTTTACATGCTCCATCCTTTCCAGTCAGTCTCTTGTCCATTAGTTCTATAATCCTCCAACTTAAATGCATTGTTTCTTTTGATATTCCTAAGGTGACCTTCCAGGAGAAAGGGACAGGACGAAGACTTGGGACTGGCACTTGGCATGAGGGACTGTGGTACCTAGATCGAGAAGGACTGGACTCAGCATTGGTATCTATGGCAGAGAAGGCTGGCATGGAAGGACTGCAGCAGAGGACTGAGGATACCTTGATACTCCATCATCGGAGGATGGGACATTCTTCCTTTGATACTCTAAGTAAGTTGTATCCAGAGATTTATGCAAAAACAAATAAAGAGAAATTAGTATGTGATGCGTGCGAGTTAGGAAAACTTACTAGGAGCTCATATGTTGGCACGGGTCATAGGAGCACTTTTGCTTTTGAGGTAGTACATTCTGATGTCTGGGGTCCATGTGCTACTAATACTATGAATGGTTATAAGTACTTTGTTTCTTTCATTGAGTGTGCCTCTCGTGTTACCTGGTTATATTTGATGAAAAATAAGAGTGATGTACCTGCTTGTTTTCGGGATTTCCATAAGCATGTCCATACTCAGTACAAAGCAGTTGTGAAGGTACTAAGGTCTGACAATGGAACAGAGTATACCAACAGGACGCTTGCAGAATACTTGTCAGCACACGGAATACAGCATCAGACCACCTGTGCATACACACCAGCACAAAATGGAGTTGCAGAAAGAAAAAACAGACACCTTCTGGAGGTCGCAAGAAGTATGATGATCGACATGAATGTCCCACAGAGTCTGTGGGGGCATGCAGTGTTGACAACAGCTCAACTCATCAACAGGATGCCCTCGAAGGTCCTCGGATGGAAGTCCCCATGTGAGGTATTGCAAGGCAATAATGGTGGGATACTCCCACTGAAGGTGTTTGGGTGTGTGTGTTTTGTGAAGGACAACAGGCCATCAGTTGGGAAACTTGACCCTAGAGCGGTCAAATGCATCTTCGTAGGCTACTCGGCGACCCAAAAGGGGTATGTGTGCTGGAGTCCAGTAGAGAAGAAGAAGTTTGTCAGTATGGATGTCCACTTTCGGGAGCATGAGCCATACTACCGCCAGGACGGAACTTCACACAACACGCCTAATACTGCCAGTATTAGGCGAGAGGGGGAGATGGAGAACTTGGTGGTAACCGATTTAGAAGTTTGGCATAGAGGCACGGAGAAGGGACAAGAAGGTGAAGGTGTTAGGCCTACGGCTCAGGGAGAGTTACTTACCTACAGCAGGAGAGAGAAGCAAACTGCAGGACCAGTACCGACAGTGCCAGTGCCAAGTCCCTTGCCTGCGTTCGTCCCAACTCCTGAGGCACCGACACCAACCCCCCTTCAGGTGATACCCCCTCCTTCACAAGATATCATTCCTCCTACTACTACTACTCCCACATCACTATCTGTACGGAGGACCACTCGCAGCAATGCAGGAAATCCTCCAAATAGATATGGTTGGGATATTGCTCAGTTTGTTTCTTATGACCATATCCCTTCTTCTCATGGAGCATTTATAGCATCTTTGGATAGTATTACTGTACCTAACAATTGGCAGGTTGCCAAGAACGATCCAAAGTGGAAAGCGGCAATGCACGAGGAGTTGGGAGCTCTGGAGAAGAACCACACTTGGGAGCTTGTGAGACTGCCAGAGGGGAAGAGAGCAGTTGGATGCAAGTGGGTCTTTACCGTGAAGCAGAACCCAGATGGACAGGTTGATCGCTACAAAGCTCGACTAGTAGCCAAAGGATACAGTCAGACGTACGGCATCGACTATGACGAGACCTTTGCACCAGTTGCAAAGATGAGCACTGTCAGGACTCTGATTTCTCTGGCAGCGAATGGTGGATGGAAGCTACACCAACTGGATGTGAAGAATGCGTTTCTTCACGGAGATCTAGTGGAGGAGGTGTACATGGAGATACCACCAGGATTTGGCACCAATCAGACAGTAGGCAAGGTCTGCAGGTTGAAGAAGTCCCTCTATGGACTGAAGCAGTCTCCTCGAGCGTGGTTTGACAGATTCAGAAGGGCGATGATAGGGATGGAATATCAGCAGATCAATGCTGATCATACTGTGTTCTTCCGTCGGAGTGGAGGCCACATCACCATGCTTGCGGTGTATGTGGACGATATGATTATCACAGGAGATGATGAGCAGGAGATCGCCCAACTCAAAGGAAAGCTTGGCAAGGAATTCGAGGTGAAGGATCTCGGCCTTCTTCGGTACTTCCTTGGGATTGAGATTGCTCGAGAAGCAGAGGGGATTGTTCTCTCTCAAAGGAAGTATGCACTGGACCTTCTCACAGAAACTGGAATGTTGGGGTGCAAACCTGCAGCGACACCAATAGATCAGAGGTTCAAGATTAATGTTGAGGTTGGAGAACCAGTTGATCGGGACAGATACCAGAGACTGGTTGGCAAGTTGATCTATTTGAGCCACACACGTCCTGATATCTGCTTTGCAGTAAGTGTGGTGAGCTGCTACATGCATGACCCACGGAAGGGTCATATGGATGCAGTGTACCAGATTCTGAGGTACTTGAAAGGTGCTCCCGGAAAGGGACTAATATTCAGGAAGAACAATCACGTGAGCATCGAGGGCTACTGTGATTCTGACTGGGCTAGTTGTGCTGATGACAGGAGGTCTACCTCGGGATATTGCATATTTGTAGGAGGTAACTTGGTCTCCTGGAGGAGTAAGAAGCAGTCTGTGGTGGCCAGATCGACAGCTGAAGCAGAGTACAGAGCTATGGCCTTGGGAGTTGCAGAGCTGCTATGGTTGAAGAATATGCTGGTGGAGCTGAAGCTGGATCAAGGAGCCAAGATGAAGCTGTGGTGTGACAATCAGTCAGCTATTAGTATCGCCAACAATCCAGTACAGCATGACAGGACCAAACACATCGAGATTGATAGATTCTTCATCAAAGAGAAGTTGGATAGAGGATTACTGGAGCTTGGCCATGTTCCAACTAGGGATCAAGTAGCAGATGGACTAACCAAGGGACTCGCCTCAGTGAGCATGATTAGAGGATGTGACAAGATGGGCTTAGTGAATATCTTTCACCCATCTTGAGGGGGAGTGTTGATATGGTATGTTGGGTGTCATATTTAAGTATAGTATAAGCACATGGGAATATCCTGAGGACATATTTGGGATGCCAGAATATGTCACAGGATATTCCATTATGAGATTATTGTCATAATGATTGAAATCATTGTATTAATGACTGTAAGGCTATATAATGCCAATGAGACAATCAATAAAATCATCAACTAATTTCAACAATTACCTTTTTAATCTGGGCATCTTTCTCCTTCAATGCATCAGAACTATTTGTGGAGGTTGGCACTGTGTATCTCATTTCATTCTCCAGTCGAGCAAGTTCTCTCTGCAAATGCTTCACCAGTGCCTTGTCAGACATGACAACGTTGACTTGGGCATTGGTGGCCACTTCTTTCGCACAGGTTGCGAATAGAAGGGTATTCCTCGATTGCTCAATGTGACTTCGGGCAGGGCTCATTGTGCAAATGATGGCAGTTTTGGCATTTCCACCTAAAGAAGATTGTAGTATGCGAGTCAGCTTCGAATCTCTATATGGAATGTGCCCATTTCTTCCCTTGCTGCAAAGAAAGAGAAAGAACTGTAAGCTAAAACTGTTTGTTAATATTACCAATAAGGAAAAGGAGGTTATAAGTAAGACAAATATATATGAAGGAAAATTGGAAGTGAATAGCAAATTAACTGAAAAACAAAATGAAGTGTCGATTATGTAAAAAACGTCAGTATATGTCATATGCTATATACTTTAATACATAATGAAAGAATCTTATTGTCAAATTATACTTTTTGCACCTTTTTGTTCTGCAGTCACAGTTGACCGTTTAAGTTATATCATCTTATTCCCATTTTTGTACTTTGTAGCAATACTATAGTAGTATAAAAATTATTCTCTAAGCATTAATATAGTTATTCCTTTTCAATATGCAGCATTGTCGCTAATAAACCATTCCAACTCATCTCTGTCAGATTCCTAGTCTCATTACTAACTAAGTACCATCGCAAGACATGTAAGCACATCCTCGACAGTGATATTATTACAAACAAGCACCTCAGTGTCATGAGTGAGGCTCCCACTTAGCAAACAACATCCATCTCCTAAATAGTAAGTTGAGATTGTGGAAAAAGTTATCACGGGTACCAACAGATAAGGATGGAGGCAGGGGCATTTGCCTCCTGATGGAGAGCTAGAGTCTATTCAACAATTCGATTATTTTGGGTGCATCTGGTTTATTTGTTCATGGACACGCTTCATTAGGATTTGGTTTACATTTGGATTAGACATATTTGACAGTTAGGATTAGACTTTATTTCTTGGAGGCCAAGTTTGCTTGACCCGTAACAAAAGTTGTACTGCATAATTTATTTTATTTTATTTGAACTAATGAATATTGAGAATTTTTACTCAGGATTGTGGTGGCTGTAACCTATTCATAAATAATTTTCTTCATCCTTATTTCATAGTCTCCATTGTTGTTGTTTCCACACTCTTTTCCAGCTGTTTCTGCGCCTGGGAGCCCGGAGTTTGACTGCAACCGTTGCCCGATCAACTGCAGCTTGCTGGACAGGCCAACAGGACCTTCCCTAACCTGCAGTCAGCCCCAGGACCTCATGTGCTCCTGCAACGCCATTCAGGATCCATCTGCACCCCTGCAACAGCCGCGATGCTGCAGGAGTCCCTGCAGTACTACTAAGTCCTTGTGCAGTCCTTGTACAGCCCTCTTGGCCTCTGATTGCTTCCTCTTTGTCATCGACAAACTTCACCACATCCAACCTCTTCTCGTGACATATGTCTAGGGTCGATCAAGATTTGAAGCATTGAATCTGTAGAATATTTTGGAGTAATTGTTATATTTTTTATCGATAATCTTTTGGCTATTTATAGCCTTACTATCCTTCATCTTACATTAATACCCCATTAAAACCCAATGTAGAATATTCTAGTATCTCAAAAAATATACCAAGAATATTCAAATATACCAACAAATATACCAAGAATATTCTAATATACCAACACTCCTCCTCATGATGGGCGAAAGATATTTACTAAGCCCATCTTGTCACATCCTCTAATCATATCTGCAGAGCTAAGTCCCTTGGTCATACTGTCTGCTACATGCTCCTTGGTTAGAACATGACCTAGCTCTAGTAGTCAACGGTCCAACTTCTCCTTGATGAAGAACCTATTGATCTCGATGTGTTTGGTCCTGTCATGCTGCACTGGATTGTTGGCGATACTGATGGTTGACTGGTTGTCACACCACAGTTTTATCTTGGCTTCTTGATCCAGCTTCAGCTCCACCAGCATACTCTTCAGCCATAGCAGCTCTGCAACTCCCAAGGCCATAGCTCTGTACTCCGCTTCAGCTGTCGATCTGGCCACCACCGACTGCTTCTTACTCCTCCAAGAGACCAAGTTGCCTCATACAAATATGCAATAGTCCGAGGTAGACCTGTCATTAGTACATCTAGTCCAGTCAAAGTCACAGTAGCCCTCGATGCTCAAGTGATCATTCTTCCTGAATATCAATCCCTTTCCGGGGGCACTCTTCAAGTATATCAGAATCTGGTACACTGCGTCCATATGACCCTTCCTTGGGTCATGCATGTAGCGGCTCACCACACTCACTGCAAAGCAGATATCAGGACGTGTGTGGCTCAAATAGATCAACTTGCCCACCAGTCTCTGGTATCTGTCTCGGTCAACTAGTTCTCCAGCCTCAACACACAGCTTGAACCCCTGGTTGATCGGCGTCGCTGCAGGTCTGCATCCCAATATCCTTGTCTCTATGAGAAGGTCCAGCGCATACTTTCTCTAAGAAAGAACAATCCCCTCTGCTTCTCGAGCAATCTCAATCCCAAGGAAGTACGAAAGAAGGCCAAGGTCCTTCACCTCGAACTCCTTGCCAAGCTTTTCCTTGAGTCGGGCAATCTCCTGCTCATCATCTCCTGTGATAATCATATCGTCCACATACACTGCAAGCATGGTGATGTGGCCTCCACTCCGACGGAAGAACACAGTATGATCAGCATTGATCTGCTGATATCCCATCCCTAACATCGCCCTCCTGAATCTGTCAAACCACGCTCGAAGAGACTGCTTCAGTCCATAGAGGAACTTCTTCAACCTGCAGACCTTACCCACTGTCTTATTAGTGCAGAATCCTGGTCGTATCTCCATGTACATTTCCTCCACTAGATCCCCATGAAGAAACGCATTCTTCACATCCAGTTGGTGTAGCTTCCATCCACCATTCGCTGTCAAAGAAATCAGGGTCCTGACGGTGCTCATCTTCGCCACTGGTGCAAAAGTCTCATCATAGTCAATATCGTACGTCTGACTGTATCATTTTGCCACCAGTCGAGTCTTGTAGTGCTCTACTTTTCCATCTGGGTTCTGCTTCACAGTAAAGACCTACTTGCATCCGACTGCCCTCTTTTCCTCTGACAGTTTTACCAGTTCCCAAGTGTGGTTCTTCTCAAGAGCGCCTAACTCCTCGTGCATCGCCGCTTTCCACTTTGGATGTTCTTGGCAACCTGTCAATTGTTAGGTACAATAATATTATCCAAAGATGCAATGAATGCTCCATGAGAATAAGAGGTATTATTATATGAAACAAACAGAGCAAGGTCCCAACCATATCTATCAGGAGGATTTCTCATATTGCTGCGAGTGGTCCTCCGTACTGATAATGGTTTGGGAGAAGTAGAAAGAATGATATCACCTGAAGGAAAATCTGATGGTGGTGGTGGTGTAGGTGTCTCAGAAGTTGAGACGGACGCAGGCAAGGGCTTGGCACTGGCACTATAGTTACTGTTCCTGCAGTTTGCTTCCCTTTCCTGCTGTAGGTAAGTAACTCCCCCTGAGCCGTAGGCCTAACACCTCTCATCACCTCCTCATGTTCCTCTTCACTCTCCTGCTCCTCCTCAAACTTTCCTCCATGTCATACTCCTAAATCGGTCACCACACTCTCACCAATCTCCCTCTATCGCCTCATACTCTCAGTATCAGGTGAGTTTCTCATGGATGAGGTTCCCTCACGGTAGTATGGCTCAAACTCCCTGAAGTGAACATCCATGCTCACAAACTTCTTCTTCTCTACTGGGCTCCAGCACACGTACCCCTTCTGAGTCACCGAATAGCCTACGAATACACACTTGACTGCTCTGGGGTCAAGTTTTCCAACAAACGGTCTGTTGTCTTTCACAAAACATACGCAGCCAAACACCTTTAGTGGGAGTATTACACTATTATTTTCTTCCAATATCTCGCATGGAGACTTCCATCTTAGTACCTTCGAGGCCATCATTTTGATCAATCGAACTGTTGTCAATACTGCATGTCCCCACAGACTCTGTGGGACATTCATGACGATCATCATGCTCATTGCCACCTCCAGAAGGTGTGTTCTTCCTTTGTCACTCCATTCTGTGCTGGTGTGTATGCACATGTGGTCTGATGTTGTATCCCTTGGGCTGACATGTATTCCTCAAGTGCTTTGTTGGTATACTCTGTTCCATTGTCAGACCTTAGTACCTTCACTACTGCTCTGTACTGAGTCTGGACATGTTTATGAAAGTCCTGAAAACCGACAAAAACCTCACTCTTATTCTTCATCAAATACAGTCAGGTGACACGAGATGAACAATCAATAAAAGAGATGAAATACTTGTAACCATTCATAGTAGTTGTGGCGCACGGCCCCCAGACATCAGAATGTATAATATCAAAAATAGAAGAACTCCTATGGTCCGCACCAACATATGAGCTCCTAGTAAGTTTGCCTAAATCACATGAATCACATACTAGTTTCTCCTTATTTGCCTTCTTATAAATAGATGGATACAACCTACTTAAAATACCAAAAGAGGAGTGTCCCAACCGCCTATGATGGAGTATCAGTGTATACTCGGCACTCATTTTTTGTCCTCACATTCATGCCCTTTCTGCCACAGACATCAATGCTGAATCCAGTCCTTCCCGATCCAGATACCACAGTCCATCATGCTAAGTGTCAGTCCCAAGTCTTCGTCCCGTCTCCTTCTCCTTCTCCTTCTCCTGGAAGATCACCTTAGGAATATCAAAAGAGAATACATTTTAGTTGGAGGATTATAAAACTAATAGACAAAAGACTGACTGGAAAAGAATGAGCATGTACATTATTGGATAATCTTATTGAACGTGTACAATCGACAATACGCTTACCGACCACTGGCTGGAAAGTACCATCGGCTGTTTGAATGCTGTCTGCAGATGCTAGGTGAGTGTAGAAAGAGAACTCACTAGCATTCCCTGTCATGTGTCGAGAGTCGAGACGCACCGAATAGACAATCTAGTCTGACGATCTAAGGGAAGACATAGATGCAAGGGCGAGTGAGTCATCAGTACCTTTCGATGGATGGACATACATGGTAGCGTTGCCTCTGGCGAAGACTGAGGTGGATGCCTCCTCAGTCCCACTCCTGTCTCCATCGCTTGACGCTCTCTGCTTTCTCCTGAGTACTTCCAGCATGCTCAGTAGTGCCTGATCCTCCTCAGTATAGGCACCATTAGCTCCCTCATCATCTGCTACCAGCAGGTTCGTCCGATAACCTCCTCGACCATCCCGTCAACCACCACGACCACGGCCACGTCCTCCAAACTGTCCATTTCTGCCACCTGAATCTCCTTCCTTGGGTGGTTTGGTGTAAGCATACCTCAGATGGCCCACCTCCCCACAGTTGTAACACTGTCGGGGGTCTCCCTTAGGTCCTGTGCCGCCTGAATTGGCTACCGCTAGTGCTGTCTTCACTTTAGGAGGACCACGTGTCCCTGCCTGTAGCTTGATACGAGTCTCCTCCTAGATAGCCTCCTCAAGTGTAGAAATCTTCGGTTGGGCTAGAAGTAGTGCTGTCCTCTGAGCAAACACTGCGTCCAGCCCCTTAAGAAACTTCATCATCCTTTCCTGCAGACATACTTGTCTCTCCTTACACTTCGGGTCCTCGCAGCTCGCCCGATCTAAGAAGTGATTATAATCCAACCACAGATGCTACAACTCCGTGGCATACTCCTGTACCGTCATCTCTCTCTGTACGGTGTCGTCGATCTCCCCCTTGATTTGGAAAATCCTCAAGTTATTCTCCACACCATCGTAGGTTCTCCTCAACTTCTCCCACACGTCTTTCACCATCTCAAGGCCATCCACTGTGGCGGTGATTGACTGGACTAAAGAATTGAGGAGCCAAGTGTATACCACCATATGAGTGGACTTCCACTCGTCGTGTCCTGCCGAGCCCCCATCCGGCTCTGTCTTCTCTCCTGACAAGAAACTCTCCAGGTTCTTCCCTGCGAGGGTTCGCTTCACCCGTCGTGACCAACTCAGGTAGGTGGCCGGTCCATCAAGCTTCAGATCGATGGATGGAAGCTCCAACTTCGCCAATGTTCGTGTCGCGCTCTCACCAGCCGATAGTTTCATCAGCTTCATCAACGTTGCAACCTCCGCAGAGTCCAACTTCTTGATGATCTCCTCCATCGATCCTCCTCTTCTCCGATCACCTCACACCAGTCCCACGATTCACGTTCGCCCCCTTCGTTCTCTCCTAGACCCGATCATGTCTCTCACTCATCAGATCTAGGCCTTCGATGTCAACGTCTGGAATGACCCGCAGAAGACGCCAGGAACCGCGACAGAAGGCTCCGCGGGAGTCGCGGCTTCGCGGTGGTGGTGGCAGACGAGCGACGACGGTGGTGGCAGGCGAGCGGTACGACAGCGGTGGTGGCGGACGGCGCGACATCGGTGGTGGCGATGGCGGTGGTGTGGTGGCTAGGGTTTGGGAGGTGGTGGCTAGGGTTTGGGCTCTGATACCATGTAGAATATTTTGGAGTAATTGTTATTTTTTTATTGATACTCTCTTGGCTATTTATAACCTTACAACCCTTCATCTTACATTAATACCCCATTAAAATCCCTGTAGAATATTCTAATATCCCAACAAATATACCAAGAATATCTAATATACAACAAATATACCAAGAATATTCTAATATACCAACATAATCAAAGTTGATGACACCGGAACAAAAGCAAATTTGTGAAGGGTGTCATATTTGGGACAAAACTCAGTGTGTTGAGACTAAATGGATTGACTTCAAGATCCTTTGGTAAACCTGATCTATTATTCCGAATTCAATTGCTAATTTCTAAAGTCTGTTAGGATTATCTCCTGCTAGAATCAAATAGCAATAATTTCTTCTTTTATAATTAGTCTTCCACAATGCTCGTTTGGTTTTAACATGATCTGACCCATATAGATAGCCCTTTAGGTCTTGTCCTGATATAGCTTCTTCCCACTAGTAATGTAGGATCTAGGGAGGGTTAAGATGTATGTAGCCTCACCCCCATTTATAGAGAGGCTGTTTTCGCAACACAAAGACAAAAATTGAGTACAAGCTGTACTAACTTTAGGATGGATTATTTCAGAAGTCACTAAGAGGAGCAGATTGGAAAGATGGGGGATAAAAATATTGGAGTGGCAACCTTAGCTTGCGAATAACAGTTCCCAGTGTAAGCAAACTCCTATTAATGTGACAACCTTCTTTCAGTCTGGTACCAGCAGATAATGCCTGAGATGCACGCTCACTCCCAGCCAGATCAACAAAATTCTGCATCCGAAGCAATAGACTCAGCTTCCTGCGCCCTTTCTTCTTGAAAAACAAGAAAATTCCCAGAGTGACCCATGTAAAAGAAATCATACCACAGTAGCCGCAAGAGTGCTTGACTTGCCCATTCCCAAATAATGTCTTGCAGAACTTTCAATTGTCTGGAATACAATCAACCGAAAGGAAAGAAAAAAATAAATAACATTCTCTGTTAGTCTACAATTATTAATCAAAGTAGTGAGGGCAGACCAGTCTAAGTATCTGATGTGATCTGGAGCTCATTTCATTTAAGGAGGTCTCTCCTATCTGCCGTTGAGCTGCGAGAAATAAAATGTGTAATGATGAATACACACATAAGGAAACCTACATAAGGACTAAATGGTCTTGTTCATACCAGCACAGAACGAAAGAAGCTCCATAAGATGGTCCTGGTCTGTAAGTGTTTCCTCTGTTAGCTTCTCTACAATAGTCCCTTTCTATCATAACAAGAAAGACGAAACAACAAACAAAAGTAATATATTAAGAATAATACTTCATATAACCTGTCATAACCTTTTCTTTTTCTTTTTTTGAGATAAGGACAATCATTAATGACCGTCTATGATCCTTCCATTTATCGACATCACTTTATTTCTGCTTCACAATCCATAATCATCTCTCTTCTTGAAGGAAAGAATTTCATTTTGGTAGTAAGATGTAGTCATATGTTTAGGGAATTAGAGCATATTCCACTAGTTGTAGCCTTTGGATGAGGTAGAATAATTGCTTCTATTGATTCCATAGGAATAAGTAAACATACATAATCTAATGCATACTCACTTCGCTCACCTCTGCTGGAACTCTGAAATGTATGTATTCTTGTAAATAAGTGTACAGTTTGGGCCAAACAAAACTACTTTGAAGCTTGGTTTAAGGGAAGAAGCCAATGTTAAGCCGTGTGTGCGCGTATACCGAAAGAATTGTGTTCCATGGCCTCTGAAAGGGGTGAAGCGACAATGCTTTCTCTGACAATATAAAGGAGAAGCGTGCATGTTAACCTATTCGATAGAGATGAATAGCCAAATCAACCCAACAATGTCTGAGAACTGATTGGTGACCGGACCACCTATATTGACTAGTGAACACAGACCCGTGAACGTGTGACTGAAGAACAACATTAATGAGTTATGGGAATTGATACTGTAGCACTGAGATGCATCTCTTGTTTATGGGTCAGGTCCCTCTCTGCGCTTTGGTAAGGCACGTTGAGACCTACATGCTGATTTCCCTGGAAACAAGCCTATAATCATTGGAAGCTGCCACATGGTAAGTGTTGTCCGGGCAGAATCCGATGATAAGGAATTATGTTTTACCACCGAAGAAAAATGAATGCAAAGGTGAATAAGAAATAATCGGGTTTTTAAAGTCATTTGACCCTGGCTCAAAGTTGATGTTGAAACCTATGATTCTTATCAATAATATGTCTTTAACAACTGAGACTTAATGAGAAAAAGAAATCCATGTCATGGGCTACTAGCACCAGAACCTCCTCCCATTTTTATTTTGTCTGGGCTGGGATTTGAACCCACGACCACTCCTCCCCTCCCTTACCAGTGCTACCATTGGACCACCCCCTCGGTGGTAACTGTCATAACCATTAATGCAACAAAACCTCACCTCTGGGTCATCAAGAAGTCTAAGAGGAGCACTGTCTGGACTTAAAAGATCCCTTACAGCTTCATTATATATCTCCATTGCAGAGAATTTCAAAACAAATTCTCTCTCTGGATGCTGCATGAGGAAGCGAAGAAGATGTTTTAACAAAATAAACATATTTATATAACTAAAGCAAAATAAGTATATGTATATTGGGCAGTTAAAAAAGATTAACAAACAACAAACTAAACTATGAAAGTGAACCTACAAATGAATTACCTCCTGTATATATTCATAAATATCTGACACACCATACCCCGTTATTCCAGTCATCGTGTATGTCTTTCCACTACTTGTTTGGCCATATGCGAATATACTTGCTGGAAAAACATGTGCACGTACTGTATATTAGTTTCCAAAAGTAGCAGGAAAAGATAAACACAAACGTTTGTAGCGCACATGCACCAATGTGTATCAGTGTATGTATCCATGCACAACCCACGCCTAGTGAACAGGCATGCAGCATGCACCGACGTAAATCAGTTTATGAGCTATTACTTATTTATTTATAACAGAAATCAAATAAAATAATGAAAGGGAAAAGGTTGATATCATAACACTAAGGCCCAGTTCGACAATGGAAGTTACTGTTAACTAAAATAGAGTTTTGTGGTTTGAAGTTAACCAAAGTTTTATAATTATTTGGCAATGGAATTTCAAATAGAGTTTCAAGATTAGATCATTAGAATACTCTCTCTTTTTCAAACGTCACATTATCTCACATAATTGTTGGAGTGGTAATTTTGACTCAATTATTCCTCTGATAGTCTGATCCAAACACGACATATACCGCGTGAGAACTTCCAGCTCTTTTTTTTGCCGATTCCAGGTACCTCTGAGGTGCACATCCCTCCTAAAAAAGGGGCTTTATAGATGGTACAGGCAGACCTGTTCACCAAACCATTTGCTTCCTAGTTTGAGTTCTTGTCTATAAAAGACTGTTACCAACTGCAGGATTGGGACAGCGAGAAGTGGATCAGGCAGAACTAGCCTGGGCAGATCTGGTGGTCCTAATCCGAAAAAAGGCAACAGCAAATCTGGATGGGGCAGAAAACAGCAGGAGTTGGGCCAGTGCCAGTAAAAGTTGAGTTGAAGCATATCTTCTCCACTAGTGCGGTGGAGAGAGAGAGAAGAACGGGGTTTTCTGTTTTTGTAGTTTCAAATTTTCAATCCAAGTAGATCTATAAAGTTCATTTCGATGAAGTTACTCCAAAACAATCTTGTCACTCCACAGTTTGGCTCAGGATGGAATTTATGATTTTTGGAATTTTGAGAAACTCTGCATTCATTGAGGTTACTCTGTTGCCATACTATACAGAAGTGGACATGATAAATGTTAGTGTGGATAATGAGTTTTTAGAGAAACAAGGACTTCACTGGATCATCAAATTTAATTAAGAGTCATAGCTTAAACTTTTTATTCACAAAAACAACTTATGGTCTAACTGAGAAGTTGAAATCGGGGTTTCAGTAGATTTTTAAGGGACATCAAATATACGACCATATTTTCTGTATGTAATCATAATAAATATTGTGATTCTTGAAAAGAATTGCGATGTGCCAATTCTCACATCAGATTCGAATTTGGAATTGGTCCAGATATAGTGGTTAAATAGGTTAAGAATCTTCAGATACTAAACAAATGCTTATGCATTCCTCTAATTAACAAAATGCTGGCATGCAAAAGTTGTTGAGCAATGTTTTCCCTCTTTCAAATGAGTAAGCATGCTAAGTTAAAAACTACGTATTTTTACCAAAATGTCCTAGATTTAGTGTACATATAAGAGAGAGTTGTACTCACAATTAATACCGCTAACAACTGACAGTACAACTTCCTTGGCTCCGTCCTCATATACCTGTTTTGTGGTGGTAGCACAGCCGAATACTCTGTCTGTCGTCCACATAGAGAATAACAAGGAATAAGAAATATAATACAGAGAAATGCAGCATTTCAACATCTTGACATACTCTGGATGGTGAAATCTAAACGAAACTTTTACTCGCAGTCAATTTACAATATATCAGTATAAACTAGAGATGAGGCCAGGAAAGAATCCTGGACTTATAACTTGCCGCTTACATTCAGCATTCAGAATTACTACTTTAAAAGGTTCTTTTCAGCTTGGAGAAGACTACCAAACAACCATCTTAATTAAAAACTACAGAAAAAGAGTATTCTGATATTTCAATCACAACATTTAAGAGCTATAACGGAATTTAATAGTCAATAGTCAGAGTACACTACCAATAACTTTCCAGATTAAGAAACAACTTTTAAGTTTCCGTTCATGATGGAGGAGACAGGTGAGGAAATAATTCATTCTTCTATTTTGAATACTTGGGGTTTAGTAACTACATTGTTTTTCCTGTTTCAAAGATGATTTGTTCATTTTAAGGATGGCATTTAAGCAAGCCATGTACGCTCCTTGAATGGAAAAAGGAAACAAATGGTTGACTAAATATATATGTAAAACAATGCAAGTAAAAAAGAAACAATGAAAGGTCACACACACATTTGTTAGTACAAGCAGACTGCTTAAAAGTTATGGCCGGGGAAAATCAGAAGCAAAAAAGAAGACTGTATTCAAAGGCTCCACTTGATTATTATCTTACAACATTACAATATTACATTAATAGAAAAGCACTACAGGATCTTATGTTGCAGGGGCACTGGGTACTTTTATGAGCATGGTATCAGCGATTAAGAAGAAGAATCACAAAACACAAAATTTGACATGGTTCGGAGATCTATCTTCTCCTACCGTCCTACGTCCACGGCCACACACTAATTATTTTATTATCTAGATATTAAGGCGAGCATCGACTTCAATATATTTACCGAACAATCCCTACTAATTATTGTACATACTGAACTCATCCTACTATACGGACATCTACACAAAAAAATAATTCAAGGCTAGATGAACAATAGGAAATTTGATCAAAGCTCCACAATCTCTAACAAGTATGACACAAGACATATGTTGGCGTGTCCTAGTATATTTTGATTTGTTTGTGTCGTGTCTGACACGGCACTATGCAACATGGAAACAACATTGATTTTTGGAGCGCCTAAGCTTCCTAGTCACCGATGGAGTTGCAGTAGAACTTTGAGGAAGCTTAGATCACTAATTGGAGAATGTCGAATCAAAACAATCCTAAATTCGCAAAAACATAAAAGATTGCACATAAAAGAAGACATGAGAAATTATACGAAATAAATAGATCCAAAATTTACAAAAATATAAAACTTTGCATGTAAAAGTCTTTCATCCATGACAATATATCTGAAAATTCATATATACTGGACACATTGTCATAAATTGCCCAATTTACAGCACCATCAACATATAAATTCTGGTGTTCACATGAAATCAAGGTGCAAAATCGCCAAGGAATTAAGCAACATTGCACATCTTTCCCAAGTATAATCCATAAAATGTGCAACGTAAACATACTAGCATAAAACTATTAGCTTTCAAGACTACACGAAAATTCCTACATTCTCTAGAACGTATTGCTAACAATTGACCAGTTCTTGAGCCACTCACCAAACATGTAGGCGGTAGGGAACATGGACCTCTCCGGGAGGCTGTTCTTGAAGATGATGGTGTTGGCATTGATGCACTCCCAATCGGAAGTGTCGTGCCTCTCTAGTTCCTTCCCGTTCAGCGGTCGCACCCTCACCGACACCAATATCCTCTCCACCTTCCCTCCCGCGGCAACGCCCCCCACGTCGTCTCCGGCAATCGAACCCATCTCCTCCTTACAACCAAAATTAACCCATGTTATTATTATTATTCAAAATAACCACTTGATGTCCATCAACACTCGCTGCATCAAAACAATAAAAAAAAATTGGTTTGGGGAGTAGCTGTAGCCTGTAGTTGGTGGTTGGAGGGTACATAACAACATTTGAGACTTGAGAGTGAGGAAAAGGTGCGATTTTTAACACACTCTTTGGTTTCTTTCGAGGTTTGGATTGATGGGGAAATGGGTCGTTAAAATCCATTTTTTAATGATTGGGCTGCCAGAGTTTGGATCTTTCCTACACGTTTCCATGTTCCCGCCATTGGAGAGCAGTCCCCACCACCTTCCATTGTTTGCATTTCATTTTTCAATGAATCACATGGTTGAAGAGGAAGAAGAAGAAGAAAAAGAGTAGGGAGAATGTGTGTACCTAGAGGACGGGGGGGATTGTGTGGAGGCTCCACCGCCGGAGAATTGTGATGCAGCACTGGAGCTGCTGCTGCTGCTGCTGCTTCTTCTTCTTCTTCGGTGTTGGTGAATTTGAAGGAAAAGAAAAAGATTGGATTTTTAAGAAGGAAAGAAAAGAAAAAAAGGAGACGCCTTTGAGAAGAGAGGTTGCGATGATGGTGGTGGAATAGAGGGTCTCTCTCTCTACACCAACATCAACCGTTTCCTTTTCTTTTTTTTCCTTTCTTTTTCCTTGCTATTATTATCTGTCAATCTCGTTCCCTCCATATATTTTCAACCTCTTTTCTTTGGACATTTTTTCCATTATTTTTTTATTCCTATTTTGGCCAAATTTTTTTGTTGTTTTTAGCCAAAGATCCACACTTGTCTTCGTTGTGCTGTGGCCTACATTTAGGCAAAATTTTGATTAGAAGATGGAGGTTTAGTTTACTTTAGGTTAGGTGCCTACAATATTTTGTAAATTGGTCATGGTCCTTTCGTTAGTCAACCCGGTGCAGGTCTATACAATATTTTATAAATTTTAGATTAGTGCATTCTCGCTCCCGTTTGACAGTATTTTCGTTTTGTTTCTCAGAAAATATTTTTCAAGTCTATCAGTGGTGACAAGCCTGCACTATTTTTTTAATAAGTTCTTAATAACTTCTTATCTCAATTTTAAATTAGTATATTTTTGCTTGGTCGATCAATATTAATGTATTTTTACTTTTCTGAAAATATTTTCTAAATCCACCGACAGCAATGGCGGAGGGAAAGGAGGGCCAGAGCGATCACATGACCCTCCTCAAAAAAAAAATTGTTAATTTTTTTTTTTAAACAAAACTAGTAAGTAACACAAACACAAATAAGACAAACTGCCTATAGACTCTGTTAATGATGATTGATGCAGGAATGGAGCTATTAGACAAGAAGCACCAAGAGGAACAAGAAATATGCCTAGTATACTTCTATATTAATTCAATTGTCAATAGGTACATGTATATACAAAATTCTACGTGTACTTTGTATGAAATGTTTGGACATTGAGATATGGGCAATATAATATATGCTTCCTAGTTTTATCATGACAAAAAAAAAATTTGTTGTAGTAGAACTTAATCCTAAGAGCATCGCTAATAAGGTTCATTTAAATTTCTAGATTCTAGATTAATTTAGAATGTAAGAGATTATTTTATAAAATAGTAAAGTTCAATTGAAGACTCATGATGACAGGACCGTCCCAAGCCATTTGGAGGTCCTAGGCAAAAGTCCAAATATTGAACTCTTTTTAAAAATATACCTATATACTAGTATTCCATATTTTTTAAAATATACCTATATATGAGTATCGTCCTTGCAGGCGCTTGCAGCTGTATGAGAGAGAGAGAGAGAGAGAGAGAGAGAGAGAGAGAGAGCATGACTTATACTTTATATATATATATATATATATATATATATATATATATATATATATATATATATATATATAACATGGAAGATGAAGGGGCGAGGACGGTACGATAATTTCTACAAGAGAGGAGATAAAGAAGTGTTAACTGATCTTAATTGATTGTCACGTTTTACCAAGCCAGCTGTATCACTTTTCATATTCTCTTTTTCCAACCAAATATAGCTTGTCTGGATCTTTCAAAGAAAAAAATATAAAATTTGATGATTACATATATACCTATATACTAGTATCACGTATTTTTGGAGCCCATAAAAAAGTGGGGCCCTAGGCAGCTGCGTCCTTTGCCTAAAGGAAGAGCCTGCCCTGCATGATGATCTCGTCCAACCATAAGAGTTATAGTCTGAACTTGAAAATTTCTACATTCAGAAAAATTATTTTAAAGAATATTAAGGATCAATTTGGAGCCCCATTTTTGTAGATTATATATTTTACCTTATTTTTTACATTTGTCACCAAATGTCATTTTATGTTGCTAGATAATTTTTTATCATTTCCATATTGACCAACCCATTATAGATTTATTATTTTATTTATTATAAATTTAGTCATTTTTTTCATTTATTGTGCATGTTCCAAGGTGACATTTGGTCTGTAGAATACTATATGACCATAAATTCTATATTTCTACTAACAAAGTCTCTCCGAATCAAATGAGTGGCTAAAATATGAAAATTAGGATAGACCAAGGTTAGATATAGAATATATGATTTTGTGATTAATTTGTGCAGTTTTTTTTTCTTAATATATTTTTTTATTAAAAGTTTACTAGTCGATCTTCACTCCGCTGCATTCAAATCCTGGCTACGTCAAGACGAGCTGCACTATTTTTAATAAATTATTAATAACTCTTTCTCTAGATTTTAAGCTATTATACTTTTAATTCCCTTAGACAATGCCTGTGCTTCTCCTAAAATTATTTTATGGGTTTGCTAGCATAAATGTTTTCATACACCTAGCAAAGTTAATTAGTCATATGGACCTAACAAATTATAGGGACCCGAACCAAAGTTTTTCCATGTATTAAGTTGAAACACAAATTAAATGATAACATAGATTTTTCATCTAAGTAATTAATCTCTCTTGTTTGGGTACAATCTATACTACTTTATAGTAAAAAAAGTAAAACTTTACCGTAAAAAAATTTGTCCCTAAAATATTATTATCTATGTTTATTATTTAAAAAATTTCATTAAATCTAATCTGAAAAATAATTTAAAAAATTATTGTTTGTTCTTTACAAAATATAAAAATTATTGGATTTTGTTCTTCTCAAGTTGTAAAAAAATTTATTTTTTCTTTCCAATTAGTATAAAATATGTATAAGACATGTACATTATATACACTAGCAATAATAAAGTTGCTATAGCAAAATTTTGCAATTACTAATTTTCTATTCAACTTGGACAAGGATCATCCCCTTTTCTCTCTCTCTCTCTCTCTCTCTCTCACACACACACACAGTAACAAAAAAAAATCATATCATTCTTGCAACTTCAACTTATACTCGAACTCTCTTCACTAATTGTCCAATTGACTACTAATCCCCATAACTTGGGAAATCTTCTGTTGGATTTTATTCTGAATAATTATATTCTCCTAAAGAAACTTTTTAAGTGAAGTGGCAACTGTCGAATTTATACAAGTAACATGGCTTCCTCTTTAATTTATTGGGGCCTAATTTATTCTTAGGGCAGAGCTTGATGAGCCAAAACAGAGGGTGGGAATATCAGTACCTCTATGTTGGGAGAAATGGAAATATGGTATGTTTGCAATAATTTATCATTTTTCTTGCAAAAAAATTGTATAGCAACATCAGATTTCTCTGAAATTTCACAAACAACACAAAACACAAAGTTCAATGAATTTGTAATCTGAGCCCCAATACGCACTCCAGTTAACAAAATTCATTGAACTTTAGTCACAAAGTTCAATTTATCATTCAAAATTCAGTCACAATATACTATTTCAGCAGAGCGTAAGGACGTATCTTTTGCATTTTTTTTTTTCGGAAAACAGTGTTTTTCCATACGTACTTCAATTAACAAAATTCATATTTAGTCACAAAATACAAAGTTTATATTTTGTCACTGAAAGACAAATTTTGTCACTAAAATTTACAATTTGAGAGACAAAACACTAAAATTTATTACAAAACACAAAGTTTAATGAATTTGTAATGTGAGCCCCAACACAAAATCTAATTTCGTCACTGAAAGACAAATTTCGTCACTAAAATTTTGTCATTAAAATATTTCATCAGTTAACCTCAACTCAATATAAATTCAAAATATACGCACTTCAGTAGGACGTAAATTGTGCAAAAATAAAATGCTCTTCTGAATAGCGCATTATGGCTGAATTTTTAATATCACCAAACTTTATATTTTTTGTGCAATTTAAAAAAACTTTGATGTTTAACATACAATTATCAATTTCCTTTTTTTTTGCCATTGATAAAGTCTGCAATTTCAGCTTCTTTTGCTCCTCTCTCTCTCTCTTTTGTGTCATAATTAATATTTCTTCTGTTCTTTTACGGACATTTGAGTGCTCTGTTATGGTCACGACACAATATGCTATAACCACGCGGCTTTGTCAGAAAAAAGAGGAGGTAACACAAACTTTTCCCCACGATACGTTGGACCCCACTTTTGACTCATTTTTGAAAATTGCATTTATTTTATTGATATATAAATTATATGTTGACAAACAAAATATATAATATAGAACTAAGAAGAAAAAACAAATGAAACTCATGGTTTTGTCCCTCGCGTTAGTTAAATAATATTTTGTCTGCCGATAAAAGTCCGCCAATTATTTCTAAAATCATAATATGAATTAAGATGGAAAGAAATAGAACACTTTATCACTTTGTATTGTGGGACCTCTCCTAAACTCTTAAAAATGTGGTCCGCTTACTTGCATAAGACATTGCATGTGACGTTTACGACGTAATAGCCTTTTTATATATATAAATATCTCCGCCACCAACCGGCAAAAAAAAGATTCGAATCTTGGTGTACTTTAAGTTATTCCGTTACATTACTACTAAAATAATATCTTCAGTATACTTACGATGTAATAGCTAGCAACACCTAAACATACATTTTTAAAATGTTCGCAGGTTATATTATAATACTACTAGTAGTTACTTTTATGTGCATTGCGCATAACCAAAAAAATCTATCATATTATTGAAAAATTAGATACAAGTTTATATTATGTTTGAATATTTTAAATATAATTTGAATGTATTTTAATTATAATTAATTATAAATATATTTTAAGAATTTTAGATATGTATTTATGTAGATAATATCATTTAGTTAGTTTAAATATAATTTAAATATTGAATGTTTTATGATTTGTTATATGTTTAAGTAATTAGAAGGATTTTAGGTGTTTAATTTTTTTTTCAACCTACCCGTAAGGAGAGAAACATGGTAGTTAAATAGTTTTTATATATATATTTTTTAATTATTAAGTGATGATATACATACGATTTAGATGTTCATTTTTGAGCCGTTTCTAAGCCGTATTATAATAATAGAGATATTTTGGAAGCATCTGAAAATATTTAGTGGATTGGCTTCCAAAACTTTTGCGAATAACATATTTTAGGTCGTGTAGCTCAGGGTTCGAGACTTTGGGTGAGCATAAAACGGATATGGACCGAAAATTGGACCGATTCGACATGTAAACACCCAGATTTTTAGAATTTAATTTTAGAATTTTAATTATAAATTTTTATGTTTTTGGAGATTTTTCTGTAATTTTTAATTAATTATAATACATGTTCGTTTATGAATTTATATTTTTTTGTATTAAATTAATTACTAAAATATTACAAAAATTATATTTTTGAGTGTATAATTAATAATAAAATATTGGATAATTTTTCTGAAATTTATTGGGCTAAAAAACTATTTTTAAATAACTAAAATGCATTATTTTTAAATAAACCAACTTAAACCAAACCAAACCAAACTGAGCCAAACCAAACCAAACCAAACCAAACCGGGCTAAACAAACTACTGGATCCTACCCGACCCACCTACCCGCAACCCGCAAACCATTCCCATTCAGTAACTGAACTGACTCTTCCCTTCCCCTCCCCCAGAATCCGACCGGCCGACCATTCTTCGCCTCCCCGTAACAGCCCGCACCTCGACCCTATAAAGCCCCCAGTGAGCCGAATTCCACCACCATCACACCCTCTCTCGTTTTCGATAAGCCACCGTCGCCGACGACGCCGGACTGCCGTGCACCACCGCCGCGAAGTAGCCGTCGCACAGTCGCCATATTTCCGAGCTAACAGTAGCAGTGAGGTACCCTTCTTCCCACCTTCATATCTCTTTGCACAATTATCCAAATGTCGATCGGCCGAATCCTATGCGAAGACCACATGATCCTCTCGAAATTTGTATAATTAGTTCGAGGTATCGTGCCCTGTGTCGGTCGCAAATTGTGACACAAAACAGGAAATAATGACCCAAATTGGAGTTCAGAAAACTGTCCCAAACACCCATGTTCATGACCGTTTTTATTCCAACCTAGTTAGTATTTTTAAATTCTACTTGAACAGTAAATTAGACAACATAATCAAGATTTAATCCCATTAATTAGTTTATTTTAATTTGTTGTATGTTGTGTTTTATTCGTTGTTGAAGTTGACCAAAAACTTGATTTTCTAAACCCGATTTTTTTTGAAACGGGGTGCATCCCGCTAAACGAGCCAACTTCGTCGTGTATAAATTGCATCAAAAGGTGCGTATCATCAACACAGACGTGTGAAATTTTACGAAAGTTAATTTGGATGTACGTGCACACCGGAATCAACGCGTATCCGTCGAAAAGCCCCGTATCGACCTGTTCTGACACTCGTCATAATTTCGTGTGTGCTTGTCGTTTCGCAACAAAACTTGCGCCATCGGATTCGTAGCATTACGCTGGTCTTGTGACCCAAGTTTGGTTCGATTCTGAAAACGTTAATGAAATCCCGTTTTGTGGATCCCACGGCTCCACTTGACGGACGATTTTGTGATCGACTCATCGAAATCCAGTTCTGGACATTCCATTGGGTTCGTATCATTGTTCTGGACTTGTAGACACTAAATTTGATGAATTTAGAAAACTTTGTCCCTGGCACATTTTTTGGTGCGAAGTGGGCCACATGTGGACACCGCTTTGACTAAAAACTGTCAATTCTGTCCCTGTGTCCAAATTGGACTTATGGGTAGTCAATCCTAGCTATTTCAAGTATTCTGAGAGCAATGATGATATTTGTTTCAGCATCCGAAGACGTACCTGGAGATTCCACTGATATCGGAGCAACTGTTAGAGTTCAAAACCCAGGCAAGTGTACCTTGCCAAACTTGCAGTAGTTCTTTTAATATTAATTGCTTGAATTATTTATATATATATACTTTTGTATTGTACCTGTTAACTTAGGACCGTGATACGTTGCTTAGCGTCCGAACAAGATTCGGGTGTCGACGCCGTACGCGGAGTCGTGTAACGTCACTTAGAGAGTTGATACCACGATCCTGTATTTTTGTGCTTACTTTACCAAGTACGTCATACCATAGGACACTTGACACTATTCATGAGACAGAATCTTTTCTGAGTTATTCGTGGTGATTCTATATAGCTTACAAGATTCGTGACATAAGACTTGCATATAGATAGATATCATTATGACTCGTTGTACTAGCTAGAGGTTATGATCTTGCGTGTTATGGACATGAGACATCGTGGACATGAGACGTGTAATTACATTGGGTAGAGAGAGACACACAGGCTACAGGCTGATTACATACATATATATTTATTATTGTGGTGCTTTAGTCTCTGTTCCAGAGCTTGGCCCATTACGTGATATTACTGCTACAGGCTCCCTGACACAGAGCTTGTAGTGGTCTCAGCCTGAGTACTAGTGATGCTCTCATTTGCATATCACATAGCTGGTTACATAGCTTTTCTTGGGGATCTATTTTTATTTACTATATTTTTATTTGGCTTGAGTTATTCTTGTACCTTGCTATGTCCCCTGAGGACCTGGATCCTGATTATGTCCCTAGGTACAGCAGAAGAGGAATACCCCGAGGTTTACGGGACAGGAGCTGACGCTGGAGCAGTACTGACAACAAAGGACGAGATTGTGCCAGAGGATTTCTCCTGAGTATTTTGTTATATACTCAGTTATTTCTGATTCCAGTTATTTTATATCTTGACTCTTGGATTAATGTATTGACTTATTATCGGATTGTTTCCCGAGACACTTATTATTGAGACTTATTGATGGACTATATTTCTTTATATTGATTAGTCTATCATATTGTGTTTACTTTCTATGGATGAGATTAGAATTAGACTGTGACATGTATCGTAGGCCTTTGTATTTGTTTTACAGCTTAAGTACACTCTAATGGTCCATTAAATTGTGTTTGTCTATTGGAGTTGTGCTGCTGGCCATTGCCACGTAGCTAGTTCCTCGGTATTTTGGGACTGGGGCGTGACACGACTCAAATAAGGGATTCGGGTCAGGTCTGATTTTTTTTGGGTCAGTTTCGGTTGTGAAGAACCCACTAAACAGTATTCGGTTTCGATTTCGGGTGGAGGGTGCAGTTTCGATTTAAAACCGAAAATCGGTTAAGACATATACAATTACGTAAATACCCTTTGTAATTTCACTCCCCATATAAAAACTATCATAACCCTAACATTCTCTCTCCTCTCTCAAACTTACAGACCCTCACGCCGCTCCCTCTCCTCCTGTAAACTCCCTCACCTAAAATAGGTATTTTGTGTATATTTTATATTATTATATTTTTTATAAATATTGAATTTATTTAGAGTATTCTCTTAGTTAATTAGAAAATAATTTTTTTAGTATATTTACTTATATAAATATTTATTTAGAATTATTTTTAGGCTATTTTAGATTATTGGAATTTTTCCATAGTTTTTAGTTAATTAAAAACTAGTAACACTAATTTTCTAGAACTTTAAAGAATTTATTTATATTCAAACTTAAATAAAAACATTCCAAACTTTTATTTTAGGTTCTAAATAATAAAATATATTTTCTAGAATTTTTTGGGAATTTTCTGATTAATTTTAGCATTTATTTTGAGTTAATTATGAAAAACTGAATTAAAAACTAATTTCTGAAAAAGAAAACCCAAAAAGTAATTAATTCTGCCCAGTCAGCAAACAGGGGGCCCACCTGTCAGCCTCCAGCAGTGAACAGTGCCGGGCCCGCCTGTCAGTGACCGCTGAGTGGGTGCGAGCCGAGCCGATCTCGAGCCGAGCCGAGTCAGAGTTCGACTCGGACTCAGCTGAGCCGAGCCGCGTCAGTGCCTGACCGTCCGATCTGAGCGGGCAGCCCTGGATTGCTGCCACTTGGCTCGCTGTGAGCCGCGGCTGCACTCTCTCTTTGCTTTATGTAAACTCCTTCGACCAGATTTCAGTAATTTAGGATTAATTTTGACTAATTAGAATTAGTGCAACTTTTTAAAATTTTATTTATTATATAAACTATTGATTGTGCACTTGTTTATTACACAATTAATTAGGGCATCACACTAGCTGTTAACCCTAAACAAATTTTACATCCCTGCCCTAGACTTGCTAGACTACTTTTTCTGTATTTTTAGCAACTTCCAGAAACCTCATCTGGTGCTTCGTTTTAGTCGCACAAATATCGTTACAAACGTACGTATTTATTTCCTATTTAATTTTCTGCTCTTTACCCATCTCTGTACCCCTAGAGATTTGAGGACCAGTAGGCACCTATTTTTCCCAAACAAAAATACGATAATATTCTAGACTGAATATACTACAATTAGTGTATTGACACCGTAGATAAATTAGGACCCTAGTAGCCTCTAAATAATTAGTGAACACCGTGCGCAGTATTTATTAAATAATAAATACGATGACTATATCACCTGCAAATATCAGACCCTGCATCTACCCAGACTCACCCTATACTGTCTAAAACATTTTCTCCAGCTATTTCCCTCATTTTTGTACAATTCAGAATTACGGAAAACCAGTATCTGAAATTTGGTAAATTACGAAATTATGCAAAATATAAATTTTATACATTTATGCAATTATTGAAAAGTTAGGGTTTTTATGCAAAATTGCATACTAGGTGGCCTAATCCTATTGGCTAGACCATAGGTGTGTGGGACCCACCCAGGAGTCCAGAGAAATCCAGCCAAAAATATCCCAAAATACCAAATTACCCATTTACCCCTGAACTTCAAAATAATTACAATTTTGCCATCCACCCCAACCCCTATAAAACCCGACCCCCTCCCATTCAAATCCCCACAACTCCTCCCTCCGACCACCGCCGGCCACCCAACTCCGGCCAACCCTTCGCCACCCTCCCCTCTCCCCTCCGGCCAAGCCCCGCCGCCTGAGCCACCCTGCTCCGCCGGCCACAGCCTCCACAAACCCCCACTCCCTCACTGCTACTCACAGCCACCACCACCCGAGCCACCTCCCCCGCCGCCTCCGGCCATCGCCGACCACCGCCACCATCACCATTCGACTCGCCCCGACCTCCCCTACCTACCACCACCACCTCACCCCCCACGACGCCGCCTCCGGCCGCCCTAGCCCCCGCAGCAGCCAACACCCCTAACCCTAGCTACTGCCCCTCCTCCCTCCGACGGCCTCCAGCCACCGCCACCCGCCGTCGTGGACCTCCGCCACCACCACCAACCTCACCGCCACTCCTCCCTCCACCTATCCCTCACCCTGCCCGGCCACCTCCGCCGCTCCTCCGCCGCCGGCAGCCCCCGCACTCCACTGCTGCTGCTGCTGCTGCTATCTGCTACTGCTGCTGTTTCCTTCCCTCCGGCCGCCTCCGGCCAGCTCCGCCACCGTCCTCCCGCCGGTGACACCGTGTGGGACCCCCCTGCCACCTGTAAGGTATAATATACCTATACTATACAAAAATACATAGATAATTCCTAATACATGTCTATGTGTATATATATATGTATATATGTATATAAACTATATATATATTAATATATATATATATATATATATATATATTAATATATAAGTAGTATATGTAATATTATATAATAATACTGTAATTATACAGTATATATATTGTATTTATATTTTCAGCATTTTTTTGTATTTATATGTATAATTATATATATGTATTATATTATACTGTATATATATTATATATGTATATCTATATATATTCTATACATATATATATTTATATATGTATATAGGTATATGTCTATATATATATATGTATATTTACATACTATATTATATTATGTAAATTACTATATGATATGTATATATAATAAGCTATTATATAAATACTATCTATGCATTTTTTCCTTTTATTTTTTTGCATTTAATTTCCTGCACCTATTATATATATATATATATATATATCTATATATATATATATTATCTATATGTATATATATATAATACCAGCTGGATAATACAGCTTATTATAAATATGTAAAATTTACATTTCTGCAATATCTTTATCTATATATTATATACTATATATAATACCAGCTGGATAATACAGCTTAATTATATATATTATATTTCAATTCTTGCAAATGTCATATATATTGTGCTGGATATTACAGCCTAATTATAATATTATCCAGTGGTCACACATAGACCCTGATAATATTTATATTATATATATTGCTGAATAATACAGCATTTATATATGTATTTAAATTCTGCCCTGTCATTTCAATTTATATATCAGAGGATACACCCTGATAAATACTATATTATTTATCGCAGTGGATATACCCTGCTACTATATATTATTGCCTGCATTTATCTGTTATATATATATATATACTATTATATATATTATATCTATGCCTACTAAATATATATATCTATACTATATATATGTATATATATATATATATGTTTTATATTACAGCCTGGATATTCACGAAACCTATCTATTTTAACAGAAACCAACTTCAGCACAGCCAGTGACCCCCTGTCACCAGCACCTTCACAACTGACTGTAAAATCAGGGTTCCAACACTATCAGGGAGTAGGCAAGTATACCTTGCCAAGTATTGTTTAAATTAAAATTGTTGATATCTACTTTGTTATGAAAATTCATATACCATGATCACCTGAGACTGCCTTGGGTACAGTCAACTGTTATGTTGACATGATATTACAGACTCTCTAACAGCTGAGAGAATATCCTAATATATTCTCCTAGACCCTATCACGAGAACACGCAACATGGTTGCATTTACATATATGGATGTGAGCTGCGTATTTGGTTAGCTACCAGTACGTGTGACCCGCATCACGGATTAGAATAACTCAGAAAATGTACGACTTGACATTTAGTTTCATTGGGATGGGAAAGATAACTAGTTGACGTATGGGACACCCCCTCCACAAATGTTCTATACCTTCGCACCATGCTCCTTGGAGATGGTCGATTGCAGAGTTCCCTGAGTCGGGGGCATACGACACCTATACTAGCCAGTCACCACGATTGGTGAATTACGTCAGCGTATGTCTAGCCACACATTCCCATGCATACTACTGGATCTTTACTTGCATTTTTACTTAGTATGGTTAGCACCCTGTATTTATTTTATTTCTTTATTCAGTATTTACATTACATGGCATGTCATTTTTCTGTATCTTGTTACGTCCCACTGAGGACCTGGTTCCTTGCCAGATCTAGATGAGGCTTTCTACCCCACAGTGTACGGGCCTGATCAGGAGGCCAGATGTGCTACCGAGGAGGAGCTCGAGGAGATACCCTCAGAGTAGGCTTGACCCTAGATGCTGCTACCTGGAGATGGAGATGTTTTGATCAGATAGACATTGCTTAGTCTATCTGATTTTTCTGCGCTATTATCAGTATTTGTAGTAGGCTTGTATTCTCATCAGTTGTGTACTGTATCAGACTCAGTTATATATATATATTTCAGCACTTGCTTTTTTGATATTTTGTTGTGGATGAGATAGTTTTACCTGTTCTATACTTGTAGTATTTTAGGACAGCGTAGCACGTCCCTTTGGGTCCATCAAAGTGGATTAAGCCCTTAGTGACGTGTCAGCTGGCCAGTGACACGTGGCCTAATTCCTGACATTTTGGGACTGGAGCGTGACACTCTATATATATAATAGTTTAGATATTAATTTCTAGGGTTTTTCTTCAGCCGATTTTTGGAGAATTGTCATATATGGTTCCTTCATCTTCCAAAAGCCATTGCGCATAGCTCCGGACTCCAAACGAGGCCTAGTTTTTTTTGTTAGAACGATATTGAGGTTAGATTTCTGATTATATTGTTTTTCGAAATTATTAGTATTAAATTCTGTAAAATTCGTAGAGCACAGCATGTCCGAAAATAGACGTGTTTCGATGTTTTCGCGATTCCGGGAGAACCAGGAATCAGAATCACGAACCGTTTGAAGTTTCGGAAAGCTAATATCGAGTAATTGAAATATGTTTTTCCCAGAATTTAATTTGAAGTATTTACATACTGTTAATTCTGTAGAACTTCTATGTTAGAATTTAACCATCGGTGCACAATACAAAATTTGTATGTGCCATAATTTCCAAACGAATTTAAATTCGGATGAGCCGTAAATTCTAGTATATTTTTGATGCTGAAATCTACAGAAAATAATGTATGAAATTTGAGTTTGTGTCAGTTGACTTTTCGGTCAACAGATCGCCTCGATTTGCGTGCCATGAGTCTCGAGTTGATAAAATTCAGTTTCTTTGGACAAAATTTAGGAATTAACATAAAAATCAGAATAATAAGATTAAAATAAGATTTTAGAGTAATTATTCCAGAATTAAATAAATTAAAATAAATTAATGGTTATATTATTATATAGTTATATGAATATATATGTAAGTAAATGCTAATTGATAATTATGACTAAATATTCAGACTATACGACCCTAGGACACCGTGGACTATCCCATACTTACCTTGACCATGTTGACCCTAAGAACTTGTGAATTTGTCTGCCTTGCGTACATTAACGTACTGTCATAGACACCTATCAGTTGACTGACTGATTTCGTACAGTACTTGAAGATGCGACACCCGCGTAATTCAACGCGTAATTGACCGTGTTAGATGACTAGTGTTACCCCTAGTATACCCCCTGAGTTCAGTGTAAATGTGGTTGTGTATGTGCTAGTGTAAAGACTAATGATTCTATTGTATTATATTTATGTGTACATAGGATATTGGATTTGTTCTGCGCGATTTCTGGAGCAGATTATTGGTACATTGCAGCTTTCTTACCAGGCAAGTATACCTTGCCATTGTACTGCTATTTATATTCCATATGTTGTATGCATCTTTATTTTCTGTCTTTAGTTCATATATTTTAACTGTTATATAAAATACGCACGACGGTGTCGTCGCGGTATATTTTATTTATGTATTGCATTGACCTTATTTATGAGACTATCCAATTATCATGTAGCATCATTAGGTTCATTGGCCGTGACATAATTGTTACACGAGTTGTGAGTCTCATGTAGATCACGGACTTGCGTGCATGTTTGGCCTCCTGTACGTGTGGGCCGTGCGTTAGGAATAACTGCTGTTAGAAATTTTACATGCTAGTAGACTTGGCAGTTATTAGAGGTCCATGGACATAACTTATTATAGTACGGTGGTCCCATCCTTGTCCTTGTTTGGTTGCAGGATTGGGATAGGGTATTAAGAATAGGCTGTGAACCAAATGGTGTCATGGATGTGACATGCTTAGAGCATGGGGTGGGGAGAACAACAAGTACCGCATTTGAGCTCCTTTACACTTTTTCTATTGTGCGCCCGGATTCTCCGCCGGAGATACGGGTGGTGATGACCACTATATATTATGTACTATCAGGCGGGCCACCGGCGTTCAAAAGACGACGTGCCTTTTAGGCCCCTGGATCTCCAATAGAGAACCATGCCAAATCCCAGGTTTTCAGCCAGATAGCTCACTTGTGGGGAAAGTTGTTCTTAACTGCATTCACTTAGACGGTTAGGTGACCCTTTGGATATTTATTTCAGTACTTTATTGGCATGTGTTTAAGTATCTTGTTATGTCCCTCTGAGGACCTGGTCCCCTGCCAGGTGTACCTTTTCTTGAGTATTTGCAGGAGCGCAGATTCGGATGGTTATGAAGTTTCGAGGATGTCTTCTCTTCGAGCCGTGGTTGATAGCTGGTATTCTTATATTGTGTTTATTGTGTTGTACTCATATTGTATTTGCTCTTATATTCGAGTTGGTAGTGGATTTATTTCCATCCAACTATCATCCTTAGATACTTCTTATTGAGATCTAGTTTCATAGATACTGGTTATTTATTTCTATATAATTTTGGTGGATGAGATTTAGATTTTACCCTGTGACTTGTATTACATTTTATACCACTTGTGGATTTGATATTCATATTACAGCGTACGTATGGATTTGGTTTCCATATATTGGAGTTGCTATATCCATGCGGCTGGCATGCTTACGTGTCCTAGTCCTATATATTTTTGGGACTGGGACGTGACATATTTTTGTGGTGGCCCATGCAGGTCTAGAGCATATTGTCTCGGTTACGTTACTGTACCGAGCAAGCCTGCACCTAGGACTATAGTAGGATCTCATCCACAATTGACTATGACTCATCTTTCTTCTAATTTGTTCTATTTGAATAATTGCATCCTGCTTGATTCCTGTACTCCCATAATAGTTCCTTTAGAATAGCCTCTCCTAGAATATAGAAGTTCCTGTTGTTAGATGATAAGTAGGGTAACCTTCCTGTTAAGAGTACAACTAGAGTGCTGACACACCACTAAGTTTAGGATGTCTAGTGAACCCTAGAATTTCTTATCTCTAGAATTGGTTTACCATTACCCCCTGATGTATTATGAGGACTTGAGAGTAGTATAGACACTACTAGAGTTAGTTAGAAGTTTACCATTATATTTGCCCTAGCATTGAGAAACCAATAGAAAACCAAAGTGAATATTAGGACTGAACCTAACCCACGCTGTTAGATGAGTATTGGAGAACCATAAATTTAGATTCTTGTCTTGAGATAAGCAGACAGTACCTTAGAAAGCCAAGAGCAATGCATAGAATATTTTCCTAATCATACCTCAAACACAGAGACTAGCATACCCTTTCCCTTGGAAAGCCATGATGCTAACTAGAGTTCTCCATTTAAATTCATGTATTTGTTCCTCTGAAACCCTAGCGCTCGCTATTTGTGCAATGACTAATCATGTTTTCTCTCCTTCATCTTTTTGACTCGTGCCACCTGCCACCTCTGATCATAGACCAAGTGATTATACTCTACAATAGGATATATAGTTTGCTATAGTCATAGTTGTAATCTTGAATTTTGAATTGTGTACCTTGTAGTTAGAACCTGATAGTTGAGTTATTCAATTAGATTGTGATGATTACCCCTAGTTGTAGACCACGTAATTTGTACCCTCACCTCGATACAGGTTAGATCCCTTTCCCCTAACGGCTAGTAACTCTTCTATTCTCGCTATCGACACATGTTTTATGAGCACTATGATTAAGACTTAAGGTGACCCTTACCTATATAATGCAATAGGAGACTGTAATAAGTACCAAGGTCTTTCCTCATATACCCTAATAAGAGTTTCTGTTCTATTTACATGTACAAGGTTATTTTTGTAGGATCCTCTTAAAACTGTCACAGTATTAGTTTAATTATTTTAAGTTGGGGAGTATGTCTCACAACCTAGTATCACATAGTCCACTTGACCCGTCGAGGTAGTGTAACTGAATGACATTAATTGTATGCTAACATTAAACGACAGCATTTATTCAGACGGTAGAATTTAGAGATCCATGCCCTATTTGGCCGACTAGCGACTTAGACAAGGAGGTTGTATGATAACTGTAGAGATTGTAGAGTCTTTTATTATTATTGCTTATGTTGTTTTTGCTTTTGCGAACTTGAATTATTTTGTAACTTCTCTCATCATAATCCAGCGTTATATTTTCTGTGCTACCTCGAATTATGCTGCTATTATAGCCTAGTTTTTGCAAGCTTATTCTTTATCGAGCTTGTTCATGACATATGTATTATTGGGTATACACACTAATACATTTCAGAATCAGTGTACTACGGTCTGATCAACCATAGTGCGCTTGGTTCGCCCTTCGTAATACTACTTTACGTGGATTGAGATATATAGTGATTGGTAGACGAATATACTTGCCCTAGTCATGTCTGAGCGTATCGTATCGGCTACATAACTGTACTAATACGAGCATGTGAATAGGAATTACCAAAATAGGACTTCAATCCACAACTGCTTTGACAATTCCTATTTGAATTCTTTAAACGCCTTGATCTCGATACTTCTATTCCATTACCTCGCCCTTGAACTCTTTATTATTGATCTCCGTCTTCCCTTATTTTGGAAAGACGAAACCTCGTGCTTGGTATAAGTTTGATACATAGAGAGTACTAAATATACCCCATAGGCCGATCACATACTTGAGGATTATTCTTTCGTAATTAAGGAAATATCATATATGATATAATCGGCGTTGAAGTTTTGAGGATTGAATAGCATGAGTAAATAAATTAAGGAATATTTTTCTTAAAGTATATAGCCTTCTGTGATAGATGGGTAAATTCTAAGTTGGGTAGCAGTGCATTGGCAACTCGAGAGAAATTTCTTTTAGATTGTGATCGAGTAAGATTAGATTGGGAGAGGTTCAAGCCATTTTAATTTTGAGAATTTTAGAAGAATGACTAAGATGATGAGGATTAATGAATTTTAAAAATCTTGATATTGAGGACCCAATATTTATACCTTAAGTACATAATTTAAATTTTTGAGTATTGAAGGTAAAATCATCAATTTGAATTTGAAGGATAAATATATAATTTTAGACTTGAACATTGGTAGACTTCATTTAAATTATTTTTCAATTTGATGATTTAAATTAAGAATTAAAATTTGATGGTTGGACTACCTATTTGAAATATTGAGGATGTGAATGGAATTTAAAAAGTTGAAGAATACAAAAAATTATAAGTGAAAATAGGAATAATATTGGACCCGAATTACTTCTAGAGGAGATTATGATAGTTGGAGATCGTGAGGTAAAATTTGATATGGGTTATTTAAATCTTGAAGATATTATATGGATTCAATTTAAATTTGGATATTGATGATTGGAAAAAGTGAGAAGAGATTACAATAGGTTAAATTTTGATTTGAACAATGATTATCTGTCACGCCCCAGTCCCAGAATGCCGAGGGACTGGACGCGCGGCAATGGCCAGCAGCACGCACCGATGGACAACCCAATTTAATGGATCCATCAGGGCATGCTTAAGCTGTAGTCTAACAGTAAGATGTTACAAGTCTCAGGTATTTCTAATCTCATCCACAGAATAAACACAGATTAATGCCAGAAATAATGCAATAGAATAACTAAACAAATCTCAAATAAGATTACCTCGGGAAACAATCCGAGAATCAGTCTGTTACATTAAGGAAATAGACAGGAAATAAAATACTGGAAATGGAAATACTGAGTGAATGAAGCCGGTGCTCAGGAGAAGTCTTCGGCCACTATCTCGTCCTCGGTTCTGGGTTCTGCTCCAAGGAGTGCTCCTGTACCGTACACCTCGGGGTAGATCTCTGCGGCTATACCTGGGGACATAGTCCATTCCAGGTCCTCAGGGGACATAACAAGGTACAGATAATATAAGCCAAAATAAATGCAGTGCAGAAATAATGAACAGCAGGGTAAATATGTAAACCAGCTAAGTGATATGCAAGTGAGAGTTTTAGTCATACTCAGGCTGAGACTACTACAGGATCAGTGTCGAAGAAACCATAGCAGTATTTTCTCAAAGGGTCAGTAAGGTACCAAAGCTCTGTATCAGAGTCTAAGACATCGCCAGATAACAGTATTTATATTATATTCAGCCTTGATATGATAATACTCTTCCCACCCCATGTAATCTCACGTCACAGTTCCAGAGAATCTCAGGTACAAGTCACGCAAGATCGAACTAATACAATGAGTCAGGTTAGAATCTAAGCATGTAAACTGTAAATGTCATGAATATGTATCCTATATGGAATCACCAGGTATATCTCAGGCAATTCCGTCACATAAATAGTGTCAGGTGTCCTGGGTTGAGCAGTTAAACAAGTTTACATATGAATCTACAAAAATCAAGTAAAATACTATAACAGGATTTACTGCGGGTTGGCAAGCTCTATGTTCCCACTGATGCAAAATTAAACCAAGAAAATATTTAGCAAGCTGCAGGGTTTGGCAAGGTACCCTTGCCCACTGATGTATAACTAAGTCCAGGAAATAGGTAGCATAGCTGCAAGTTTCGGCGAGGTACACTTGCCTGTGGTTCCGGCTCTAATTGCGGCTCTGACTTCAGCTGGATTTACAGGCGGTACTCCGGTTGCTAAAATAAACATCACCATCAGATCCAGAAAATATCAATCAACTAGAAACGCCTGTCCTTGGGTCCAATTTGGAGACAAGGGCAAAAACGACAATTTTGGATCAAAATGGGGTCCCCATGTGGGCCCGCTTTGCACCGAAAAATGTGTCATGGTCAAAGGTCTCCAAATTCACCAAACTTAGTGTCAACAGGTCAGGAACGATGATACGAACCCAACGGAACTTCCAGAATTAGATTCCGATGAGCCGATCCCAAAATCGTCCGTCGAGCGGGGCTTGTGGGGCCCACGACACGCGATTTCGTCAACGTTCTCAGAATCGAACAAAACTTGGGTCACAGGACCAGCGTATCGCTACGAGTCCGATGGCACAAGTTTTGTTTCAATCCGACGTGTGTACACAAAGTTAGGGTAAAATGCAGAAAAGTCGGATACGGGGCGATGTCCACGGATACGCGTTGATTTCGGTGTGCACGCACATCCGAATCAGCTTCTGCAAAATCCCACACGTTCGTATCGACGACACGCACGTATCTGTGAAGACCGTGCACGACCAAGTCGTCCCGTTTGGCGGGGCGTACCCAGTTCCGGGGTGAATCGGGGTGTTGTTTTTCCTGTTTTTGGATCACGGTGTGCGATCACCACAGGACGCGATGTCCCGAGCGGTTTGTCCGGACACCGAGAGGGTCATACAGGCTTCGCAACGCAATTTACGGAATCAAAAACAGAGCTACGAGCAAGAAGATACACGCACCTGAACGCGGCCCAAAAATTGGGGATGAAACCGTGTCCGACACGACACAGGACACTGTGTCCTGTGTCCGAATTAGGAATTAGGGTTAGGGTTAGGGATTCCGGCGGCTCAGGGCGGCGCTGAGGCGAAGGGGGCCGGGGGCTCTGCGGCGGCGCAGGGACGGTGGCGGAGGCGCTGGCTGCTTCGACGGCGGCTGGGCAGCAGCTTCCGCTGCTGCTGTCGAGGAGAGGAGGAGGGAGGAGGACGGGGGAGAGGTTGGGCGGAGCTGGGGGTCTGCACGGCGGGGCGTCACGGCGCTGCGGTGGTGGAGGTCGACGTCGGTGTGGTGGCGAGTGGCTTTGGCCGGAGAAGAGAACGGGGGTAGCCGGAGAAGAGAGCAGGGGGGGTTTTAAAGGCCGGGGGAGGAGCTGAGGTGGGCCGAGAGAGGCGGAGGGAGGGGGTGGACGTGGGGGTCGTGGTGAGGGTGGCGTGGCCGGGCGGAGCGGAGCGGAGCGGCTGCTCCGCCGGAAGAAGCGGGGAGGGAGAGAGTCGTGGGGGAGACGGGTGGCGCCGGGTCGGGTCGGTTTCGGGCAGGCGGATCCGACCCGACCCGCTAAGGCGGGATCTGGACCGGGTGGGGCTGGGCCCGGTTTGGGCCCAATGGGCCGGGCTCGGGTCTGAGGGATTGGGCCGGGCCAGGCCGAAAACAATAATAATAATAATAATAATAATAACAATAATAATAATAAATAATAATTAATAAACAAATAAATAATTAAATAAATAGTTTTAGGTGTTTAAAAATAGGTCCGGGGCCCAATAAATTTCAGAAAAATTATCCTAAGTCCAGTTTTTCATTTTACACCCAAAAATATTATTTTCATAATATTTTAATATTGTTTATTATCAATTAAAAATTATTTAATATTTAAAACCTTGATTTTAATTATAGAAAAATTCCAGAAAATTCTAGAAAATTGTGAAAATTTCAGTTTTGAAAATATTGAAAAATCAGGAGGTTTACAATCTACCCCCCTTAAGAGGATTGCGTCCTCGCAATCAAGAATAACCGGTCAACAGAGATGACACGGTTGCAAGTATCGTTCGAAACACATCACAAGATACTTAGGGAAATATCGTTTCCCTAAAATGAAAGTTATGCACTTTCCAGAGAAAATCTAGTTAAAGCAAGAAAACTACAACTTTTATGAAAACCAGGTTGTTATTAACAAGTTGCAAATTACTAGGTTGGGGCTGAGGTCACGAACCAATAGGCACGAACTACAACAAGACTAGAAACGGATAACTACGAATCACTTACTCGCATTAGCGTCCTGTACTTTCATCGCGTAAGCTTGCCCTCGTCCTTGAGGTAGATTCCTCTGCTGCTGCTGAGCTTGCTGGTAGGGTGCTGCTCGAGGCGCTGGTGGAGTTTGTTGGTTCGCCCTTGGTACTCCTTCTCTACGCTCAGGGCAGTCTCTCACTGCATGCTGTCTGGATCCGCAGCCTAAGCATAGTCCGAGTTTACGTCTACATTCCTTCTCGACATGGCCTATCTTGCCGCAGTAGTAACAAGTGGGAAGCTAGGAGGCTTTTGGTGCTGCTCTTGGTGGCGGGTTTATTTGTTGACGCTTTGCAGACTCCTCTGGTGCTGCTCTGGTTGGTGCGGATGTGGAGGGCCGCTTCAGACTGGTCTCTCTCTTGGTGACGCGCTCCATGCGTCGAGCCACAGCAAGGACGTCCGAGTATGATGTTGGTGCGACGGACCCAATTAGTTTCTGTAGCTCAATGTTCAGTCCGTCGAAGAATTTCTCGGCCTTCTCTTCCTCTGTCGGGATCAGGGTGGGGGCGAAGCGGCTCAAACGGATAAATTCTATGTTGTACTCTTCCACCGTCATAGAGTCCTGAGTGAGGCGATTGAACTTGTCCCGCAGTTCTGATCGAGCGATAGCCGGAATGTACATCTCTTGGAAGAGTCTGGAGAACTCCTCCCAAGTGACTCGGTCTGGTCCGAGTCGCGTCTCCTCAGACAACCACCAGTGGTGTGCATTGCCTGTCAATTGTATTCTGACGGCAATCATCCAACGTTCCCGTGGTAGCTCTGCTGCTTCCAGTTGATGCCGAATGTTGGTGAGCCACTCATGAACTTCTGTGGGCTCCTCTTTTCCAGAAAAAGTGCGGGGCTTCAGTTGGCAAAAATCGGTGATGGAGCCCGTAGATGGCCGTCGAGCTGGTAGGTTGGCATGCTCCAGTGCAGTTATGATACTGCTCCTCAAGTAATCAGCCTCTCGACGCTGAGCCTCGTGTTGGACTTGTTGCTGAGCTTGCATCATCGCGTAGATCAGTTGGAATATCTGTTGCCCGTCAATCGGCTGTCCTTGTGGAAATACGGGCATTGGTGGAACGAACTGCAGCGGAGGTGGGATATCATCACGCCAGAATCTGGAGGTAGGTTGGCCTACCTGCTAGCTCTGTTGAGTTGATGGAACTCCTCCGACTGGTGTCACTTCGTCGTCATAGGTGACACCTGTAGCTTGTGGTATTCCAGCGGGAGTCTCGTTGCATTTTGGTGGGTTTATTTCCCTGTATCCAAAATAAACAATAAGAGGCGCACAGGAATCAAGGCAGGATGCAAGTCAAAATTAGTTCGAGTACGATACAGATATCAAAAACGATTCAAGCAAGTGGATGAGATCCTAAAAACTTATCCTATTCTGCAGGCTTGTTCGGTTCCTAAGTTAAAACCGAACAATTTAGTCGTTGACGTGCATGGGCCACCACAAAAACCATGTCACGCCCCAGTCCCAGAATGCCGAGGGACTGGACGCGCGGCAATGGCCAGCAGCACGCACCGATGGACAACCCAATTTAATGGATCCATCAGGGCATGCTTAAGCTGTAGTCTAACAGTAAGATGTTACAAGTCTCAGGTATTTCTAATCTCATCCACAGAATAAACACAGATTAATGCCAGAAATAATGCAATAGAATAACTAAACAAATCTCAAATAAGATTACCTCGGGAAACAATCCGAGAATCAGTCTGTTACATTAAGAAAATAGACAGGAAATAAAATACTGGAAATAGAAATACTGAGTGAATGAAGCCGGTGCTCAGGAGAAGTCTTCGGCCACTATCTCGTCCTCGGTTCTGGGTTCTGCTCCAAGGAGTGCTCCTGTACCGTACACCTCGGGGTAGATCTCTGCGGCTATACCTGGGGACATAGTCCATTCCAGGTCCTCAGGGGACATAACAAGGTACAGATAATACAAGCCAAAATAAATGCAGTGCAGAAATAATAAACAGCAGGGTAAATATGTAAACCAGCTAAGTGATATGCAAGTGAGAGTTTTAGTCATACTCAGGCTGAGACTACTACAGGATCAGTGTCGAAGAAACCATAGCAGTATTTTCTCGAAGGGCCAGTAAGGTACCAAAGCTCTGTATCAGAGTCTAAGACACCGCCAGATAACAGTATTTATATTATATTCAGCCTTGATATGATAATACTCTCCCCACCCCATGTAATCTCACGTCACAGTTCCAGAGAATCTCAGGTACAAGTCATGCAAGATCGAACTAATGCAATGACTCAGGTTAGAATCTAAGCATGTAAACTGTAAATATCATGAATATGTATCCTATACGGAATCACCAGGTATATCTCAGGCAATTCCGTCACATGAATAGTGTCAGGTGTCCTGAGTTGAGCAGTTAAACAAGTTTACATATGAATCTACAGAAATCAAGTAAAATACTATAACAGGATTTACTGCGGGTTGGCAAGCTCTATGTTCCCACTGATGCAAAATTAAACCAAGAAAATATTTAGCAAGCTGCAGGGTTTGGCAAGGTACCCTTGCCCACTGATGTATAACTAAGTCCAGAAAATAGGTAGCATAGCTGCAAGTTTCAGCGAGGTACACTTGCCTGTGGTTCCGGCTCTGATTGCGGCTCTGACTTCAGCTGGATTTGCAGACGGTACTCCGGTTGCTGAAATAAACATCACCATCAGATCCAGAAAATATCAATCAGCTAGAAACGCCTGTCCTTGGGTCCAATTTGGAGACAAGGGCAAAAACGACAATTTTGGGTCAAAACGGGGTCCCCATGTGGGCCCGCTTTGCACCAAAAAACGTGTCAGGGTCAAAGGTCTCCAAATTTACTAAACTTAGTGTCAACAGGTCAGGAACGATGATACGAACCCAACGGAACTTCCAGAATTGGATTCCGATGAGCCGATCCCAAAATCGCCCGTCGAGCGGGGCTTGTGGGGCCAACGACACGCGATTTCGTCAACGTTCTCAGAATTGAACCAAACTTGGGTCACAGGACCAGCGTATCGCTACGAGTCCGATGGCGCAAGTTTCGTTTCAATCCGACGTGTGTACACAAAGTTAGGGTAAAATGCAGAAAAGTCGGATACGGGACGATGTCCGCGGATACGCGTTGATTTCGGTGTGCACGCACATCCGAATCAGTTTCTGTGAAATCCCACACGTCCGTATCGACGACGCGCACGTATCTGTGAAGACCGCGCGCGACCAAGTCGTCCCGTTTGGCAGGGCGTACCCAGTTTCGGGATGAATCGGGGTATTGTTTTTTTTGTTTTTGGATCGCGGTGTGCGATCACCAGAGGACGCGATGCCCCGAGCGGTTTGTCCGGGCACCGAGAGGGTCATACAGGCTTCGCAACGCAATTTACGGAATCGAAAACAGAGCTATGAGCAAGAAGATACACGCACCTGAACGGGGCCCAAAAATCAGGAATGAAACCGTGTCCGACACGACACAGGACACTGTGTCCTGTGTCCGAATTAGGAATTAGGGTTAGGGTTAGGGATTCCGGCGGCTCAGGGCGGCGCTGAGGCGGAGGGGGCCGGGGGCTCTGCGGCGGCGCAGGGACGGTGGCGGAGGCGCTGGCTGCTTCGACGGCGGCTGGGCAACGGCTGCCGCTGCTGCTGTCGAGGAGAGGAGGAGGGAGGAGGACGGGGGAGAGGCTGGGCGGAGCTGGGGGTCTCCACGGCGGGGCGTCACGGCGCTGCGGCGGTGGAGGTCGACGTCGACGTGGTGGCGAGTGGCTTTGGCCGGAGAAGAGAACGGGGGTAGCCGGAGAAGAGAGCAGGGGGGTTTTAAAGGCCGGGGGAGGAGCTGAGGTGGGCCGAGAGAGGCGGAGGGAGGGGGTGGACGTGGGGGTCGTGGCGAGGGTGGCGTGGCCGGGCGGAGCGGAGCGGCGGCTCCGCCGGAAGAAGCGGGGAGGGAGAGAGTCGTGGGGGAGACGGGTGGCGCCGGGTCGGGTTCGGGCAGGCGGATCCGACCCGACCCGCTAATGCGGGATCTGGGCCGGGTGGGGCTGGGCCCGGTTTGGGCCGAATGGGCCGGGCCGGGCTCGGGTCTGAGGGATTGGGCCGGGCCAGGCCGAAAACAATAATAATAGTAATAATAATAATAATAATAATAATAATAATAATAATAATAATAACAATAATAATAATAAATAATAATTAATAAATAAATAAATAATTAAATAAATAGTTTTAGGTGTTTAAAAATAGGTCCGGGGCCCAATAAATTCCAGAAAAATTACCCTAAGTCCAATTTTTTATTTTACACCCAAAAATATTGTTTCCATAATATTTTAATATTGTTTATTATCAATTAAAAATTATTTAATATTTAAAATCTTGATTTTAATTACAGAAAAATCTCAGAAAAATTGTGAAAAATCCAGTTTTGAAAATCTTGAAAAATCAGGGGGTTTACGTTATCTTAATTTTGAAATAATCGAGATAGATTTGAATAGATTTTGTTATTTAAATTTTTGGAAGAGATTGCGATTGAAGTACCTAATGTACGAATGTGAAGGATTTAACAAATTATGCCTTATTTTAATTTCGAGAACGAAATTTTTTTAAGTTGGGTATATTGTAATCTCCCTCACCCAAAATAGGTATTTTGTGTATATTTTATATTATTATATTTTTTATAAATGTTGAATTTATTTATAGTATTCTCTTAGTTAATTAGAAAATAATTTTTTTAGTATATTTACTTATATAAATATTTATTTAGAATTATTTTTAGGCTATTTTAGATTATTGGGATTTTTCCATAATTTTTACTTAATTAAAAACTAGTAACACTAATTTTCTAGAACTTTGAAGAATTTATTTTATATTCAAACTTAACTAAAAATATCCCAAACTTTTAATTTAGGTTCTAAATAATAAAATATATTTTCTAAAATTTTTGGGAATTTTTTGATTAATTTTAGCATTTATTTTGAGTTAATTATGAAAAACTGAATTAAAAACTAATTTCTGAAAAAGAAAACCCAAAAAATAATTAATTCTGCCCAGTCAGCAAACAGGGGCCCCACCTGTCAGCCTCCAGCAGTGAACAGTGTCGGGCCCGCCTGTCAGTGACCGCTGAGTGGGTGCGAGCCGAGCCGAGCCGACCTCGAGCCGAGCCGAGTCAGAGTTCGACTCGGACTCAGCTGAGCCGAGCCGCGTCAGTGCCTGACCGTCTGATCTAAGCGGGCAGCCCTGGATTGCTGCCACATGGCGCGCTGTGAGCCGCGGCTGCACTCTCTCTCTCCTCTATATATATAATATTTTAGATATTAATTTCTAGGATTTTTCTTCAGCCGATTTTTGGAGAATTGTCATCTAGGGTTCCTTCATCTTCCAGAAGCCATTGCGCATAGCTCCAGACTCCAAACAAGGCCTAGTTTTTTTTGTTAGAATGATATTGAGGTTAGATTTCTGATTATATAAATTATTTTTCGAAATTATTAGTATTAAATTCTGTAAAATTCGTAGAGCACAGCATGTCCGAAAATAGACGTGTTTCGATGTTTTCGCGATTCCGGGAGAACCAGGAATCAGAATCATGAACCGTTTGAAGTTTCGGAAATCTAATGTCGAGATTATTGACATATGTTTTTCCCAGAATTTAATTCGAAGTATTTTTATACTGTTAATTCTGTAGAACTTCTAGGTTAGAATTTAACCATCGGTGCACAATACAAAATTTGTATGTGCCATAATTCCCAAACAAATTTGAATTCGGATGAGCCGTAAATTCTAGTATATTTTTGATGCTGAAATCTACAGAAAATCATGCATGAAATTTGAGTTTGTGTCGGTTGACTTTTCGGTCAACAGATCGCCTCGATTTGCGTGCCATGAGTCTCGAGTTGATAAAATTCAGTTTCTTTGGACAAAATTTAGGAATTAATATAAAAATCAGAATAATAAGATTAAAATAAGATTTTAGAGTAATTATTCCAGAATTAAATAAATTAAAATAAATTAATGGTTATATTATTATATAGTTATATGAATATATATGTAAGTAAATGCTAATTGATAATTATGACTAAATATTCAGACTATACGACCCTAGGACACCGTGGACTATCCCATACTTATCTTGACCATGTTGACCCTAAGAACTTATGAATTTGTCTGCCTTGCGTACATTAACGTACTGGCATAGACACCGATCAGTTGACTGACTGATTTCGTACAGTACTTGAAGACGCGACACCCGCGTAATTCAACGCGTAATTGACCGTGTTAGATGACTAGTGCTATCCCTAGTATACCCCCTGAGTCCAGTATTGTAAACCCCCTGAATTTTCAAAATTTTAAAAACTGAATTTTTCACAATTTTCTGGAATTTTCTGGGAATTTTCTGTAATTTAAAAACTGGGTTTTAATTATTCAATAATTTTTAATTGATATTAAACAGTATTAAAATATTATGAAAATAATATTTTTGGATGTAAAATGAAAAACTGGACTTAGGACAATTTTTCTGGAATTTATCGGGCCCCAGACCTATTTTTAAATGCCTAAAAAGTATTTATTTATTTATTTATTTAATTAATTATTGATTTTATATTATTATTATTATTATTATTATTTATTTAATAATAACCCAGCCCAGCCCAGCCCGCGGCCCGCTGGACCCGGCCCACCGGGCCCAGCCCCAACCCGGCCCAAACCCTGCCCAGCGGGTCGTGCGCCGCCTCCGCCGCGCCCTCCGCCCGCTCCGGCAACTCACCCCCACGTCCACCGCCCTCTCCCCGCCTCTCTCGGCCCCCCAACAGCCTCCGACCGCCTATTTAAACCCAGCCTCCTCCGATCTCCCCCACCGTGCAGCCCCCAGCCAACCACCACTCGCCGCCGTGCCCCCAGCAGCGCCGCCATCGCCACGCCGTGCAGCGCCGCAGCCAGCGCCGCTCCCCGAGCCACCGGACGCCGTCCCTCCTCCTCCTTCCCCGGCGAGCAGCACCAGCAGCAGCAGCACGAACCGCCTCCGGCCGCCGTGCTCGCCGCCGCCGCCTCCGCTCGAGTGCCGCGCCGCCTCGCCGCAGAGCTCCGGCCACCCTCCGCCGCAGCCCGGCCGCCCCAGCGCCGTCCTCCGGCGAAAGCCCTAACCCTAACCCTAATTCTCGAGTCCGTGTCCGACACGAATCGGACACGTGTCGGACACGATTTGGCCCTGGTTTTCGGGTCCCCTTCAGGTGCGTGTATCTTTTTATTCGTAGCTCTGTTTTTGATTCCGCAAATTGCGTTGCGAAGCCTGTATGACCCTCTCGGTGTCCGGATAAACCGTTCGGGGCATCGCGTCCTGTGGTGATCGCACACCGCGATCCAAAAACAGGAAAAAACCAGACCCCGATTCACCCCGGAACTGGGTTCGCCCCGCCAAACGGGACGACTTGGTCGCGTGCGGTCTTCACAGATACGTGCGCCTCGTCGATACGGACGTGTGGGATTTCGCGGAAGTCGATTTGGGTGTGCGTACACACCGGAATCAACGCGTATCCGCAGACATCGTCCCGTATCCGTACTTTCTGGAATTCACCCTAACTTTGTGTACACACGTCGGATCGAGACGAAACTTGCGCCATCGGACTCGTAGCGATACGCTGGTCTTGTGGGTCAAGTTTGGTTCGATTCTGAGAACGTTGACGAAATCGCGTGTCGTGGGCCCCACAGGCCCCGCTCGACGGGCGATTTTGTGTTCGGCTCATCGGAATCCAATTCTGAAAGTTCCGTTGGGTTCGTATCAGCGTTTCTGACCTGTTGACACTGAGTTTGGTGAATTTGGAGACCTTTGACCCTGACGCATTTTTCGGTGCAAGGCGGGCCCGCATGTGGACCCCGTTTTGACCCGAAACTGTCGTTTCTGCCCTTGTCTCCAAATTGGACCCAAGGATAGGCGTTTCTAGCTGATTGATATTTTCTGGATCTGATGGTGATGTTTGTTTCAGCAACTGGAGTACCGCCTGCAAATCCAACCGAAGTCAGAACCGCAAACATAGCCGGAACCACAGGCAAGTGTACTTCGCCGAAACTTGCAGCTTGCTACATATTTCCTGGACTTGGTTATACATCAGTGGGCAAGTAAAGCCGCCAATTCTTAGACATTTCTGATTATAGTATTTTACTTGATTTTCTGGTAGTTTCTTATGTAACTTGTTTAACTGCTCAACCAAGGACACCTGATACTATTCATGTGACGGAATTGCCTGAGATATACCTGGTGATTCCGTATAGGTTACATATTCATGTCATTACAGTTTACATGCTTAGATTCTAGCCTGACTCATTGCATTAGTTCAAACTTGCGTGACTTGTACCTGATATATTCTGGAACTGTGACGTGAGATTACATGGGGTGGGGAGAGTATTACCATATCAAGGCTGATTATAATGTAAATAATGTTATCTGGAGGTGTCCTAGTCTCTGATACAGAGCTTTGGCACAAGTTCTGGCTCTTCGAGAAAATACTGCTATGGTTTCTTAGACACTGATCCTGTAGTAGTCTCAGCCTGAGTATGACTAAAACTCTCACTTGCATATCACTAGCTGGTTTACATATTTACCCTGCTGTTTATTTTATTGCTGCACTGCATATGTTTTGGCTTGTATTTTCTGTACCTTGTTATGTCCCCTGAGGACCTGGAATGGACTATGTCCCCAGGTGTAGCCGCAGAGAACTACCCCGAGGTGTACGGTACAGGAGCACTCCTTGGAGCAGAACCCGGAACTGAGGACGAGATAGTGGCCGAAGACTTCTCTTGAGCACCGGCTTCAGTTATACAGTATTTCCATTTTCAGCATTTTAAATTCCTGTCTTTTCTTAAATGTAACAGACTAATTCTCGGATTTGTTCCCGAGATAGCTTATTTGAGATTTCAGTATTTATTTCCATTGCATAATTTCTGGCTTTTAATCTGTGACTTTCTGTGGATGAGATTAGAAATACCTGAGACTTGTACTTAGTATTGCTAGACTACAGCTTAAGCATGCTCTGATGGATCCATTAAATTGGGTTGTCCATCGGTGCGTGCTGCTGGCCATTGCTCACGTGCTCAGTCCCTCGTCATTTTGGGACTGGGGCGTGACATGGTTTTTGTGGTGGCCCATGCAGGTCTACGACTAAATTGTTCGATTTCAACTTAGGGACCGAACAGGCCTGCAATAAGATAGGATAAGTTTTTAGGATCTCATCCACTTGCTTGAATCGTTTTTGATATCTGTATCGTATTCGAACTAACTTGAACTTGCATCTTGCCTTGTTTCCTGTGCGCCTCTTATTGGGTATTTTGGATACAGGGAAATGGACCCACAAGGATGCAACGAGAATCCCGCCAGAACGCCACAAGCTACAGGTGTCACCTACGACGACGACGTGACACCAGTCGGAGGAATCCCCACAACTCAACAGAGCCAGCAGGCAGGTCAACCTACCTCCCGATTCCGGCGCGATGACATCCCACCTCCACCGCAGTTCGTTCCACCAACGCCCGTACTCCCACCAGGACAGCCGATTGACGGGCAGCAAATATTCTAAATGATCTACGCCATGATGCAAGCTCAGCAGCAAGTCCAACATGAGGCTCAGCGTCGCGAAGCTAACTTCTTAAGGGACAGCATCGTAACTGCACTGGGGCAGGCCAACCTACCAGCTCGACGGCCAACTACAGGCTCAATCACTGACTTCCGCCAACTGAAGCCCCGTACTTTTTCTGGAAAAGAGGAGCCCACAGAAGTTCACGAGTGGCTCACCAACATACGGCATCAACTTGAAGCAGCCGAGCTTCCACGAGAACGCTGGATGACTGCCGTCCGAATGCAATTAACGGACAATGCTCATCACTGGTGGCTATCCGAGGAGACACGGGTCGGACCAGACCGAGTCACTTGGGAGGAGTTCTCTAGACTCTTCTAGGAGATGTACATTCCTGCCATCGCTCGATCAGAACTGCGGGACAAATTCAATCGCCTCACTCAGGACTCCATGATGGTGGAAGAGTACAACGCAGAATTTATTCGTCTGAGCCGCTTCGCCCCCACCCTGATCCCGACTGAGGAAGAGAAGGCCGAGAAATTCTTCGACGGACTGAACATTGAGCTGCAGAAACTAATTGGGTCCGTCGCACCAACATCATACTCGGACGTCCTTGCTGCGGCTCGACGCATAGAGCGCGTCACCAAGAGAGAGACCAGACTGAAGCGGTCGTCCCCATCCGCACCAACCAAAGCAGCACAAGAAGAATCTGCAAAGAGACCGCACCAACAGCAGAAAGCATCTACACCACAAACGGTAGTCCTCCTTACTTGTCACTACTGTGGCAAAGCAGGCCATATCGCCAAGAAATGCCGACGCAGACTAGGATTGTGTTTGGCATGCGGATCCCGTCAGCATTCAGTAAGGGATTGCACTCAACGTGGAGAAGGAGCACCAAGGGCGAACCAGCAAACTCCACCAGCGCCTCGAGCAGCACCCTACCAGCAAGCTCAGCAGCAACCGAGGAATCTACCTCAAGGACGAGAGCAAGCTTATGCGCTGACTGTGCAGGACGCCGATGCGAGTAAGTGATTTATAGTTATCTGTTTTAGTCTTGTGCAGCTCGTGCCTATTGGTTCGTGACCTCAGCCCCAACCTAGTAATTTGCAACTTGTTAATAACAACCTGGTTTTCATAAAAGTTATAATTTTAACTAGATTTTCCTGGAAGTGCATAACTTTCATTATTAGGGAAACGGTATTTCCCTGAAATATCTTGTGATGTGTTTTCAACCGATGTTTGCGACCGCGTCATCTCTGTTGACCGGTTATTCTTTGATTGCGAGGACGCAATCCTCTTAAGGGGGGTAGATTGTAAACCCCCTGAATTTTCAAAATTTTAAAAACTGGATTTTTCACAATTTTCTGGAATTTTCTGTAATTTAAAAACTGGGTTTTAATTATTCAATGATTTTTAATTGATATTAAACAGTATTAAAATATTATGAAAATAATATTTTTGGATGTAAAATAAAAAACTGGACTTAGGGCAATTTTTCTGGAATTTATCGGGCCCCGGACCTATTTTTAAATGCCTAAAAAGTATTTATTTATTTATTTATTTAATTAATTATTAATTAATTATTGATTTTATATTATTATTATTATTATTATTATTATTATTATTTATTTAATAATAACCCAGCCCAGCCCAGCCCGCGGCCCGCTGGACCCGGCCCACCGGGCCCAGCCCCAACCCGGCCCAAACCCTGCCCAGCGGGTCGGGTCGGATCGGATCCGCCACCCGACCCGCAAACCCGACCCGTCCCCACTCTCGTCCCCACGACTCCTCCGCTGCCCGCGTCGTGCGCCGCCTCCGCCGCGCCCTCCGCCCGCTCCGGCAACTCACCCCCACGTCCACCGCCCTCTCCCCGCCTCTCTCGGCCCCCCAACAGCCTCCGGCCGCCTATTTAAACCCAGCCTCCTCCGATCTCCCCCACCGTGCAGCCCCCAGCCAACCACCACTCGCCGCCGCCGTGCCCCCAGCAGCGCCGCCACCGCCACGCCGTACAGCGCCGCAGCCAGCGCCGCTCCCCGAGCCACCGGAAGCCGCCCCTCCTCCTCCTTCCCCGGCGAGCAGCACCAGCAGCAGCAGCACGAACCGCCTCCGGCCGCCGTGCTCGCCGCCGCCGCCTCCGCTCGAGTGCCGCGCCGCCTCGCCGCAGAGCTCCGGCCACCCTCCGCCGCAGCCCTGCCGCCCCAGCGCCTTCCTCCGGCGAAAGCCCTAACCCTAACCCTAATTCTCGAGTCCGTGTCCGACACGAATCGGACACGTGTCGGACACGATTTGGCCCTGGTTTTCGGGTCCCCTTCAGGTGCGTGTATCTTTTTATTCGTAGCTCCGTTTTTGATTCCGCAAATTGCGTTGCGAAGCCTGTATGACCCTCTCGGTGTCCGGACAAACCGTTCGGGGCATCGCGTCCTGTGGTGATCGCACACCGCGATCCAAAAACAGAAAAAAACCAGACCCCGATTCACCCCGGAACTGGGTTCGCCCCGCCAAACGGGATGACTTGGTCGCGTGCGGTCTTCACAGATACGTGCGCCTCGTCGATACGGACGTGTGGGATTTCGCGGAAGTCGATTTGGGTGTGCGTGCACACCGGAATCAACACGTATCCGCGGACATCGCCCCGTATCCGTACTTTCTGGAATTTACCCTAACTTTGTGTACACACGTCGGATCGAGACGAAACTTGCGCCATCGGACTCGTAGCGATACGCTGGTCCTGTGGGTCAAGTTTGGTTCGATTCTGAGAACGTTGACGAAATCGCGTGTCGTGGGCCCCATAGGCCCCGCTCGACGGGCAATTTTGTGTTCGGCTCATCGGAATCTAATTCTGAAAGTTCCGTTGGGTTCGTATCAGCGTTTCTGACCTGTTAACACTGAGTTTGGTAAATTTGGAGACCTTTGACCCTGACGCATTTTTCGGTGCAAGGCGGGCCCGCATGTGGACCCCGTTTTGACCCGAAACTGCCGTTTCTGTCCTTGTCTCCAAATTGGACCCAAGGACAGGCATTTTTAGCTGATTGATATTTTCTGGATCTGATGGTGATATTTGTTTCAGCAACCGGAGTACCGCCTGCAAATCCAACCGAAGTCAGAACCGCAAACATAGCCGGAACCACAGGCAAGTGTACCTCGCCGAAACTTGCAGCTTGCTACATATTTCCTGGACTTGGTTATACATCAGTGGGCAAGTAAAGCCTGCCAATTCTTAGACATTTCTGATTATAGTATTTTACTTGATTTTCTGGTAGTTTCTTATGTAACTTGTTTAACTGCTCAACCCAGGACACCTGACACTATTCATGTGACGGAATTGCCTGAGATATACCTGGTGATTCCGTATAGGTTACATATTCATGTCATTACAGTTTACATGCTTAGATTCTAGCCTGACTCATTGCATTAGTTCAAACTTGCGTGACTTGTACCTGATATATTCTGGAACTGTGACGTGAGATTACATGGGGTGGGGAGAGTATTACCATATCAAGGCTGATTATAATGTAAATAATGTTATCTGGAGGTGTCCTAGTCTCTGATACAGAGCTTTGGCACAAGTTCTGGCTCTTCGAGAAAATACTGCTATGGTTTCTTAGACACTGATCCTGTAGTAGTCTCAGCCTGAGTATGACTAAAACTCTCACTTGCATATCACTAGCTGGTTTACATATTTACCCTGCTGTTTATTTTATTGCTGCACTGCATATGTTTTGGCTTGTATTTTCTGTACCTTGTTATGTCCCCTGAGGACCTGGAATGGACTATGTCCCCAGGTGTAGCCGCAGAGAACTACCCCGAGGTGTACGGTACAGGAGCACTCCTTGGAGCAGAACCCGGAACTGAGGACGAGATAGTGGCCGAAGACTTCTCTTGAGCACCGGCTTCAGTTATACAGTATTTCCATTTCCAGCATTTTAAATTCCTGTCTTTTCTTAAATGTAACAGACTAATTCTCGGATTTGTTCCCGAGATAGCTTATTTGAGATTTCAGTATTTATTTCCATTGCATAATTTCTGGCTTTTAATCTGTGACTTTCTGTGGATGAGATTAGAAATACCTGAGACTTGTACTTAGTATTGCTAGACTACAGCTTAAGCATGCTCTGATGGATCCATTAAATTGGGTTGTCCATCGGTGCGTGCTGCTGGCCATTGCTCACGTGCTCAGTCCCTCGTCATTTTGGGACTGGGGCGTGACAAGTATAAATGTGGTTGTGTATGTGCTAGTGTAAAGACTAATGATTCTATTGTATTATATTTATGTGTACATAGGATATTGGATTTGTTCTGCACGATTTCTGGAGCAGATTATTGGTACATTGCTGCTTTCTTGCCAGGCAAGTATACCTTGCCATTGTACTGTTATTTATATTCCATATGTTGCATGCATCTTTATTTTCTGTCTTTAGTTCATATATTTTAACTGTTATATAAAATGCGCACGACGGTGTCGTCGCGGTATATTTTATTTATGTATTTTATTGACCTTGTTTATGAGACTACCCAATTATCATGTAGTATCATTAGGTTCATTGGCCGTGACACAATTGTTACACAAATTGTGAGTCTCATGTAGATCACGGACTTGCGTCCAGGTTTGGCCTCCTGTACGTGTGGGCCGTGCGTTAGGAATAACTGCTGTTAGAAACTTTGTATGCTAGTAGACTTGGCAGTTATTAGAGGTCCATGGACATAGCTTATTATAGTACGGTGGTCCCATCCTTGTCCTTGTTTGGTTGCAGGATTGGGATAGGGTACTAAGAATAGGCTGTGAACCAAATGGTGTCATGGATGTAACATGCTTAGAGCATGGGGTGGGGAGAACAACAAGTACCGCATTTGAGCTCCTTTACACTTTTTCTATTGTGTGCCCGGATTCTCCGTCGGAGATACGGGTGGTGATGACCACTATATATTATGTACTATCAGGCGGGCCACCGGCGTTCAAAAGATGACGTGCCTTTTAGGCCCCTGGATCTCCAATAGAGAACCATGCCAAATCCCAGGTTTTCAGCCAGATAGCTCACTTGTGGGGAAAGTTATTCTTAACTGCATTCACTTAGACGGTTAGGTGACCCTTTGGATATTTATTTCAGTACTTTATTGGCATGTGTTTAAGTATCTTGTTATGTCCCTCTGAGGACCTGGTCCCCTGCCAGGTGTACCTGTTCTTGAGTATTTGCAGGAGCGCAGATTCGGATGGTTATGAAGTTTCGAGGATGTCTTCTCTTCGAGCCGTGGTTGATAGCTGATATTCTTATATTGTGTTTATTGTGTTGTACTCATATTGTATTTGCTCTTATATTCGAGTTGGTAGTGGATTTGTTTCCATCCAACTATCATCCTTAGATACTTCTTATTGAGATCTAGTTTCATAGATACTGGTTATTTATTTCTATATGATTTTGGTGGATGAGATTTATATTTTACCCTGTGACTTGTATTACATTTTATACCACTTGTGGATTTGATATTCATATTACAGCGTACGTATGGATTTGGTTTTCATATATTGGAGTTGCCATATCCATGCGGCTGGCATGCTTACGTGTCCTAGTCCTACGTATTTTTGGGACTGGGGCGTGACACCTCCTCACTCCACTTCCGAGTCTTCTCCTCTCTTCTCTTGAGTCCTGACTCTGGACCGGAGAAACCCCCCACTCGGCCACTCTCTCGAGTATTGACTAGCCCCCCTCTCTCAAAGCCCCTCACTCGGCCACTCTCGAGCCTCCTCTCCCAACCCCCCCTCCTCTGTCAAAACCTTAGTTCAGATCTGCCTTAAAAATCATGATCTGAGTTCAGATCTACCATTTGGGGACTACTTGTGGACCAGATCTACATCTATATTTTAGATCTGTAAGTAATTTTTTTATATTATCGATTTGATTTATACCATCATTTCTAATTTTTACATCTATATTTGAGACTTTTTATGTTCAGAGAATCAGATCTATATTTTTACATGTTAGTTTAATACTTTTATGCAAATTAATTTATAATGTCCAATTTAAGATCTATGTGTTTAATGTCAGATCTATATATTTGTTAGTAATTTATTTTAGACTGTAAGTTTACTCTCAACAAAATATATGTTTACAACATTTATTTTCATGTCAGTAATTTTTGACTTTAAGTTTACTCAGAAGAATGTTCCAATCAAAATATATGTCGATTTGATCATGTCAGTAATTTTAGACTTTATTTTCATGTCAATAATTTTAGGCTCAAAAGAAAGTTTCAATCTTTTTTTTTATATACAACTTTTGTTCTTCTAGTTATTCTCTAAACTACAATGCATCCGAATTAACAAATCTGAAGAGAAGGCAATAATGAGATGACATTATTTAGGAGTGCATAGATACTACACTGCATCTATTGATGCACAACATGTCTATCTGAGCATTCAAAGACTTCAAACCATAGTTTTTCTTGCTCCATAATGCAGATGAAATAAAGAGGATTAATGTGGAAGCTTCAATTCAAACTATGTTTGATGTAGCTCAGGTTATTTCTAAACTTTTCTATGTTTCTAAATTTTTTGCTTTACAGTAATATATTGTGACCTTATTTATGTGAATTGGACTGTTAATCTCCATGTTCAAATTGTGTTTAAATGTCCAGATGTTTATTGCAATTTTTTGTAGTTTCAGGCTCAAAAGAAAGTCCCAATCTTTTTTGTATATAGATTATACAAGTGCTAATCTGCAGAATAACCTTCCTCCAAGTTGTGTAAGTTTGCTAGATGCAAGAATACAGAAATGTTCTTTACTTGTACAGTTTCAGGCTCAAAAGAAGTCCCCTTTTTTTTAATATACAGTTTTTGTTCTTTCTGCTGGACAATGGACCAATGTTTCTGTTAATTTGTAATTTTTGTTTAATTCTACTGGTTTATCAGTACTTTGTCCAAAAAATTATGTATAAATACTTCTTGTCTTTTTTAATCTTGTAATTCTTGTATCAGTACTTGTCAAATTTTTATGTATAGGTAGAGAGAAAAAACTTGTAATTTTGTAATTCTTGTAAGCCTAGATGGTACTGTGATACATTTGTTAGTAGTTTTATTGCTAAATTTGTAATGATACTAGTTTTATTGTAATTAATGAATGATTTCTGATTTTTATGTATATTACTATATTGTACTACTATGTTCTTTGTAAATTTCCAGCATTATAAAAAATGCAGAGCTTTTCCAGCATATAGTTTACTGTTTGCTATTTATTATTTGTCAAAATTGACTCAAGAAAAAAAAAAGTCCAGTAAAAAAACAGACTCAGTTCAATAAATCCGATCCAGCAACAAAAAACGGATCCAACCGAATAAACCGGTTAAATCGAAAAAAAAAAATTGGTTAGGTTTATATCGGATTTGGGTATATTCGATTCGGTTTAAGCTTGTTTAAAAATAAACTGTACCACTTAAAATTTATATCGGTTATAACTGAACTCACCAAAGGGGACTCGTACATAATGTAATTTTTTTTATTTTATATATATTTAACAAAACATTATACAATGTAAGTTAAAATAAAATATTTTATTATTATAATAATGTACACTTTTTCAAGCAAACTAGCTAATAAAATGTTCACAATCAAGTTTTCCTACCATCCCCTTCTCGATATATGGTAGGTAAAAAAATTTGGGAGTCCCTAGAATCACCTTAGAAATGGTCTGAGCACTAAATTTTTTTTTTTTCCTTCTAATTTTGACCATTTATTCGTAGTTCAACTTAATTACTGAAAAATGTTGATTCAACACTATATCGGTCTAAATTGTATCATTTAAGAATACTAGTAAATTCATTTGTGTTGCATATAAAGTAAATATGTTTATGGTATTGTCAAAAAAAAATAAGTATTTAAATATATTTGAATTAAAATTTGCTAAACAGTTTAAATATTTCTGATTTTTATTTTTAAACAATTGTAAATTTTGTTTTCAAATGTATATTTTTGTTTAACAAAAGAAAGAACTTTTTGTTGAAAAATATTACCTTCGATGCATGAAAAAACAAAAATAACAATGAGTTGATTTACCGGTCTACGGAAAAGTCGCACACGAAGCACTGTCCTAAGAGTTTATTCGAGGTCTATGTGCAGACATCCTCTCGAATTCTCCTAGTGATAAAACTTCATTCCTACCGGCTTTCCGTCACCGCACATGGCTTCGGAAGAATGACTCGAACTTAGCTTGTCCAGAGGAGGAGTGGAAAAACAATGGAAGAAGGAAAGAGATTATTTTTGTAGTGGTGGTGGAAATAGATGAATTGAAGAGCTCAATTAGAAAAATGGTAAGCTGCTCTCTCCATTTTTGAACAAAGAAAATTGAGAATATATAGAGGTGAACCATAACCCCATAATTAAAAGAGAATAACGAGACGAGAATTAAAGAAGGCTATAAAGGCTAAATGGGCTGGAGAGAAATCAATAGGAATTATAGGTAATAAAGATGTAGGTTTAAATTGGAATAAAATTTCCAATGTTCCAAAAATGAAGATGGGGTAACAGACAGGAAATTGATTTATCCTTCAATATAGCAACAGTTGTATACAACAATCCCCTCAAAAAATTAAGTTCCGAAAATAGGGATAGAGAACAATTAAAGAATAAGAGTAGAGAGTTACTGGACAAGTATATACTATGCATAGATGAGATGGACTAGAGCCTTGAATCTTACTTGGTGACTATTGTCTTTGTCTGAAGAAGTGCTTGATGGACTATGTCTTGAATCAGACTTCTTGAACCAGATTCAGAGAATAGCACACATAGTACGCTAGAGGTTCTTTGGTCTATCGGGATGACACTTTTGATTGGTCATGCGCACTTTTTCATATTCATGAAAGTTGTTTGGGATTGACCGTCCCATAGTCGTGACCTTCACGACCTCACATATAGACAAGTCCTCAAAGGGTTGGTGATCGGAGTCAACCCTGCTTAATAATGCTTGGACCTATTAAGAGTTTAAAAAACTCATCCTAACCAGATCACACCGGAACACTATCACCATAGGAATGGAGAATCATTGTACACATGTACAGCCACGTGGAAATTATTTTTAATGAGATTTTAATCTTGGGTCAGTGTTCCATAAAAGTTATCTAAGTCCAGCTTGTTTCTACCCATTGAACCGGCTTAATGGGATCTCCAGTCAGACTCGGTTGGGTTGCCACTGCTGGTGACTTACTTATGGGCTTAACCCCATCCCCCTCGATGATTCTAGGATCAAAGTCCTAGACATACTCTTCGTCAAGAGATCTGTAAAGTTATTTTATGACTTTTATAGTCAAGAACCACATTTTTGTCTTTTAGGCTCTTTAAGACTTGATGTGCAGCTACATGTATCTGTTCATCGTAGAACTCACAGAAACATGATTTTGTAGTTCTTAAAGCAAATTGATTATGATAATTTATTTAGAAATAAATGACAGGTGCATAAATTTGTATATACATAATAAAAATGTCTGAGCTATTCATCTTCAGCACAATCTATAGAAACCATTTCAGAGTCTAACTATGATAGTTTGTCACATGGACCTATCATCTTATGAGAATCTAAGTTGTTCCACAGGTGAACCCTCATACTCCTAACTCAGCCTTAGTGTCACATGTGATTCAATCAATTTTTGATCATCCTCAAGGTAGTGAGCAAAAATCACATATAGCTCTGTTATCTCTTGAAGAAATAACCATTAACTTTGATGGCTTGACACTAGAGTATTCATCTTAATCACTCATTGTGACAATCTAATGTTATACAAGAATTGTGTATTGAGTCAATATGACAATAAAGAGTACTGAATTAATAGTTTGAATGATTTTTGCTAATTAACCTTAACAAATCTTTAGTCTGTCAAGTGTTGATCAACTTGAGTTAGCTGTAGGGGCCGGTTCCCAGCTAACGGTATTCCGAAGACACTTAAATACTGTTTCGCTTAGGGCTATTTACACCATTATTGACAGAAGGACCCCTTCGGCTTGTACTCAAACTAATCTCTACTTTAAAACTTAGATTTAAAGGAATTTGCAATATCACTAAACTATTTCCTTTAATCTAATTATTTGAATGTATCAAAAGGAATTATAATATCACAAATTAAAACCAATGTTTGCCTATCATAATCAAAATATTGTGATAGAACAATATTGATTTCTTTGTCTGACTCAAAAATCTAATATTGTGACAAAATAGTCATTTAAGGTTCAAACATGCAAACCAATTAAGAAAAATAATAATATATCATTCAACATCACCACAATCTATATATAGAAACCAAGAAAGTTGGCTCACAGGCTCCACAATGTATATTTGTCCAACTAAACTTGGAATCAATTTTGTACTTCTTGATTTCGTCTTAGTAAGCACTCCAGAGAATATGTCATTTTGTACATCATTTTAGAAAGTTCCATTATTCTCGCTAAAAATCCATTAGTATTCAAGAATTTGGAAAATTAATTTACAAACATCAAGTTTAGAATAATAAAGCGAAGAACTTTTGTATTACTTACCTTCACCCTTAGTATGTTTGCTCCTTTTCTAACACGTCTCTAAAGATTCTATAGAAGAGGGTCTGAATCAACTAAAAAAAAATCGATACTTAAATCCAGCATACTATGATTGGGACTAATAACTGAGTACTGTAGATGTAATGCACCAAAAAAAAATGCGGATGCATATTATGTCGGTTTAACGATATCAAAAGTCTAAATCAGTGATATAGAGCTTTGTGTCTAAACTTTAAAGATGTAGTGGTCACCAAAGTGAGTGTTTCCATAGCTAGATAAGTAGTTGTATAGACACAATTTGTCCAGGTGCATCCGAACACACAAACATTTGATCTATGATGTATCTATTTATGTAGATCATGGTTACAAACTTTATATAGTCTACCATCAGTCATTTGAATTATGTTATTTTGCAAACAAGTGATATAAAATAAAAATAAAATATGAAATTTATTAGGTGGTGCTCAATCCAATCAACAAGTAATAAATAACCAACCCGAAGGATTCTAGCATGCAATCCGTCCAACTCAATCCCAAGCAACACGATAAGTTATCGAACCAACAACCAAGCCGAAATATCCATCCTCAACCAAAACTTACAATCCAATCTCAAAGTGCACACTCTTGCCGAGGCAAGGTGGCCGCGCCTACACGAAGCACAAACCAACCAAAGTAAAGCAAGCCAACACTTATCTATATGAAGTCACTGGCCAAGCCATAAAGGACATTGATCGGACTAATCAATAGGCAGTCCTACCCAATCCAACAATGGACAGCTACTCCCTTCTGGTATCGTATCGAACTACCGGCACCGCGTCCAAGATGCGTTACCGTTGTCTCCTCCATGGCCAAACGGTCCCGGTGACCCGGAGTCCATCCCGTTCGAGGAAACGAAACCCTGTGCAACACAGGTTGTCCGTGACATGCAGACACCAAGTAGGTATGACGAGAGGATCGAACATTCTCGCCCTACCAAGCGATCCTCGACTCGTTCAACCAAATATCCAACCAAAATATCCAACCAAAGAATCCATAACCATTCTTCCAACATATAGCCCAAGGCACCAAATCTCAAGTTATTCCCATAGGCACAATGCTGCTTCTCAACACAGTATTCCAAATGGGTGCAACACCCCACGCTCAGAACAATCTCGTGGCACAATGCCGCAACAGTGGCACAATGCCCCAACAGTGGCACAATGCCCTCGCCGACGCAATTGTTTGGTTTTGAACCACAACTGCTCGCTTTGCTTGACAAAGCGCCCAAGTGATACTCGTGCACGGATGCACGCTTGCTCGCCCGAATTCTCGATGTTCCAACCAAGATGTATAATTCCAACTGCTTCTCCAACTGCCCCAAATGTATAATCAAACTCTAGCTCAACTAACCCATACGCGCAAATCAATTCAACCACAATCCTATCCAAGCAAACGACATACACTCTATGCACGCCTCAGTGTAGTGATTCCCAAGTTTCAGCCCAAGTGTTCAAGCCTTTACTTGTTTTTCATATTATTAGGCATAAACGAGTAGAGGAGAAGGGAAAGAGCCCACTCACAATGTTTGATTCTGTTAAGCATCCTGTCCTGCCGATACGGCCAATCCCTTGAACATGTGGTCTGATGCAAAGCACGATCTACTCAACTGGTATGACCGTACGAGCAGGCCGTGCTCTCCAAAACATCCGACCAATCGGACTAAGGAAGACGGCATTATCGCTCCCATCCAGCTATCTCAGTACTGTTCTGAACGAACACCTGATTCTCATCGAACTCCACTAGCCATCTGCACATGAAACCAACTTAATCAATACTTCTTCCCAAAATCCAACAAATCAAATGTAACCAGCTATTATTTTATTCAATCCGACTCAGCGTAACGTACTGTACGGTTGCGGAACGTTACATAATATACCACTTAGAATCAGGTTCATCCACGAACCATACTGGTACTCATTCCTGTCACATGCCGCTTGTCCAATTCATAACTCTGCTCTATGTAACTCTCATACTCATGATCCTGACTCAGCATCTCGCTCTGCTGAACGCTCGTACAAATTCTCGAATTCCCACATCCTCCTTGCATCTCAATACGAATTCCTCGTATCGCTTAGTTTTGGATCGTACACATATTTAAGGCGTCCCTAAAATACATGCATTTCAGCCAAACTTTGCGATAGCAAATTTGAACAAGTTACAAGGGTATCTTTATGTCCGAGGCATGCATTACTTTACTTCCAATTGAACCAATCCTGATTTCCATTCCAACATATTCTCTCAGGCGCTATTCTCAAATATGATAATTTCCCACTGACTCAATCAGTTCGTGTTCCAACTCAATCAGTTCGTGTTCCAACTCAATCCATCCAACTATTTCTGAATCCGCATTAGCAACATCTCCAAATATATCTTATGCACCGAACGATCATCTCAACTGATACTACCCCAACTAGGCGACTTATCCAAATATCAAACTTTGCTTAGATCAGCTCAGTCCAACACATTTTCCTGCCATCTCAATACCTCACTGGGTGAACATCTATATCGAGGTTCGTGTAATCCACGAAGATCTTGCCGCCACGCCAAAGGGATAGTGTCGCCACGATTTCAACGTGGACACACTCGCCACAATTCCTAGGTTGCGCATGGAATAGTTCTTCGCGCTGCTTCCACTGCCTCGAAGCATAGGATATCACCTTTGCCTTCTGAATGAGCACACTTCCCAAACTAAGTCCCGATGCATCTTATAAATCTGAGGCACATCTGTCCCTTCTAGTATTCGCAAAGATTTGATCTGAACGAGCCGCTGCTTTAACTTCACGAGCTAGTTTCACAGTCATCAATTCATATGAATGCTATTCCCTTCCAGGGCACGATGAGTCAGAGGCGATGCCATCTACAAAAAGCTGCGACTCTGAATCTCATCAGTTGACTAGGCTATTTCCACCATCGCTCCGATCTTCCGGCTGCATCTTCAGCTGAAGACTATCCCAAGGGTCTCTCAAATCCAACACTCAGTCAATAAGCCAAATCTCCAACACACACTACTCACATCTTCTCTCGACACATTCCCAAATGCGCCGCCACAAGGGTCGTTTTATGGGTCTACAATGTTCATCTCTGACTTGGCGGTCAAGTCGCTAGGGTCAGCTGTCCCGAAGCTACGCTCGATTATTGTAAGTCATCACGATGGACAATTACTATGAACCATGCGATATCTCATCTGTAAATTCGAGCCATACTCCAACTATTCCATCCGAATGAACTTTCGAATCCGAGAACCGCGCTCGTTGAAACCGTCTTCCATCAATCCGCCGTTCTGTCCTGATTCCATCAAATTTTCGAATTGCCATGTTCGTCTTCTCGCATTACCACTTGCAATGATTCTCGAAACTCAAGACTTGCTCAAATTCTTATCCGTTTGCCGCGTTTCACAGTGCACGTCCGACTTGCTCAAATAATACAGTGATTTATTCCGACGTTGCTCCCACATTTAGCATTCTTTAAAAGTCTGTTCGCCACAATCTTTGTCTTTAGTTGTTGCCTCAATCCATTCACGTCTTTCCGGAGAATCCGTCTACCCTTGTTGCACCATTTTGCCCAAAATTCTACTTCTGCCAAACCTGAGTCGACTTCTCGAGCAGCAATATCCAAAATCCTTCAAGTCGTGTGAAACCATCGCATTGCCCCTCTAAACCAAGATCGGGTTTCATTACTCAACCAACAGCTCAAATGTGTTACCCAAAATCATAGTCCGTGCTCGCTATACTTCAATTAACCCATCGCTTCGCTCAAGCGTAACCCAACTGTTCATTCCCTATGCTCAACTCTCTCTTTGCATTCATGAATGCTCCACCAAACTTTCAAATCATGCAAGCGAACTCTGGTATTCAGATTTCCATCTGATCGATCCCAACTTATTTTCAATTCTTGGTCTACATAAATCCTTCCAATTTCCAAACACTCTTTCCATCTGTTTTATTCCGATCTCGTCCATCACCCAAGTCCAACGATACTTCCATTTTGCATGAGTCCGTTCTTGAGTTCTCAAGTCTAATGTATCGAAGAATACCCGAGTCAAATTCCATTGCACTATATACCACTTGAAAATATAGTTGCCCTCTTGCTTACTCTGCGTCAACCAGCGTCTGTGATTCTGTTGAATCACAACTCAATACTCGCTTGCTCCATTTTTATTCTTTCCAACTCAGTCGATGTGCACCAACCGACTTGTATTCCCGTTACTCGAGTCCGTTGAGGCAATTTCCATTGATGTCTATTCAAAATATTTTAATGCCTTGCTCACTATGTGGTATCCCATATACCACTCCGAATCAAGTCGCTACTCATTGCACTGATCCCAGATCCGTCCGAACCATCCCATGTGCGTGATCCTGCCTTTCCCAACTCAAGTCTGACACGAAACTCAGCCAATTCTTTAACCATCCAACTCTTTCCATCAATCTCGCGATACAACTCGTGCCATATCCCGTTCTCAATACTTCCAACTATTCTCACCGTCTGATACTTTCGCAACACGAGCAATCCCGTGCAATGATCGTCTTCCAAGTAGTCCAACCCAATACCCAACTGTTCCACACATTTGTTGTACGAGCAACTCTTGCAACGCTATCCTGATATTCCCAAGCCAAACTCAAACCTGCTCAACCAATGTGCCACACGAGCAACTCGTGCAACGCTCTCTATGATACACCCAGCCAAAATTTAAACTCCGTCCAACAATTTGCTACACGAGCAACTCGTACAACGATCCATTCTCAAATCCAAGGCTTCAACTCACAATATACCGCATAACCAATCTTGTATGCCAACCAACTGATCCACTGATGCAATCAAAAACTCTCCGAACGACAAGCCAAGCAACGACACCCTCTCAACTTGCTGCACAAATGCAACAATGCCACCCAACTAGCTGTACGAATGCAACAACGCCTAACGAGGCTAAGCGATCTAACGAAAACCAATAAAAGCAACACAATGAAGCATAACATGCAGCCACAACCAGCAATTTATATACTTATTGCATGAAACATCCAATGCGGCACCGAGTAGAGCCAAGAGCTAAGCGACACGCGGAAGCCATTTAGAGTTTGTGATGAAACGAAGGACCAAGTCCGAGGAAATGAACCAGACGCTCTAATACCAATTTGTCACGTCCCAATCTCCCGCAAGCTCAATAGTCCCCGCTGAACGTGAATCACCACGTTGCAGCTCTCCCGCAGGACAATCGTTCTCTTTGGGACGTGATGCCGTACGAGCCTGGAGTTGCGTTCGTACAAGGCGATGTTGTCAAACACCAAAGTTATCATTGAAATAACCAAGTTGCAACGAAAGTCAAGTATTGTGTACCAAGCAAACATCAAAGTAATACGCAGCGAAGCTCTCGATAGGGTCCCAAATAAAATGCCATGAAGGCGTCTGCCTCAAAGGCGATGAAATACTCTTGCTCTTTTATCTAGCCCATAAAGGTACTTACAATCCATACATCATGTCTCGTATATCCAAGCAGCGCCACTACACCTGCGTACCTGAAATAATGTCCACAAACGTGGGTCAGTACACAGCCATACTGGTGAGCGGGGTAACCCACTCGCCTAAGCCGACACTAAGTAAATAGTGAATGCAAACAGTTATATGGTGATCTTTCCAGTTGAATCCTAGATTTATTTCATGGCATAGGGATGACATGTTAAAGAAAGCTGTAAAGCAGTTTAAGCATGCAAGCATTCAACTCAATCCAATCGACAAGCAATAAATAACCAACCCGAAGGATTCTAGCATGCAATCCGTCCAACTCAAGCCCAAGCAACACAATAAGTTATCGAACCAACAACCAAGCCGAAATATCCATCCTCAACCAAAACTTACAATCCAATCTCAAAGTGCACACTCTTGTCGAGGCAAGGTGGTCGCGCCTACACGAAGCACAAACCAACCAAAGTAAAGCAAGCCAACACTTATCTATATGAAGTCACTGGCCAAGCCATAAAGGACATTGATCGGACTAATCAATAGGCAGTCCTACCCGATCCAGCAATGGGCAGCTACTCCCTTCTGGTATCGTATCGAACTACCGGCACCGCGCCCAAGACGCGTTACCCTTGTCTCCTCCATGGTCGAACGGTCCCGGTGCCCCGGAGTCTATCCCGTTCGAGGAAACGAAACCCTGTGCAACACAGGTTGTCCGTGACATGCAGACACCAAGTAGGTATGATGAGAGGATCGAACATTCTCGCCCCACCAAGCGATCCTCGACTCGTTCAACCAAATATCCAACCAAAGAATCCATAACCATCCTTCCAACATATAGCCCAAGGCACAAAATCTCAAGTTATTCCCATAGGCACAATGCCGCTTCTCAACACAGTATTCCAAATGGGTGCAACACCCCACGCTCAGAACAATCCCGTGGCACAATATCGCAACAGTGGCACAATGCCCTCGCTGACGCAATTGTTTGGTTTCGAACCACAACTACTCGCTTTGCTTGACAAAGCGTCCAAGTGATACTCGTGCACGGATGCACGCTCGCTCGCCTGAATTCTCGATGTTCCAACCAAGATGTATAATTCCAACTGCTTCTCCAACTGCCCCAAATGTATAATCCAACTCTAGCTCAACTAACCCATACGTGCAAATCAATTCAAGCCACAATCCTATCCAAGCAAACGACGTACACTCTATGCACGCCTCAGTGTAGTGATTCCCAAGTTTCAGCCCAAGTGTTCAAGCCTTTACGTGTTTTCTATATTATTAGGCATGAAGGAGTAGAGGAGAAGGGAAAGAGTCCACTCACAATGTTTGATTCCATTAAGCATCATGTCCTGCCGATACGGCCAATCCCTTGAACCCGTGGTCCGATGCAAAGCGCGATCTACTCAACTGGTATGACCGTACGAGCAGGCCGTGCTCTCCAAAACATCCGACCAATCGGACTAAGGAAGACGGCATTATCGCTCCCATCCAGCTATCTCAGTACTGTTCTGAACGAACACCTGATTTCCATCGAACTCCGCTAGCCATCTGCAAATGAAACCAACTCAATCAATACTTCCCAAAATCCAACAAATCAAATGTAACCAGCTATTGTTTTATTCAATCCGACTCAGCGTAACGCACCATGCGGTTGCGGGGCGTTACAATATATAATGATCCCTTGATGTCAGCATGATAATCATCTTTTAGCATATCATACTATATACACATTATTTAACGTATATGAATAAGACCATGATATGGGAGAAAATGCACATAGTGTCCTTGTTCCCACTAGTCAAATGGACAATTGTTAAAACCTAATGACTGTCCATAATTAACCCAAACATACCAACCAACCATAGGCATAATTGAAATTTAAGGGGCTAATAAGTATGGTCATTACTAGCCATAAAGGAGAATACGGTTGGCAAAATAAATGGCCAATGAATGAAAAAATGACCATTCAAGAGCCAACAGAAGAGGGACAAAAGAATAAGGGGAAAGCTAGTTTTGTAAACCCCCTGAAATTTCAAATTATTAAATCTTGGATTTTTCCAATTTTCTGGAATTTTCTGTAACTAAAATCATGGTTTTCAATTATTAAATGATTTTTAATTGCTAATAAATAATATTAAAATATTATGAAAATAATATTTTTGGGTGTAAAATGAAAAACTGGACTTAGGGTAATTTTCTGGGATTTTTTTGGGCATCAGACCTATTTTTAAAAGCCTAAAAACTATTTTTCTAAATTAATTAATTAAATAATATTATTATTTATTATTATTATTATTATTATTATGATTTACTGTTTTTTTAATTTTATTCGGATTCTGGGCCCGGCCCGGCCCAGTGGGCCGAGCCCGTTAGAGAACCCAGCCCCAACCCCATTGCCTTAGCGGGTCGGGCGGGTCCGCTCACCCGGATCCGCGCCCGACCCGACCCGTCGGCTGTCACCCTCCCCGTTCTCCCACGACGCGGAAATCCCGCCGCCCGCCGCGTTCTCCGGCGACGTGGCCACGCCCTCCGCCACAACCGCGCCTCCCCCTCCGGATCATCCGCCCACGTCCCCGGCCAGCCCCTCCGCGGCTTCCCCTATATATTTCCCCATCTCCGCCTCCTTTTCCCCCACCCGAAACCCTAACTCACCCTATTCCGGCCACCCCTTCACCGGAGCCCCGCCCTCTGCACCGCACGACACCGCCCCTACGGCGACCTCCCCCAGGCGGAGCTCCTCCTCCTCTCCTCTCCCCTTCCTCCACCTCCCCAGGCGGCAGCAGACCCCGACCCCGTGTTCATCTTCCTCCCCTCTTCTTCTCAGCCCGCCGCCGGCCATCCCGAGCCCCCGCGACGCCGCTCGACGACCGCCGTGACCTCGCCGACCGACGGCGTACCCTCCAGCAGCACCGGACACGCCGCGGACACGACCCAGACGCGGATACGAGCCGGACACGCCGCTGACACGTCCAGGACACGAGCTCGATTCGGACTCGAAAACCCTGATTTCTCGGTCCCCTTCAGGTACTCGTATCTTGCAACCCTGATCTCCGTTTTCGATTCCGTAAATTCCTACGCGTAGCCTGTATGACCCTCTCGGTGTCCGGACAAACTGTTCGGGACATCGCGGCCTGTGGCGATCGCACACCGCGATCCAAAAACAGGAAAAACCAGACCCTGTTTCACCCCGGAACTGAGTACGCCCCGCCAAACGGGACGACTTGGTCGCGCGCGGTCTTCACAGATACGTGCGCAGCGTTGATACGGACGTGTGAGATTTCACGGAAGCTGATTCGGGTGTGCGTGCACACCGGAATCAACGCGTATCCGCGGACATCGCCCCGTATCCGCATTTTCTGCAATTTACCCTAACTTCGTGCACACACGTCGGATCGAGACGGAACTTGCGCCATCGGACTCGTAGCAATACGCTGGTCCTGTGGGTCAAGTTTGGTTCGATTCTGAGAACGTTGACGGAATCGCGTGTCGCGGGCCCCACAGGCCCCGCTCGACGGGCGATTTTGTGTTCGGCTCATCGGAATCCAAATCTGGAAGTTCCGTTGGGCTCGTATCAGCGTTCCTAACCTGTTGACACTAAGTTTGGTGAATTTGGAGACTGTTGACCTGGACACATTTTTCGGTGCAAAGCGGGCCCACCGGCGGACCCCGTTTTGACCCGAAACTGCCGTTTTTGCCCTTGTCTCCAAATTGGACCCAAGGACAGGCGTTTCTAGCTATTGGATATCTTCTGAGCGTGATGGTAATGTTTATTTCAGCTTTTGGACTCATCTCTGGAAACTTCCCCTAGAACAATTAATCGGATCCAAACAACAGGCAAGTACCTGCACTTCAAGTTAATCTTTATATTGTGATAATTAAATTCCCTGCTCTACTAATACCCTTGCTGATTACACGTAGTATTAAAGTACTGTACTTCATGTCTTGAATATTGGAGTTCATGTCTAGTTTTTCGTGTCGGGTGGGAGAATACTAGGAGGCATGTAGTTTACCCTTTTCCCCCGATTGTGCAATAACTGTTGGCCGGATCTCGATGGTATTGTATGATAGCCGCCTAGGACGGCCAGATTAGCCTTATAAACCCCTACATGCCAACTATGTATTCTAAAAACAAACACAAGTTTCATACAGATAATTTCTGATCATGTTATATTTCTTGCTGACTGTTGTAGCCTCATTTCCTGTCTCATTTATGTCTGTTTTCTCATATTCCTGTTTACAGCATTAACCCTGAGATATTGATGTTCTTTTATGCAATTTCCTCAACAATGATACTCAATTTAATTGTCATACATATTTAGTTTAATCTTGTTGTGCACTGTGTACTTTGCTCCTTTCCTGACTGGATCCGTTGTTTAGGCAATGATGAGAACCTTGCCCCTACCTATTATGGACCCTATGAGCCAGCAGGTGGTACAGTTGCGGAGCCGGTTCCCACCCAGGAGACTACTCCTGCAGAGTAGTTAACATTAGTTGTTTATTTTCTTTTCCTCTTAGTAATCGGGTTTGTCCCCGATATAAATCTTTGGTTCTGTAATAAACTCTGGATCTGATTATCACATTCTGGTTATAAAATCTTAGCATTCTTTTCCTGTTATTTTCCTTGCCTATTTAATTGTTGTGAATGAGCTAGATTTAATTACTTGTGGTCATGCCCTAGACAGCGTACTACCGCCGATTCTGCGGCGTAGGCTGGACGTACCCACGTACTCGTGCCCGAATATCCGGGTGCGGGTCGTGACACGTTTTAATGGTGGCCCATGCAGGTCTACGACTAAATTGTTCGGTTTCAACTAAGGGACCGAACAGGCCTGCAATAAAATTGAGGATTCTAGGAAAAGCTCATTCACAGTATAGGGTCCTTATTTCCATTCTTGGTATCATTTCGGATCAATTTCCTATCGCCCTTGATTTCCAAGTAATCTATTCTGATCTTCCTATCCCTTCATCTTCCAGAATGGTTCAGACGAGGAACACAGTAGGAGGCACATCAGAACCAGCTGAGCAGAATGTGCCCGAGACTCTTGCACTTCCGCCGCCTCCATCTGTTCCAGCAGTTACTCTAGATGGGGCACAGCTACTAGGAGTGTTCCAAGGATTGGTGGAATCCCAGAAAGAACAGACTGCCCTTCTGCGGACCAGTCTCTCAGAAGCTATTAAGTCCCAGGAATCGCCACTCAAGAGGCCAGGAAGTGCCAAAGACTTCAAGAACCTTAAACCCCTGGAATTCTATGGAACTGAGGGCATTCTCTACGCCGATGAATGGATAGAGAACGTAGAGCGACTCCTGAAGACTGCTCGGGTCCCTGATGATCTCAAAGTGGAGTCTGCAAGCCTGTAACTGTTCGACATAGCTCGGACCTGGTTTAGAGACGAACCTCAACTATCTGCTCCTGACCTCACCTGGGAGGACTTCAAGAGACTGTTCAAGGAGAAATTCTACCCCGAAGTGGCTCGGGAAGCTCTCGAAAGCCAATTCGAGAGACTGGAGCAAGGTAACCTATCTGTTGATGAGTATACTGCTGAATTTAGCAGGTTAAGCCACTTTGCAGAGTACATGGTTCGTACCCCGGAGGACAGAGCCCGTAGATTCAAGAAGGGGCTGTCTCCGGATATTCGCCTTGCTGTCACCACCAGCCGAGCCCGCACCTATGAGGAAATCTTAAACGTGGCACAAGGCGTTGAGAGAGACATGGGGCATAAGCTAAAGCGAGAAAGAAATACCGAAAATGCGGGACCCAACAAACGCCCTTTTCAACAACAACAACAGCAGAGGGCCCCGCAGCAAACACAACGTCCACTTCCTCGAGCTCCAGCACCCCAACATCAGGCTCAAGGACAGAACCAACAAGCTCTCATTTGTGGCTTTTGTCATAAACAAGGTCACATTTGGCGAGTTTGTAGGAAGAGACTCGGTACCTGTCTATATTGTGACTCACCAGAACATCAAGTGAGGGACTGTCCCGCTACTCCGAGACGCGGACAAGCTTACGTAATGACCGTGGAGGACGTGCAGACTCTCGGAGTAGCCAATGCGCGTAAGTGATTCGTAGATACCTTTTTCTAGTATTGTTTTCGTGCCTATTGGTTCGTGACCTCAGCCCCAACCTAGTAATTTTGAACTTGCTAAATAACCTAGTATGCTTTTAAATTTGATAACTGTAGAGATTTTGAGAGTTCTTTTGCTATTGTGTTTATTTTGTGTTACTCTGTGAACTTCAATAATTTTGTACCTCCTTTCATCATCATCTAGCGCACTTAATTTTGATGTACTTTGTTTATGCTGCTATTCTATAGCCTAGTTTTGCAAGCTTACTCTTTATCAGGCTTGTTCATGACACCTGTATTATTGGACGCGTACACTAATACAAATGTCTATTCAGAATCAGTGTATTACGGTCTGATCAACCTTAGTGCATTTTGATTCGCACTTCGCACGACTACTTTACGTGGATTGAGATACGTAGTGATTAGTAGACAAATATACCTGACCAAGACATGCTGAGCATATCGTATCAGTTATATAACTGAACTAATACGAGCATGCGAATAAATGACTACCAGAATAGAATCTCAATCCATACCCGCCTGACAAATCCCATTAGAATTCTTTAAACGCCTTGGTCCCTATACCTCTGTTCTACCACCTCGCCCTTAAACTCTTTATTATTAATCCTCGTCTTCCCTCATTTCGGGAAGACAAAATCCTGTGTTTAATATAAGTTGAATTGTAGTGCTAAGACATACCCCTCAGACCGGTCAAATTGATGATAACCTCTATGACTAAGGGAATACCATAGGTGGTGTATTTTGTTGCAGACTTAAAAGATTTAATAACATGATTTATTAAGTTGGACCTAGCTTTACTAGTTGTACAGCCTTAAAGGATATATGGGTAAAATTCTAAGTTGGGTAGCGACCGCAATCAAGTGAGATTGGACCGAGAGGACCCTGCTACAATTTTAAATTTCGAGGACGAAATTTCTGTAAGTTGGGTAGGTTGTAAACCCCCTGAAATTTCAAATTATTAAATCTTGGATTTTTCCAATTTTCTGGAATTTTCTGTAACTAAAATCATGGTTTTCAATTATTAAATGATTTTTAATTGCTAATAAATAATATTAAAATATTATGAAAATAATATTTTTGGGTGTAAAATGAAAAACTGGACTTAGGGTAATTTTTTGGGATTTTTTTGGGCATCAGACCTATTTTTAAAGCCTAAAAACTATTTTTCTAAATTAATTAATTAAATAATATTATTATTTATTATTATTATTATTATTATTATTATGATTTACTGTTTTTTTAATTTTATTCGGATTCTGGGCCTGGCCCGGCCCAGTGGGCCGAGCCCGTTAGAGAACCCAGCCCCAACCCCATTGCCTTAGCGGGTCGGGCGGGTCCGCTCACCCGGATCCGCGCCCGACCCGACCCGTCGGCTGTCACCCTCCCCGTTCTCCCACGACGCGGAAATTCCGCCGCCCGCCGCGTTCTCCGGCGACGTGGCCACGCCCTCCGCCACAACCGCGCCTCCCCCTCCGGATCATCCGCCCACGTCCCCGGCCAGCCCCTCCGCGGCTTCCCCTATATATTTCCCCATCTCCGCCTCCTTTTCCCCCACCCGAAACCCTAACTCACCCTATTCCGGCCACCCCTTCACCGGAGCCCCGCCCTCTGCACCGCACGACACCGCCCCTGCGGCGACCTCCCCCAGGCGGAGCTCCTCCTCCTCTCCTCTCCCCTTCCTCCACCTCCCCAGGCGGCAGCAGACCCCGACCCCGTGTTCATCTTCCTCCCCTCTTCTTCTCAGCCCGCCGCCGGCCATCCCGAGCCCCCGCGACGCCGCTCGACGACCGCCGTGACCTCGCCGACCGACGGCGTACCCTCCAGCAGCACTGGACACGCCGCGGACACGACCCAGACGCGGATACGAGCCGGACACGCCGCTGACACGTCCAGGACACGAGCTTGATTCGGACTCGAAAACCCTGATTTCTCGGTCCCCTTCAGGTACTCGTATCTTGCAACCCTGATCTCCGTTTTCGATTCCGTAAATTCCTACGCGTAGCCTGTATGACCCTCTCGGTGTCCGGACAAACTGTTCGGGACATCGCGGCCTGTGGCGATCGCACACCGCGATCCAAAAACAGGAAAAACCAGACCCTGTTTCACCCCGGAACTGAGTACGCCCCGCCAAACGGGACGACTTGGTCGCGCGCGGTCTTCACAGATACGTGCGCAGCGTTGATACGGACGTGTGAGATTTCGCGGAAGCTGATTCGGGTGTGCGTGCACACCGGAATCAACGCGTATCCGCGGACATCGCCCCGTATCCGCATTTTCTGCAATTCACCCTAACTTCGTGCACACACGTCGGATCGAGACGGAACTTGCGCCATCGGACTCGTAGCAATACGCTGGTCCTGTGGGTCAAGTTTGGTTCGATTCTGAGAACGTTGACGGAATCGCGTGTCGCGGGCCCCACAGGCCCCGCTCGACGGGCGATTTTGTGTTCGGCTCATCGGAATCCAAATCTGGAAGTTCCGTTGGGCTCGTATCAGCGTTCCTGACCTGTTGACACTAAGTTTGGTAAATTTGGAGACTGTTGACCCGGACACGTTTTTCGGTGCAAAGCGGGCCCACCGGCGGACCCCGTTTTGACCCGAAACTGCCGTTTTTGCCCTTGTCTCCAAATTGGACCCAAGGACAGGCGTTTCTAGCTATTGGATATCTTCTGAGCGTGATGGTAATGTTTATTTCAGCTTTTGGACTCATCTCTGGAAACTTCCCCTAGAACAATTAATCGGATCCAAACAACAGGCAAGTACCTGCACTTCAAGTTAATCTTTATATTGTGATAATTAAATTCCCTGCTCTACTAATACCCTTGCTGATTACACATAGTGTTAAAGTACTGTACTTCATGTCTTGAATATTGGAGTTCATGTCTAGTTTTTCGTGTCGGGTGGGAGAATACTAGGAGGCATGTAGTTTACCCTTTTCCCCCGATTGTGCAATAACTGTTGGCCGGATCTCGATGGTATTGTATGATAGCCGCCTAGGACGGCCAGATTAGCCTTATAAATCCCTACATGCCAACTATGTATTCTAAAAACAAACACAAGTTTCATACAGATAATTTCTGATCATGTTATATTTCTTGCTGACTGTTGTAGCCTCATTTCCTGTCTCATTTATGTCTGTTTTCTCATATTCCTGTTTACAGCATTAACCCTGAGATATTGATGTTATTTTATGCAATTTCCTCAACAATGATACTCAATTTAATTGTCATACATATTTAGTTTAATCTTGTTGTGCACTGTGTACTTTGCTCCTTTCCTGACTGGATCCGTTGTTTAGGCAATGATGAGAACCTTGCCCCTACCTATTATGGACCCTATGAGCCAGCAGGTGGTACAGTTGCGGAGCCGGTTCCCACCCAGGAGACTACTCCTGCAGAGTAGTTAACATTAGTTGTTTATTTTCCTTTCCTCTTAGTAATCGGGTTTGTCCCCGATATAAATCTTTGGTTCTGTAATAAACTCTGGATCTGATTATCACATTCTGGTTATAAAATCTTAGCATTCTTTTCCTGTTATTTTTCTTGCCTATTTAATTGTTGTGAATGAGCTAGATTTAATTACTTGTGGTCATGCCCTAGACAGCGTACTACCGCCGATTCTGCGGCGTAGGCTGGACGTACCCACGTACTCGTGCCCGAATATCCGGGTGCGGGTCGTGACACGTTTGCATATTTCACAAGAAATATATAACTTGTAACAAGAAATATAATTTGAAAATCTTCACGACTTGTTCATTCTAGTACAACAAAATAATTTGACTATGACTTTTAACAGTAAAAATAATTCAAACACCAAGCGAACAAGATTTGTGCATATTATTAATCTGATAACATGAGAATACATGTTACGGTCACCTAAATGAAATCATAACTGATCATAATTTGACTCAAGTAAATTAAGCCAACCAAACCAACATAAAAATCAATCAACTAAATCTTATGCCTAAAAGTGATCCAACTGGATCCAATCTTCAAATGGACTCGAAGCGCACAAACAGGTGCATCAATCCACCTATATATATATATATATATATATATATATATATTCAACTGTATATATAACAATTTTGGGGGAAATTTTCTTGCTAAATAATGACCCCACGCACTAATATAAGCAATAATAGGATTAATGCATCTGCTAACTCAAATATAACATATACATTTTGATCTCAAAAGAAGCACGATAACTATGCTGATTTATCCAACTTTATGTTTATGGTCGAAGCATAAGTTAAATTTTTGGAACCACGATGCACTCAAGAACAACTTAAATTCATAAGTACATGTAAAAGTGCTCGCGTGAGTCCTGAGAAAATAAGGTATCAAATTCTAAACAGTTACCATCCATATGGTTCTGCTACCCCACAGTCGATTCTATAATATTTTGTAATTGATACAGAAGTAAGTTTTGATCCAACATGTGTTCTTTATAATTGTTCTTCCCATTTTTTCAAGCAACAATGTTTAACATAAGTCATAGTACCTAGATCCTTTCTATGTTTGAAAACATTGGAACCAAAATGATAATCACATCTAAATAAGCAATTAATCACCTAAACTTAGAGGTTCAACAGAGAAAGTTTTCTAACATCTAGTCAGTGTTAGAAATACAAAAGTGCAGAGTCTGAATTCTTAGAACTAAACTCGAGAGTCAAACCCAGTTGAGTCCATGAGGTCCACCTAGATACTATTGGGCGGGCATAATATAGAGGTCTCTAAAAACTGGCCATACTGAAGCCAATATTTATTAGCTTTATACTTGCAGACAACCTTCTCCATTTGATAATTAATTGATCCTTCAAAAGTTTATAGAATCAATTATAATATAACACAAATGATGCATCAAAACCAATTCACCAACTCTAAACCAGTTCACCAGAGCAAGTTTGCAAATTTATAGGATCAATTACGAACAAGAAACAACACCTAGTAAGATCACATGCTGAGTCTGCAATTTTATGGACATATTACAATATCATGTCTGTAACAAACCAACATAGATTAAATACCATCTAAATGCAGTTAGATAATTTGTAAAACAAATGCATATTGCAACAGCAACATAATATATTCCATACATACATGTATAAACAAGGTTCAAAGTATCGGTATCGGAATCGGTATCGGACCATTCCTATGAGTATCGGGATCGGCGGTATCGATAGTATCGGTAATTTCGGATCGGAGTATCGGATTTTTTTGGTATCGGAAAGCAAACAACTATTAATAAATTATTAACATTTTCGAGAATATATTTTATACATTTATGCATAATTTAAAGTATTTCCTGTATTTTCTTAGTATTTTTGATATTGAATGAAATAGTAGTAATCATTATCGATTGATTTATATGCGATAGATACATTTTTCTCTTTTATATGTTTTTACAACCTTACTATGCTTTTACACCCTTGCTAATTGGTTTTTTAATTCAATATTTTTTGCCGAATTGATCGGAAAAGAGACCTCTAATGTCAGTATCGGTCAGTATCGGATATCGGCGGTATCGGATCGGGATATGCCAAACTGTATCGGTATCGGCCGTATTGGATCGGTATCGGGCGATACTTTAAACTATGTGTATAAGTAGGCATGTATATATTTTATAAGCATTTCTTTCTACAAATTATCCCTCCCATATCAAAGGAGTAAAAATATTTAAGGACCAAAGGTACAGAGAATTTGTCATCAGCACATAAAGTTTACTATACTTAGCTAAAGTAGATTCACCGGAGATGCCAAGGGAGCTCGACATCTGGTTAATTTAATACATGACAGGGAACATCGGTTGCAAACAGTTCAACTTACTGGAGAAAAACCCAGTATTCACTTATAGTCAAGATTGTTTAAACTAAAAGAAAATTTACAACTAAGAAGTTGTCGGCAAGTCTATACAGTATGTTAACTAATATGTCTAATGCCAACAACATGGTACAGAGAGCTCAAGTTGTGTTTGCTAAATAGGATAAAAGCATTTGATCAGAAGAGTGGATGTTGCAGGTGACATGATCCACTCAAGTCTCCTTTGATCATAGTTTATTGTAACAAAAGACAATACTCATACAAAAAAAAAAAAAACATGTACAAGAAGGATGGATCTTCTAAAATTGAATTTTTAAGGATAAGTAAAAGATTTCATGGTGAGAACTAGTGACACTACTGCATGTTGTTCAAACTTTTCAAGTCTAATGAATGTAGAGTAATTCACAGGTGAATCATAAGAAATGCAAGAGATTACTGACCATTTTTCGGCCCAGTAAATGACTCAACCACAAATCGGTTGAAGGAAGGGGAAGGGAATACTTACTGCCAATTCAACCACTAGTTATATAGAAACCAGTGAAGTCGGTTCTGTAGAAAAACATTATATATAGAAATTGATGCAAGAACAATCCAGAATCAACATCGGCTATTTCATATAGCTATGGTCAAGGAAACATGGACACCATGGCCATCCCCTTCCTTTTTCAACTATGTATATTTCGAATTCCATTCAGAAATGGCAAAACAAACAAGCATCATCTCTATATTTAAGAACAAAATGTAAATGATGTACAAAATCGAATAAACTCTTAGATTGTTGAAAAATATTACCTTCGATCCATGAAAAAACAAAAATAACAATGAGTTAAATTTACCGGTCTACGGAAAAGTCGCGGACGAAGCACTGTCCAAAGAGTTTATTCGAGGTCTATGTGCAGACATCCTCTCGAATTCTCCTAGTGGTAAAACTCCCTTCCTACCGGCTTTCCATCACTGCACACGGCTTCGGAAGAATGACCCGAACTTAGCTTGCCCAGAGAAGGAGTGGAAAAACAATGGAAGAAGGAAAGAGATATTTTTGTAGTGGTGGTGGAAATAGATGAATTGAAGATCTCCATTAGAAAAATGGGAAGCTGCTCTCTCTATTTTTGAACAAAGAAAACTGAGAATATATAGAGGTGAACCATAACCCCAGAATTAAAAGAGAATAACGAGACGAGAATTAAAGAAGGCTATAAAGGCTAAATGGGCTGGAGAGAAATCAATGGAAATTATAGGTAATAAAGATGTAGGTTTAAATTGGAATGAAATTTCCAATGTTCCAAAAATGAAGATGGGATAACGGACATGAAATTGATTTATCCTTCAATATAGCAGCAGCTGTATACAACACTTTTTTTTCGACCTACATATTGAAAATAAAGATTTATTGATCGATCTTATTCGATGCAGGAAATGATAGTTTAGTTTCATAGACATTACTTTGGTCATAATCTAACAAGTTAAATTTTTTATTACGGTAATTAACTAATTAACTGGTCAAAATTTGTAAATCCCCTCGACCAATTTAGGATTTATTTTAATTAAATTTAGAGACTAGGATTTATTTGGGTACCAATAGAATTAATGTGCGGCAATTATGTGACTTAATACACCTTACCTTTGTTTCGATGGTTAGAGCGCTACACTAGTAGGTACCCCCAAACTAATTAAATACTCATCTCCTAGACGTGCCAGACTACCCATCTGACCCTTGTGTAACTTTTAGATACTCAATATTGTGCTTCATTTGAGCTGCACAATATTCGTTACAAACATCTATGTATTATTTCAATAAATCCGATTTTCCTTAATTGTCCATTCCTACTTGAATTTGAGGCACAACCACAACCCAAATTCCTATAACCCAAATTAGGGTACTATCCTACACCAAGCCTACTACGCCCATGACCCTTGTGTTCCACTCGAATCCAGTTCCATGTGTCTCCAAATTCATTAAGGAGCGCCGCGCGCATTGTTTTTAATTAAATTAATTTAAGGCCAATTTTACCTCAAGCAGGACCCAACCAAGCCCACGTGCACCCATTCACATGGACCAGCCCCACCCCATTGAGTCCAGACAGGCCCAAGTCACGAGGCTAGCCCATCAATTCCCATATAAATATACAAATTCCCTAACCTCAAAACCCTGAAACTCATTATCCTCACCACCTCTAAAGGAACCCTAGCCGACCCCTACTCTTACCCAAGCATCCCCTGCCACCTCCCCGACCGGACAGCCACCGCCACCGTCTCAGGCCACCACCGCCACTCCAAACCACCGCCGCCTGACCACCACACCCATCCGCCATCGCCACCATCTCCTTCACCATCACCAACTTCCCCCATTAAACCCGACCCCCTTAGCCGCTGCCCGACTGCTCCCGACCGCCTCCATTACCTCCAACCACCATTGGCCGGCCGACCCCGACGTCCCCCACGACCCGACCACCACCCAGGCACAGTTCCAGCCGCTGCCGCCGTGCCAGACTACTATTGCCGCTGCTGCACATACTGTCGTGGCTACCGCTGCTGCGTTGTAGTCGACCAGAGCTCCGTCGATCACCAGAAGACACATCGACGAGACCCCCCTAGTTCTGTCGATCAGGTACTCGTCCACCAACCCCTCCCTCCTTGTATCGTGTCCATAAATGTTCGTCGTGTCATCGTGTCGAGAGTCATAGGCCTGGACACAACTTAATTAACCCTAACTATATATGAATGCATGATGATTTACAAGAATTAGCAATTATTTAATGACTAGCAATTTCCTTAATCATAAGACCTATTGTTAAAGACTTAAAATTTATCAATAAAGCTTAGACATCGTCATGTATGCTGAATATGGGAATTTAAGGACCAAAAATTGTACTAAACATAATGTAGTTTCGCAAAACCATAACTTAGAAATTATTGTCGTAAGGTACACGGTGACTGAGGACAGGGCACGCGTGCACCTTAGCTACGTGTACACGCGCCACTGTAGTCGACAACCGTTATCTTGCGCCAGTACCTAAGAGTAGTGTCATAATTTGTATGTGTGCATTGCTTAGTGCCTGATGTCTGTATTGCTACATAATATTGTGTGTTTAGGGTCACTGGATCAGCCGGAAGATACTGCAGGAGTAGACTTTTGGCATTCACAGCTTGAGGACCCAGGCAAGATACCTTGCCATATTTACTGTCTAATTTAATTTATGCATATGTTGTCTTGTTATCTTGTTGCTTTCTTTTATACAACTGTGCGCATCCAAGATTGACTCGGGTGCAGTCGACGGATGCGTCGATGATTTAGTATACTTGACCTAGTCACTAGCAGACTCACCCCAGTGGGAGGATACTCTGATATCTTCCGAGACCTGACACTCTTACACGTTTCACAGTGACAAATTCATATTGGGATGCGGGTTCGCGTACTCGACTAGCTATCGGTGCATGTGACATGCATCACGGTTAGTACGTAATTCAGGATTATTTCATTGGTAGATACTTGGCATATAGATACGTGGTATGCACGTCGAGTATTCGACTTGTGTATCTACATTGGGCGGGAGAGGACAACTAGTAGGCGTATGGGATACACACATTGGAATCCGTAGTATCCGGAGGAGCCACGGATCCAATGACTCCCTTTATGCAGATTCCCCGTTCTTCGGAGCGGTATGGACGTTATATATTATGCAGATTCCCCATTCTTCGGAGCGGTATTGACGTTATATACTTGCAGATTCCCCATTCTTCGGAGCGGTATGGACGTTATGCCTACACCTACCCATACGTACCAATGTTGTCCTTACATTGCATTCACTTAGATGGTTAGCACACCCCTTTATTGCATTTATTTTATTCAGTATTCATATATATGACATGCTTCTATGTATCTTGTTACATCCCTCTGAGGACCTGGTACCTTTCCAGATTTGGACGAGGCATATTACCCCCACAGTGTACGGACCAGGACAAGAGACTAGGTACACTACAGCTGAGGAGCTAGAGGTGCTACCGTCAGAGTTTCCGTGATCAGTTGGTAGGCCTTCTGCCTAGGAGTGGGTGCATCATTATCTAGTCAGTTGATGCCCTAGTCATTATCTTTTATCTATCAATTAAGTACTTTATTTTCGTCCTAGTAGTGGGTTTGTCCCCACCAGACATTCTTGGTTGTACTATGATATTTTGAGACTGGCGTTTATCTTCCAGCATTTATTATTAGTACATTCTTGCTGTTTATATTATGGATGAGATTATATTATCTGTTGTTGATTTATATGGGACATGTTAGTATTTAGGACAGCGTAGCACTCTTCGTTAGGATCTATTAAATTGGGATATCCTCGGAGATGTGACAGCTGGCTATTGCCACGTGGCCTAGTTCCATATATTTTGGGACTGGGGCATGACAAAATTACACGATCATATCCATTTCAAATCTATGAGCTAAGAAAGCATAGTTCAATTGGGCCCAAGTGAGAGGAAAGAGAGGAAAGATGATTAGAACCCAACCTAGTTGAACTCCCAATGACGCTTTAATACTCCAACTGACTGAAGCTTTTCCTAGGATTTGGCTTCAACTTCTTATCACACCTGTACGGAGTATCGATCCCTAGAAGATCCTGATATCCATAGCGTATGAGTATCTTCTCAATATAATAAGATTGTGACAACGCCACTCCCGTGTCCGTCCGGATAATCTTTATCCCGAGGATAACATCAGCTTCCCCCAAGTCCTTTATACTGAACTTGGATGAGAGAAACTTCTTTGTCTCAGTGACTCGTGCTAGATCCGTGCCTAGGATCAGCATATCGTCTACGTAAAGACAGACGATGGCCCTTCTTCCGTCAGCAAACTTTGTGTAAACACACTTGTCCGTCTTGCTCACCTTGTAGCCCCGTTTGATCTTATTACTTTATCAAATTTTTCGTGCCACATCTTGGGAGCTTGCTTTAGACCGTATAAGAATTTTACCAACTTGCAAACTTTGTCTTCAATACCTTTGACGATAAATCCTTCTGGTTGTTGCATGTAAATCTCTCCGGTCAACTCTCCATTCCAAAATGCTGGTTTGACATCCATCTGATGAATAACTACCTTGTGAAATTACACTCAGAGCAATCAACATCCTGATGGTCGTCATCCGCGCTACTGGAGCATATGTGTCGAAGTAGTCGATCCCCTGCTTCTGAGAAAACCCTTTGGCAACTAACATTGCCTTGAACTTGTCAACAGTTCCATCGGCCTTCATCTTCCTTTTGAAGATCCACTTGCATCCGATTGGTTTAGCTCCTTCTGACAGATCGACCAACACCCAAGTGTTGTTGGAGGTTATTGAGTCATACTCGTCATTGATAGCCTCCCTCCAGAAGACATCGTCTCTGGTCTTCATTGTCTCATCATAGGTAAGCGGATCTGTTTTCACATAATAGGTGACAAAATCTTCTCCGAAGTCCTTCCGTCTCCTCCCCCGCTTAGTTCTCGGTTTTGCGAGTTCTGGTTCGAACTTTGTCTCTGGAATGACAACTCCTTCATGTACTACATCTCCTTTGGAGGCTTCAGCCTCATGTGCACCCACACTATTCTCCGGAATATCCGCGATAATAATGTTCTTGTGCCTTGCAAATTTATCTTCAAAGAATTTCGCGTCTCGAGATTCAATGATATGATATGATATGATTATATATCAAGAAACCTCAAAACATCACTCTTCTCAGCATAACCCAAGAAGATGGTCTTCGTTGTCCTCGTACCTAGTTTTTGAATCTTCAAGTCTGAAAGCTTCACATATGTCAGACACCCCCACACTCGAATGACATTCAAGTTGGGTCTAACTTTGAACCAGAGTTCATGAGGAGTGACATCGAATGTTTCTGTTCAGGATGAACGTAGCCGTCAACGCAGCTTCTCCCAGAAGCAGTTTGAAAGACCCACAGTTAACAACATTAAGTTTATCATTTTTGTCAACGTCATGTTCTTCCTCTCATCTACTCCATTTGATTGAGGAGAATACAGAGCAGTCTTCTCATTGACAATTCCATGTTCTTTGCAGAATGATGCGAATTCAATAGACATATACTCTCCACCTCGATCACTTCTAAGTCTCTTGAGTTGTTGTCCTGTCTGATTTTCAGCTTCAGCCCTGAACTTCTCGAATGCTTCATCCTTTAACTTGAGTAGATAGACGAACGCATACTTTGAGTAGTCAATAATGAATATAATGAAATACTTCATTTTGGCCTTTTTGGAGAACTGTTTGAAGTCGCAGATATCTGAGTGCACCAACTCTAGAAGATCTGTGCTTCGGTTAACCCGCTTGAACGACTTTCTGGTGATCTTTGTCTGCGCACAGACCTCACATTTCTCCCCCTCCTTACCCCCACATTTGGAGATAAGCCCTATACTAGACATCTTGTTTATTCTTTTACAATGAATATGTCATAGTCTATTGTGCCATAACTCAAGAGAATAACCAGAAGAAGCGACTGCATTTATCATTGTAGCAGGAGTTACAAGTTGAAGTTTGAACATCCCTTCAGTACAGAAAGCTTTTCCGAAGTATGTTACTTTGAAAGACATTACCATCTGTCCAGCATTAATGTTCATCCTCAAGCCTGCGTTGCAGAGCAGACTTTCTGAGACCAGATTCTTGGCTATCATTGGTACATGCTTCACATCCTGAAGCGTCAACGACTTCTCCGAAGTCAGGTTCAGTACCACCGTTCCGGTACCTAGAACTTCAACTTATGACTGGTTCGCCACCAAAACCTTCTCAGATGTAGGCTTGTATGTGGTGAATAACTCCTTCTTTGAGCAAATATGGCGGGATGCACTAGTGTCCACCCACCAATCAGAGTCGACACTAGTCGTGACAACTTTCTCAATCATAGCAACTTTATTAGGCTCACCTTACTATGTCTGTTTGGGCTTGGATCTGTAGTCACTCCAGTAGTGGCCCTTCTTGCCATAATTGAAGCAAGTCACTTCGGACTTGGGCTTTGGCTTTGGCTTGAACGAAGCCGACTTCACCTTCAGATGGTTGAAGTCCTTCTTTTTCTTGTTGTGAGAAGACTTCTGCTTCCCCTTGGAATCACCAGCATGCACCAAGTTGGCATTTGCCAACTGTTTGGACAGGAAATCCAACTTCAGTTGTCCCCTGGCCTCATCTTCAATGTGAATCCAGTGAAGAAGATCTTCGAGCTGGATCTCCATCTTCTTACGGTATATGTCACTCTTAAACTTGATCCAGCTTGGAGGAAGCTTGGTGATGATAGCCCCCACCATGAACTTATCTTCCTGCTTCATGCCCTCTTCCTTCAGCTTCTGCTGCATCTTCAGAAGTTCCTTGACTTGCGGCAACAATACCTACTCGTCTTCAAATTGCAAAGTGAAAAACTTTTTAACGAGATGGATTTTTGACATCTTTTCATTAGTTTTGTAATGCTTCTTAAGAGCTTCCCAGACGTCTTTTGCCTTCTCTTTCTTGCTGTAAGACTCTGCCATCGAGTCCTCCATTGCATTGAGGATCAATATCTTGCAGAGGTCGTTGTCTTCTTTCTACTTATTGTGCGCGTCCTGCGCCACACCAACTTCAAGTTCTCCTCCATCTTCAGGGATGGTAGGTTCTGGATCAACCAACACATAAGCAACTTTGACAAGACGAAGATTCATTAAGATCTTCCTCTTCCAAATGTTGTAGTGTTCGCCATCAAACTTCTTAATCTTGTGAAAGCTAGTATTGAGAGGGTTTGATCGGTTCTCCATCTTACTCAGATCTTGCTTTGAGATTCTTATTCCCGAGGCTTAATCAAAGATGGTAGAACCAGAAGTTGAATTTGAGATCAGGAGTTCACACAAGAGTTCCGTTCCTGATATCTCTCGATCCAACAAGAAGATAATATAAATGATCTGATTACAACTTGAAACAAGATAATAAAAGAATCAGAGAAACTATCTTCTTGTTCTTTCTTGCAATCACAGTTGCAAACAGACATAACAGAGTTACAACTTACAGAAGAGAGGTGGAAGAAGAAGAAGAGACTTTGCTTGCTGGGGTGATAAAGATCACGGTTTCTCAAAACAAGATTCGTCCCACACGATCTGCTCCCAGGAACCAGCAAGTTCACGTAGAACTTCTGGAACGCTCACTATCACCTCTGTCTGGACTCGCACGAACTCCCTGGACTCCAATGGTGGCGGCAACAGCAACTCTCTTCGTCTCCTAATTTTTGAAGTAAGTCCTCAAAGAGGCACAAAGAGAGTACTTATAGAGAGATGGTAAAAATTCTAGCCGCCCAACAATTACGTAAAGATAGGAACAGATTAATTACGAATCCTTATAAGATAGGCACGAATTAATTTTAAATCCCACAAAAAACGAATATGAATAACAGACCCTATATTTCTATAACCGTTTAAATATATCCGCAGCAGCAGCAGCGCTTGTCGTAGCGCATGCGACAACCCATGCAGCCTGCCCATGCGACCGCGCATGAGAGAGAGCATCAAATGCACCTGCGCCGATGTTGACGTGCTAGGTGCAAAGTGCGCCAACAAAGCGCCACTTTGCGTCTGAGTCCGAATCGTTGGGGCTTAGCTCCTATGGAATAAATTCCAAGAGAATGACAAAAAACATAAATGCTTTCATTAAGGAGTTAATCCTTCTTCATCCTAATAAAATACCCCCATATGACACCCATGTGCATCACCACACCCCATGTGCACACTTCAACACAAACAAAACAAAATTTATGTTAACCATGTTGTTATATATATATATATATATATATATATATATATATATATATATATATATTAATTATAGTAATTACGGACGAAAAATTTAGGTTAAGATTAATCGGTAATTAATATTAACTACAGCTGTCTTGGTATAGAAAATGTTCTAAAGAAGGATTTTTATTTTATTTTTAAACAAGGTCGTTTGGAGGCTCTTATATATCAAAATTTCACCTGAGTGTTTATTTTCAGAGCAATTTCATTTAATGCTGTTTATGCAAATTTGTGAAGCTCTAATTGTAGGTACGAATGGAGTACAGGAGAAAGAGGCCATCAAAGTAAAGTAGGAGTCTGTTGTGTGTGTCGACAGCATGTGTGTGGGGGTCTATGTAACGGGACCAGTCAGGAATTGGAATGGAATGGAACGGAACGGAAATTTGAGGCTGTTGAGCCAGCTTATGTGTAGTGACAAAAAGAAATAAAAATTAGCACAAAAAGGTTTTGAAAACAAAAAGAAATAAAAATTAGCACAAAAATTAGCACAGTTAAGTAGGAGCCCTAATTTGGTTTCTAGAATATTTAAGGTTTGAACACTAAAACGAGCTACACTAACTTGCGTTGGATTTAATATTGTTCATCCTTTTTTGTTTAGTCGTACAAAAAATAATAATAATAATAATAATAATAATAATAATAATAGTTTTGGAAAGCTTTTGAAAACAGATGAGAAGTTAGAACTCTGAGTAATTTTCGAGTTGCTCGATAGCCTGCACAAATTCGAGCTTGAATATAATTTTGGGCTAATTAGAGTTTAGAAGACTCTGGATTTTATATCAGCTTAGAGTTAGAGTTCTAATTTGTCCAATTAGAGAGTTTAGACAAGGCTGGTCCTGGTCCTGGGCGGACAGGACGACCGTCCAGGATCTCATGGACCAGGAGGATCCAATTTTTTTGTTTGTTTAAATATATAAATATTTTTTCACCGAAAATAGAACTAGTATTTACTAATGGCCATTCTTATCACAAAGTAATTGTAGTGTAGTGTTTATTATATTAGACTTGCACACAAGAGATTCCTAGTTAAAGTCTTGATGAAGGCATATTTTTTATTTTATTTTAGTTTTATTTTTTTACATTAAGTATGGAACCTCATTTTGAAAGTTCGTCCCGGACCCCCATGAGCTCAGGGTCGGCCTTGAGTTTAGATCATGAAATTTTATTATTTGGTTTATTTTTTCCTTTATACCCTTCCTCCCATAGAAACAATAAAACCTTCCTATATATGTTAGGGAAGGTAAGATGGTAAAAAATAAAATAAAATAAAAAATTCAGGATATAAACTCTCCAATTGGACATGTCAAGACTTAAACTCTAAGCTGGTATAAAATCCAGGATCTAAACTCTAATTAGCCCTACAATTTTTCAGGTTCGAGATTATCTCAATAACTTCAGCCATAAAGTAGGGATGAGCATTCGATTTATTCAGTTTTAATCAAATCGAAATAGTCAAAACCGAATAAATCGAATTTCTAAAAATCTAAAATCGAACCAAAATTAGAAACAGCCAAAACCGAGCCGAATCCTTAATCGATTCAGTTTTTTCGGTTGGACTATTTTTATCGTTTAATGAACCGACCAAAAATTAGAATTATGATTAAATTATATTTTTAAAAAAAATATAATTTTTATTGTAATTCTCTATTGGTTTCAAAGTTTTACAAATTGTTAAATTATTAAAATTAGACTTTAGAATACATACATACAATTATTGTTGTCAAAATATACACATTTTAAAATATTTTTAATCACACAATAAGCATCAACTCGACGCTATTTACATAATTGAGTAAGTCTTAGTCGATTTTCGAAAAATCGAAATCAACCGATTTTTTTAAAAACAAAACCGTATCTTTTCTCGATGCAAAACCCAATAATGCTCACTCCTATCGTAAAGTAAGCTCCACTAAAAGCTCCATTACATGGCCGTTTCGGAGGGTTGAGTTGTCCTATCCGAAACTAATTTTGGTTGTCTATTGATCCTTACTGTGGGCCAGTCCTGGAAGGTTATCTGTGATTCTGACCTTTTGTGGAATTACGCTGAACCTGGAAAATTGTTCTAGCAGAGGGAGAGAGTGCCCAAGTCCAAAATTTTGTTAGGTTTACCTCTGGGCCGGCCCTGCGTGTACACCGTATATTTCTATGAAATTTTAGAGACCCTTGTCGCAAAGAAACGTGTGATCAAACGTTGTAGTTCGTCGATGCTTGTGTTGTTCGCCGTCGTGGTCTGGTATGTATGAACATAATCAGTGTCTCGGGGTTCTTGTGATGTGACGGACGATGTATACGAACGAATAAGTGTATTCGTCTCTTGCGAACGAACATACAACCTGACGTTCGTGCAAAGTGGCTTGAGATGGATGTTAACAAATTTAAGCACCGGACGGATAATAGAACTAAATTGGACCCATAACATATTTAGGTCAGTGTGGACATCGTTTTTCAAATGTTAATACGTAGTGTGTTTAATAAAGATGGACCGATCGAACTCAACTGGCTCTTGTGGTTAGTGAGAAGAGATATAACCTCTCTAACTAGGCGGACGGTCTCAAAATCAAACTGCAAAAGAGCTATGGAACAATAGGTCCAAATGATATGTAACGCAGCGTGTACGAAGTCTCGTACGTATCGTCGGACATCCCAAATTTAAAAAAAATAAAAATAAATATGGATTGGTTTAGAGAGAGATCTATAGTTTGACAAGTTAGACCAAACTATAATTTGAGTTTGGATCTTAAAACTTGAAGCCCACCTATCATTTGGGTCGGACTGAGAGGAATCTGGACGGGACTTCACTACCATGTCACACAGGTCTAGGACCATTTTTGAGCATATACTATATGTGCGATTGCACATAATAATAATAATAAAAATAAAAATAAAAATTTATTATTATTAGAAAAATTTTCGGAGTCGTATTAGCTGGCCATTGCCACGTGGCCTGGTCCCGTGTATTTTGGGACTGGGACGTGACATGGTTTTAGTGCTGGCCCATGTAGGTATCTGTTTGTCGCTTGTGGTATGGTATCATGTCCAGCGAGCCTGCAATATGATAGAAATTATTAGATCTCATCCACCTTGACTACCGTCTTTGAACCTCCTTCGTATTTAATTACTTAAATATCTGCATCATGTTTGTTTATTTCCGTACTCTTTTAATGTAGTTCTATTTCTTGCAGAGAGATAAACTTGCGTAGCGGACGCGAGGCATACGGTGCCATTGTGCCATCCGACACCGCGCAGAGGGAGGATACATCCCTTGGACCACCTGGAGAGCAGCCACCACCACAGGCCCCGGTGATGGGCAGGCCGCATGGGTTGTCACATGCGCTGCCCCATGCGCTGCCGCATGCTTTGCTGTTGCGGATATATTTGAACGGTTATGGAAAGATATGGTATATTATTCAGATCCATTTTTGTCGGATTTGAAATTAATTCGTGCATATCTTTTAGGCATTCGTAATTAATTTGTTACTATCTTTCCGTAACTAATGGGCGGCTTGGGTTTTCACCATCTCTCTATAAATACTCTCTTAGTGCCTCTTTGAGAACGAACTTCAAAAATTATGAGATGAAGAGAGTTGTTGCTGCGGCCACCATTGGAGTCCAATGTGTTTGTGCGAGTCCAGACAAAGGTGACAGCGAGTGTTCCGGAAGTTCTTTGTGAACTTGCTAGTTCCTGGAAGCAGATCGTGTGGGGGCGAATCTTGCTTTGAGCAACGGTGATCTTTATCACCCCAGCAAGCAAAATATCTTCTTCTTCTGTGAGTTGTAACTCTGTTCTGTTCGTCTGCAACTGCAATTGCAAGGAAGAACGAGAGGTTCCTTTTCTGGTTATTGTTGTAACAACAGGTTGTAACATGATTCTTATATATAGTTCTTCGTGGAGATCGAGAATAGTCAGAGTGAAAACTTTTGTGTGAACCTCTAATCTCGACCACACGGTTTTCCATCGTTGATATAGCCTCGGAAGTAACAACATGTTGGTGTCAAATTCTCATAGATGGCTAGTTGGCATATGTAGATAAATCTATCTTTTTGATATGTAGTAAGTTCATACAACCAAGGAGTATCCTCCAAATTTTCTAAGCTATAAAGAGTCTAGAAAAAAAGATAAAAATATAATTTGCTATAAAAAATTTGCATTAATCTTTATGACACATAAGCTAAAGACTAAAAGGATGCGCATTCCTATATAAAATTGTGAGGCATTGAATATAAATATTTGTCATAAAGCCATTTTACTGATGTATTTATTGTTAAGAGCACTAAGCCAGACTGAGTACGACCCATTTAAAAAAAAAAAATTTCTTAGAGAAGCCATTTCAACGTCCTTGGCCAACTTGCAATTTTTTCACTTTGATTTTGTCAGTAGTTGGAATTCTGCTCCCTCGCTGTTCAAATATCTCAATTCCTCGATTATAGCGAAATAATTTTCCGAGGGGACCGTCACTTTTGACCTAGCAGCATCGTTATGTCCAGCACCAGCATCAGGAAGGTACACTTCAGAAACGAGCATTTGATATGACGGTCGGGGAGGCCGAACCCACAGGAGACGTCATCGCAGGTTCTGTTCTTCTTGATTCCATTCTAGCTTTACCTTTATTTGATAGTGGTGCTTCCCATAGTTTTGTATCTGTTTTTTTTTTGCTCTGAAAATATGTTTTATACATTTATGCATAATTTTAAGTATTTTAAATATTGTTTATTAGTAGTTTTGAAATTGAATGTAATGGTAGTCACCATTGTTGATTGGTTTACATGCGATATAAGTTTTCTTCTTTTATATCTTTTACAACTTTATTATATTTTTACACCATTGTTGAATAGTCTTTTTCGTTCAATTTTCTTTATTGAATCGAATGGAAAAAAGACCCCCAACGTCGGTATCGGCCGGTATCGGATCGGGACATGCCAAATCGTATCGATATCTGCGTTATCGGATCGGTATCGGCTGATACTGCAAACTATGCTGCTGAGGGCCTAGTTATTTTATTTATTAATTTGTGCTAAACATATTTCGGTAATTTGTGCTGAACTTATTTCTGCTGCAGATTGAAATCATATATGGTTACGGCAAAGAAGATGCTGAGCCCTTGTAATTGCTTCTCTGCAAATAAGAAGCCAATTTCAAATCAAAAATTGTACGTTGAATAAAGTAGGATCCTTCTTGTTAGGCTATTTGGAAGTTCATGTACGGTGGTGTCTTTTCTAAAGAAGCAAGAGCAGTGTTTACTGTTCCTTTCACATACCATTATGTTATCACTGATGGTGCAAAACAAGCTTTTGTTTCTGAATTTTTTTTACTGTGGCCAATGGAATCAAGTTAAGTTCGCTAAACGTACCTCAACTATAGCAGTCGGACGTTTTTTGACACTTTTTTTTTTCATTGATCGATTTTGACACCTAATTTTATAAATTGTTCTTTTGAAATATTTTTCGTCAATTTTGAATCACAACGGGACCACTTCAAAAAAAATCTAACAATATAAGTAATTAATTACGTTTAGATATGTTTTTAAAACGATTTTGATGTGCTTCAAAATTGATAAAACACGTTTCAAAAGACATTTATAGACCAATTTATAATGTTCGATTGTCAAAATCGGACAGTGAAAAGTTAATATGTCAAAAATGTCCAACGATAAAATTGAGATGCTATTCGGATAATTTAGCCAATTAAGTTGGCAGAATTGCTAAATGTGTACCACCTGTGCCCCGATAAAAAAAAAAAAAAATGCTCCAACATCACTGCTACGCGGGCTTAAAAGTAGTCATGTTCTACTTATTTGGACGGACTTTGTGAAGCTTTAAATTTATAGGCAGGAACTTTAGGTGAATTTACTCTTGTTGGATGTGGGATCCCATTCTTTCTGTGCACTCTTCACTTGTACGTCAGAAAAGTATTGCATGTAAAAAAAAAAACCGCAGCAGCATAATTAGAATGCCATCTAGTTCTGTTGGTGCTAGTTGAGTTCAGATTAGGAGTACAACTCGCACGGACTAAATTTGAGTTCGATCGAATAAAACCATTAATGGGTTGGATTGGGTTAGGATTGAAAATACTCGAACTCGGATTAAAATATTTGAACCCAATCAAAACTCGGGTTGAACTCGAATTCATGTGTCGGATTATCCTAAGAATCCGAAATCCGACATATATATATATATATATATATATATATATATATATATATATATATATATATATATTTCTTACAAAAAAAATGATTAAATTGTAAATTTTTTCATCAAAATTCTTCAACTCCTTATCTTAAATCTCATTTCAGTTTGTATTTTGTAACGATTGAGACTTAATTGCTATTTGATTATGTGTTTGATATTATTTTTTTTTAAATTATTTCAAATATCATGTTAGAGTCCGATAAACCCGATCCAATCCGAGCCCAATTCGATCCTCCGGACTTAATTTTGGATTACATATGTTGAACTCGAGGTCGGATCGGACTTAGACTCGGGCTCGGACTAGACTTATGATTCATCGAATTGGACTCAGATTAAGCTCAAGTCCGACCTAACCCGTCCGAGTTGCACCCGTAGTTCAGATGCAAGGATCACTTCTGTGAGAAATATTAGCAGCTGATGCTATTATGTATCATGACTATAGCATAGGTATTTGTGGCTTTCTGATACATCATATGTAGGTAGGTAGGAACCACAGCACAAAGAGTACTAGTCTAGTCTCAGGGGCCGGAAAGGTCTACTAGTATGGACAAAGCAGTCTCCGTGGGAAGCGGTGACGCCAGTAGGAGGTGCTTGATCCGCAAGGCCTGGCTGAGTACCCGGAGGCCGAGAGGAGGAGGAGAAGATCCCTCGACGCCGCCACGAGTTGAACCCTCCGGTTCGGCTCTCGGGTTCGAGCTGGCCGAGGAGAGGTAGCCCCGGCCCTTTGCTTGCAGCCGTGCTACCTCTTCGTTACACCTGTCCAACAGCCTTGACATGGCTAACAGTCGCAGTAGCAGCACTTTGGATTGTAGATTAACAAGAGGGGGGAAGTTTTTAGAGAGGGTTGGATTGGTGGATATATATATACAGGGGAAACACAGATGAAAGCCAACAACTTGTCTTCGTTCAAATTTTTTATTATTATTTTTTTTATTATATAAAACCAGTGGCAGGGCTGCTGCTTGGTACAGGAAAACAAGTAGAGATGACTAAAAGAGTTTATACAAAACCTGAGGAGAGGTAATGCTAGTTTTGCTTAAACCAGCGTACTAGAAACCAAGGGTTCTGCTGGGTTCTGCCCAACTTTCCCCAAAAAGCAAACCCTAAAATATTCCGCGGGAGGTGCCAGAAGTATTATTGTTATTCAAAACAATAATGCTAAGTTTACTACCAAATGGCTTACAACCTTCTTACAACCCTCTCTTCCCCCCTGCTATGTGGGCCACATCCGGTCCCATCTCTCCCTCCAATGAACGGCTGTCACGTGGCGTTCCTGTCACGTGAGGGTCACCCGGACAGCCACCGGGTCTCACCTCTCTCCTCTCCTCCAATGGACGGCCGCCACGTGGCGGTTGTAGGCATTTGGTTGTAGTTATAGCATATCCCTATTCAAAAGCAGACGGTAGAATTATAATTAGGGTTACGTGAAGAAGAAAAAGTAGGGGAAAGAAGAGATTGAGAATCATTTTAACGCATACAAAAATTATAGTTGACGGTTAGTTGGTTGCAGGTAGTTAAGCTGCTACAGACTTAAAAGTTCATAGTATTAACTTTCAAAATTTTAAAGTTCATGATAGTGAAAGTTCTTAGTATTTAATTGCAAATTAGCCTAAAGTTAGATGATAACTCGGTGCAATTTAACTCCTGACCCATCTGTCACGTCCCGATCTCCCGCAAGATCGGCCGTCCCCGCTAGGCGCTAATCACCCCGCCAGCGCTCTCGCAGGACGATCGTTCCCATCATGACATGATACCGCGAGCACAAGTTGTGTCCGAGCAAGACCATGATCCGAACATGCGGAGAAATAGCTAAGCCACGGAGTCGCACAGATAGTCTCTAAGCAACAATTTTTTTAAACAATACGAGTAAACGGCCGTTCGATAACTAGTTCACAAAGTCATTATAGCGGAAGCATTGAATAAACACAAGTATGATACAATAACAAGCTCTTTATTGATAATAAAAAAATATTACAAGCGGCGCTAGGCCGAGATTACAAGTCGCTCAAGCACTCTCTCTCTCCAAACAATAAAGATGTGCCAAGCGGCTTACAACATAGGATGATACATATGCGATGTTCCAATATTATGTCCTATATATGTGCTTCAGCTCCGGACGCAACACTCGAAGGCTCCAGAGCAAACTCCGCATCTTAGCCCGCACGAAAGGGGGGGGGGACCGGACAATAGAATTATAATTAGGGTTACCTGAAGAAGAGTAAGTAGGGGAAAGAAGAGATTGAGAATCATTTTAACGCATACAAAAATTATAGTTGACCGTTAGTTGCAGGTAGTTAAGCTGCTACAGCCTTAAAAGTTCATAGAATTAACTTTCAAAATTTTAAAGTTCATGATAGTGAAAGTTCTTGGTATTTAATTGCAAATTAGACTAAAGTTAGATGATAACTCGGTGCAATTTAACTCCTGACCCATCTATCACGATCTCGATCTCCTACAGGATCGACCGTCCCCGCTAGGTGCGAATCACCGCACTAGTGCTCTCGCAGGACGATCGTTCCCATCATGACGTGATGCTGCGAGCACAGGTTGTGCCCGAGCAAGGCCATGATCCGAACAGGGGGAGAAATAGCTAAGCCCCGGAGTCGCACAGATAGTCTCTAATGCAGCAAAAATTTTAAACGATACAAGTAAACGGCCATTCGATAACTAGTTCATAAAGTCATTATAGCAGAAACATTGAATAAACACAAGTATGATACAATAACAAGCTCTTTATTGATAATCAAAAAATATTACAAGCGGCGCTAGGCCGAGATTACAAGTCGCTCAAGCACTCTCTCTCTCCAAACAATAAAGACGTGCCAAGCAGCTTACATGGGATGATACATAGGCGATGTTCGAACATTATGTCCTGTATATGTGCTTCAGCTCCGAACGCAACACTCCAAGGCTTCAGAGCGAACTACACGTCTTAGCGCGCATGAGGGGGGGGGGACCGGACAATAGAATTATAATTAGGGTTACATGAAGAAGAAAAAGTAGGGGAAAGAAGAGATTGAGAATCATTTTAACGCATACAAAAATTGTAGTTGAACGTTAGTTGCAGGTAGTTAATCTGCTACAGCCTTAAAAGTTCATAATATTAACTTTCAAAATTTTAAAGTTCATGATAGTGAAAGTTCTTGGTATTTAATTGCAAATTAGCCTAAGATGATAACTCGGTGCAATTTAACTCCTGACCTATCTGTCACGTCCCGATCTTTCGCAGGATCGGCCGTCCCCGCTTGGCACGAATCACCGCGCCAGCGCTCTCGCGGGACGATCGTTCCAAGCATGACGTGATACCGCGAGCACAAGTTGTGCCCGAGCAAGGCCATGATCCGAACATGCGGAGAAATAGCTACGCCACAGAGTCGCATAGATAGTCTCTAATGCAGCAAAAATTTTAAACGATAGAAGTAAACGGCCGTTCGATAACTAGTTCACAAAGTCACTATTGCAGAAGCATTGAATAAACACAAGTATGATACAATAACAAGCTCTTTATTGATAATAAAAAAAATTACAGTGGCGCTAGGACGAGATTACAAGTCGCTTAAGCACACTCTCTCTCCAAACAATAAAGATGTGCCAAGCGGCTTACAACATGGGATGATACATAGGCGATGCTCCAACATTATGCCCTGTATATGTGCTTCAGCACCGGACGCAACACTCGAAGGCTCTAGAGCAAACTCCGCGCCTTAGCCCGCACGAGTGGGGGGGGGGGGGGACCGGACAATAGAATTATAATTAGGGTTACGTAAAGACGAATAAGTAGGGAGAGATTGAGAATCATTTTAATGCATACAAAAATTATAGTTGACCGTTAGTTGCCGTTATTTGCAGGTAGTTAAGTTGCTACAGCCTTAAAAGTTTATAGTATTAACTTTCAAAATTTTAAAGTTCATGATAGTGAAAGTTATTGGTATTTAATTGCAAATTAGCCTAAAGTTAGATGATAACTCGGTAAAATTTAACTCCTGACCCATCTGTCACGTTCCGATCTCCCGCAGGATCGACCGTCCCCGCTAGGCGCGAATCACCGCACCAACGCTCTCGCAGGATGCTCGTTCCCATAATGACGTGATACCGCGAGCACAAGTTGTACCCGAGCAAGGCCATGATCCGAACAGGCGGAGAGATAGCTAAGCCACAGAGTCGCACAGATAGTCTCCAATGCAGCAAAAATTTAAACGATACGAGTAAACGGCCGTTCGATAACTAGTTCACAAAGTCACTGTAGCGAAAGCATTGAATAAACACAAGTATGATACAATAACAAGCTCTTTATTGATAATAAAAAAATATTACAAGCGGCGCTAGGCCGAGATTACAAGTCGCTCAAGCACTCTCTCTCTCTCCAAACAATAAAGACGTGCCAAGTGGCTTACAACATGGGATGATACATTGGCGATGTTCCAACATTATGTCTTTTATATGTGCTTCAGCTCCGGACGGAACACTCCAAGGCTCCAGAGCGAACTCCACGCCTTAGCGCGCACGAGGGGATACTCCGTACCGAATGAGATGAGGTTCTCCCGCACCCTGCAAGCAATCTGGTGGGTTATCAGTACATGAATGCACTGGTAGGGAGGCTTCTCGCACGTTTGAAAAATCCAAACACGTTATTTTAGTTCCGTGCACCAACTATTATGTTGTCTGTCACTAGCATATTTCTAGATGAGGGTATTTTTGGTCTTTTAGCATATTTTATAATTAGTGATTAAATATTTGTATACTGTGCTATTTATTTATTATAGGTTAGTAGCTAGCCTATTTATTGGACTTGACCCCAGTGAACCTAATTAGACTTGTCATGACATATTGAACCCAACTTTTTGGGTTAGGCCCATAGACTCAACCTTCTTCATATTAGGTATTTTAATTAAACTTTCATTAGGATTAGATGCTTCCTAATTTAGTCCTCATAATTAATTACATTCGTAAGTATTAGTGAGGGGCATATGGATATTTGAGTGTTGCTTGGGAGAGGGGCATGGGGCCGGCCACTATAGGAAGGAAAAATATTCTCTTTCCTCTTCATTCTTCATTCAATTAGATCCCCAATTATTTTCTTCCCCAAATTGACTCATCCCTCAACTAAATTTTCTCAATTCACTTTCATTCTCTCACATTTTTTCATCAATCAAGGAGCATTGGAGCTTAGATTTGCAAAGAGCACCTGGAGAAGGAAGAATTGTCAAGGAGCTTGTGTCCGGATCGTGTCCATTTGAGCATTTTATTGGGAATCCATCTTCTAATAGCTATAGATCTAAATTTTCTTTCAATTTAGACTTTAATTCATGCATTTAACCATTAGGAATCATCCCTTAGCTTAGGGCTACCCATAGGATCAAGAATTGGGTCCATATGACTTGTATTATAAAAGTTATATGGTGATTTGTGTCCATATAAGAGGACTTACGAGATTGACACATTAAGTATATGTCATGAGACTATTTTGGTCTAATTAGACTTAGATCGGGGTTATAAAACTTGCTACGTGTCCACAATTGGGCACGATGATACCGTGTGATACGGAGTTCATTTTGGGTATTTTGTATGATTTCTCATTAATTTCTATTGTAACTAGTTCTAATAGATGTTATTATATGTAATTTATGTGAAAAATGATTAAAAGTGGTGAATTGTGATTTTGGACACTTTATTGAGTATGTATCTTAGTGCACTATCTATGGCATGTCACATATTTGATGTAATATTCTAATGTGTCTAGTGTATGTGATATATATATATATAATATATATATATATATATATATATATATATATATATATATATATATATATATATATGTATATATGATTTATATGTGTGATTATAGATAGGTGAGTGTGGTTCCTAAATTAGTTGATGTGTTGTGTGTGTATTCATTGTGACTATGGTGTGCTAAGGTGTGCAAATACACTGTGAACAGATATTGTGTATGTGTGAGGAACTATGGGGAAATATTGTCTCAACTTTGGGAATGGTAGGGGGAAAAGGGACTCATGTTTAAACTCAGTATGAGAGCTCGAGCAGGCCAATGTGAGGGGATATGGTTACAGATTTGCACATCAGTACAGTTGTTTGATCGTGAAGTTCACATAGGAGAGGGGGTCAGGTTTTGAATATGCAGTAGTGGCAGCAAGGTGTATCAGGTGAGGAACACATCACCTGTCACTACCCGATTCTAGAAAATTGGGTTTTTTATTTATTTTTATTTGGTAAATTGTGTATTGTATTTAATTAATTATATTTATATTTATATAGTGATTGTATTATTTTTATTTGATTGTTTTAAGGTTTTGGCTAGCCTGGACCCATGTCAGACCCTAGTGGACCCATGTCCGACCCAACCCACACCCCAGTGAGACTTATTTTTGGGTTTAGAATATTTTTTATATTTTTAGTGGGTTAGTTGGAGAGATTTGGAGTTAGTTTGAGTGCTTTTGGAACCCGAAACCCAAACCAAGTGAGAGGGGGGGCATTTTAGGCATTTGGAGACTTGTAAACCCTTTTATTATGTTTTGGCCGACCAAACCATAGCCCCTACCCGTGCACACCAGCAGCTCCAGCCCCCATTCCTTCTTCTTCACTTCTTCTTCACTACTTCTTCTTCCTCTCTACTTATTTCTTCTTCCTTTCTACTTCCCACTTCAAGTAAGTACCTATTCCTCTTCTTTCTTCTTCTATTCTCCATAGTTGCTAACCCTAACCCTACATTTTTTCCCCAACCTAGGTGTGTAGAGCCTAGACTTGGTGTGGAGGCTAGATTTGGAGGCTTGGAGCTTGAGGGAGGTGATTTCTAGTGGATTGGAGACTTTGGCCTTGGGATTCCAACTTTCAAGAGGTAAACCCTAACTTTTTTCTTGCTTTACTTTTATGTAGTGTAATTAGTGGTTTAGAAACTTTCTAGACCCTAAGCCTACCCGTGGGAGGAAGTTGGAACAAGTTTGGTTGTGTTTGGAGACTTTGACACGAGATTTTGTGTCAATTTCGGATGGAATCCGAAATTGGCCCAATTTTGGGTGATGCCCTAGGTTAGACGGACCTAGAAAGATGTTATCGGGTGTCTTAAGGGTGAGTACGTGTCTCCGTTCGGACACGTGAAGTCGTGTCGCGAAGAAACGGGCATTTCGGGCAAATTTGGGGTTTTCGTCGTCGCCGGTTCTAAGTGCGTACGCGTTTTTGCCACGGGCCTAGAATCGACGGGGTAGCATTTTTTTCTAGGATCTAGACATCGTTTAGAACTCGTGGGTAAATTTTGGGCCGATTCCGAGTTGGTTTGGTGTGCGTTTCAGGAGGTTTTCCGAACCGCACACCGCACGTTCGTCGAAATGACTGAACGGCCATTTCGACTTGGTTTCCTAGTTTCGGGCTTGTACGCGCGTTGGGTTAGCTTCGGGGAGTGTGTGCTAGAATTCTTGGGTTATATTTTATATATTTATAGGTGTTTGTGCGTGTCGGGGTCGTTGGACGTGAGTTGGAGAGTGTTGTGTGCGTGGTTGTGTGTAGTGTTGTGTTTATGTTTATGTGTCTATATATATATTTATGTGTGTGTCTATATATATATGTATATGTGTTTGTTTGTCTATATATATGTGTGTATTTATATATATGTGCTTGTATATGTATATGTCTATGTGTTTGTGTATATATATATATATGTATATGTATATGTATAAGTGTGCGTGTGTGTGTATATGTATATATATATATATATATATTTGAGTGTGTGTGTATATGTATGTGTATATATATATATATATATATATATATATATATATATATATATATATATATATATATATATATATCTGTGTGTGTGTGCATATATATATAAATAGGTGTGTTTATATACATATATAGCTATGTGCGTATATATTTATAAGTATTTGTGTGTGTATAAATATATATGTTAGTGTGTGTGTGTATATATATATATAGAGAGTTATATATATGTATATATGTGTGTGTGTCTTGTGATTGTGTGTGTGTGGTCATGTGTGTGTGAGAGTGCAGCGAGGGGGGGGAGGACAGCATGCAGCAGCAGCAAGTGCAGCAGCTGCTGTGCTGTGCACAGCAGCAGCAGTGAAATGCAGCAGCAGCAGCAGCAGCAGCATTAAGGCAGCAGCAGTAGTAGTTAAATGCAGCAGCAACAGCAGTACAAGCATGCAGCAGTAGCAGCGAGGCAAGTAGCGAGGGTGAGTGAGTTATATAGATAGATTGGTAGATAGATAGATTGGTTGATAAATAGATATATGAATAAGATAGATAGATAGATAGATAGTTAAATAGTTATATAGATAGATGGATAGGTAGATAGTTAGATATCTATATCTATATCTATATCTATATGCATAGATATAGATACCTATAGCTAGATAGATAGTTAGATTTCTATATATATATATATATATATATATATATATATATATATATATATATATATATATATATATATATATATATATATATATATATATATATATATATAGGTAAGGTAAGGTATGTATGGGTATATGTGTGTATGTGTGAATAGGTTTATATATATATGCATAGGTACGTAGATATGTATAGATATGATATATATATATATATATATATATATATATATATATATTTAGCCTAGATTATAGCTAGATATATATATATCTACATACTTAAATAGCTAACTAGAAGAGTGTTAGAAGGGTATTAGAGCGATACCTCAATACCTTGAGATATCAAGGTATCTCACCAAGGTATTGAGTTTCGAGCGGGGTATTTGAGCAATAGCCTAGGAATAGTATTGGAGTGATTTTTATATGTATATGCATATATAATTACGCGTGCTAGCATAGGTTTTAGCGGGTTTAGGCGGGGTGCATGGCCTAAGGCGAGGTATCGGATACCGAGGGTATCCCGGTATCTCGAGGAGGCGAGTTTGAGAGTTTACTAGCTTAATGAGCTCAGTTTGACCTAGAATTTCAGGGGCACCCTAGTTTGACCTAGCCTTGACCATAATTGTCCCCGTTGACCATAAAAGTCAACATTTGACCTAGTTTTGACCTAGAGTTGACTTTTTGGATCTCAAGTTGACTTTTTGACCCAAATTTCACCGGTTTGATCCGTTCGACCTAGAATATCCCTAGAAGCCTGTTTTTAATTATTTTATATCAGTTTAACTCCTTAGAACTCTGTTTAATCTTGCTTTTTGCAATAGGTTCTTGCGACACCGGTCCGGATCTCGATCCTCATCAGTCGCTCAGGACATCAGGCGAGTACCTACCTCTGATAGTTTTTATTTCATGATAGCGTTTATATCACCTGTTCTAGAACTGTAATACTTGATTCTGACACATTGTTACATGAGCTGGTACTAGTGGATCCCGTCATGAGATGCTATCCCCCTTACCGTGTTCAGCGGGTACTCTATCACGTGTATTTCATCATGTGCTTCGGGTATTGATTCTCATGTGCTATCATGTGCTTCTTGTGCTCTCGCCTTCGTGTGTGCAAGCTATTATCATGTACGTAGCGTGTTGTGGTTGGATCTAAGAGTATTAGTGGGGGAGGGGAATAGGAGTTGGTTATGTGATCAAAGCCAAACAGTATTCATGTGTATGTCGGTTATGCAACTCACGCATAACGGAGTTGTCGTAGTATTTTTCATGTGCAACCTAAGTCGATCACATAACGAACTTGTGCTCAAGGCACTTAGCTAGTATTCATGTTTTCTCACCTGCAGTTACTTTTCCACTACTTGTATTGTTCTCCAGTTTACATTGCAGCTACTTATTCTGCTCCAGCATGTATTTATTTCCTGTGCATCTTGTATACTTTTCTATTGCTCGTCATATACACCTTACCATGTATTTGGAGTTGCTTTCAGATTTATGTACTTCGCTCCAGTCCTGACTGGGCATATTTTTTTTAGAGGATCCTGAGGATTATTGCCCGACGTTCTACGGGCCGGGTGTTGACGAGTGTTGTGACCCCGAGACTGAGGAGGAGCCCTGCGAGGAGACGCCGTTAGCACCCTAGTTAGCTAGGTGGGTTTCCTGGGTTGTTCCCAGTTGTTATTTTGGATGATTGTACTTATTCTTTTGCTGCTGTGAGATATTGTAGGCTTTTAGACTTGGACTGTATATTTTTGGATATTGTCTTGCTCTATTTGGTTCTGGTTTTCTTTTGCTATCATATCGTGCTTTTACTCTTCTCCTAGATTATTGTGATTGAGAGCTTATATATATTGCGTGGTTGCCCTCCTTTTGGAGAGGATTATTCATATATATATTGCGTGGTTGCCCTCCTTTTGGAGAGGTTATTGGCAGATTTTTGTGAGATATATAGATGGTTGACCTAGAACGGACCTTTACAGCGTTCTACCACCGATTCTGCGGCATAGGCTGGACGTACCCACGACTCATGCCCGATTTTCGGGTGTGGGTCGTGACATCACCACCACCAACAACAATGAAGCCAAGTTGGTCGTTGTTATAAGAACAACAACTGTAAATGCAACTTAAGAGATAGGTGAAGTTGCAGTGCATGGCAGCAAGGTGAGGAATGTATGAGAGTTGACAGTATGTGCAATGTTAATTTGGGAACCATATGAGAATGGTAGAGGAATCAGTGGCAGTGACTGCACATAGGTGATTTCCTCTGCAACAGTGTGTGTAAGCTTGAGTGACTATGTGAATATGTGTTCTCGGTTAGTACTTTATGCATTGGTTAATTAGTTAGATGTTAGTACCTATAAGTCATTGTTAGTAGGTTGGTTATGTTAATGAATGTTAGTTAGTTAGTTAGTTAGAGTATTTATAGTAATTGTGTTAGTTGGTATCAGATATATGGAGATCACTGGGGTATATCAGACTAGACTAGGATACTAAGCTAAGTTCCAAGCAGTTGTGTACCACTGCCAAGTAATGGATTGACTCGGGTAGCAATTGCAGTTAGGGGCTCAGGCATTAGAAGAGAGGGTGAAGTAACTGATATATGTATCAGTTAAGTGAATCAGTAAGTGGTATCAGTTATTAGTAGTATATAGATTATATATATTAGTGAGTAGCTAGTAGATAATATTAGCTAAGTATTAGATATTATAGCTAACACTATCAAGTATAGTCTAGTATTAACTAGTGTTAACTTGGAACCTAGGTGATAACCTAGTATAGCTAAGTTTAGCTAATTAGTGACCAATATGAGTCTAAAACCTTAGTGTGGGCCTAGAAGTAGCTAGTTGACTAAATTAACCTAGAAAGCATGTATTGATGCATTGTACTCATTATCACCTTTATTACACCTAATGACATTGATATTTCATATATAGGGTTGTATGACACCAGCTCGGATACCGAGTTACCTCTTTTTCTCCGAACCAGATGCGAGTACATCTCTCCGTTAGTTTTTAATTCATGATAGTGTACATATCACTTGTTCTAGAACTGATATACTTGATTATGACACATTGTTACACGGACTGGTACTATATAGATCCTGTCAGGAGATGTTATCCCTTATCGTGTTCAACGGGTACTCCTTACACATGTATTTCATCGTGTGCATCGGGTATTATTTTCATGTGCATCCACTATTTTGTGTGCTAGTGTGACTATATTGTATTTATGTGCGTAACGTATAGTGATTGGATCCATGAGTATTGGTTGGGGAGGGAGAGTAGAAGTTGGTTATGTGATCAAGCCCTATTTACCTCATGTGTATGTCGATTATATACATCACATATAATCGAGTTACCTTATTTACCTCATGTGCAACCTAAGCTAATCACATAACGAACTTGTGTTCTAAACCACATAACTAGTATTCCAGTTTCTCTACTTGCAGTTATTTTCTATTGCATGTATTTATCTTTCCAGTGCATATTGTATTTATCTGCCTATTCCAACTATATTTCTATTTCTAGTTACTTGTGCATCTTGTATTCTTTTCTATTGCTTGTCATATATTCTCTACCATATATGTGGAACCGCTTGCAGAGTTTTGTACTTAGCTCCAATTAATCCTGATTGGATATATTTTTTACATGATTGGCTAGAGGAGTTGTGTCCTACTTATTACGGGCCGCAGGATGGCGAGCCACTAGAAGATACTCCCATAGAGAAGGAGGACTTAGTGCCAGTGACCGAGGAGGCTTAGACATTATTTTGGCATTGTATTAGTCTGCTTATTAGACTTTTGGTATGTATATATTAGTTGGGAGTTGTGTTGTGCCTAGATTTATGGTTTTGGACTTGCGATATTTTTGACTCCTTATTTCTCTCATCTATTCCATATCGTGATTTTATGCTCCTTTAGTTTATATTGTGATTGAGTATTGGATAACATTTATCATATATAATATTGTTCCTCCATTTGGAGTTGAGACATCATTGATATGTACATTATATTTATTGTGTGAGATGTTTAGATAGTATTGATGACCTAAACAGCGTTCTATCGTTGATGCTGCGGCGTAGGCTAGACGTACCCACGTACTTGTACGCTTACACCGGGTGCGAGTTGTGACATTGTCTTTCATGTCTTGTCTTAGGATTAGTTTTATGGCATACGATATAAAGCCTAACTCGTGTGGTAGGACGTCGTGCGATATAAGAGTAACACGGCAAGACTTACCAACTTACCATTCGTCCTTTCCTGTCTAAAGATAAAACCAAGTTAAACCAAGCACGAATACATATAATGAAATACAAAGAATCACATAAGAAAATACACGTGCCACGAACGTGTTTCTGATTCACGTGCACGAGTTACTCATATTTCCCAGATTTTGATACTCAGGTGGTTCAGACATGTTATACACAAATTCAGGTTGATTCATATTCATTAGGCGCAATGCAATGACTCGCACGCGGATTGCACAATCGAGCCAAAATTAGTCTATATGAAAGGTCACTGGCGCTACAAGCCATTTTGGACGATAGTCGGATATACGACGATGGTAGTAGTCGCAAGTAGCGAACCCGCTACAAGCCCTCCCGCCATACCCTTGCTAGGCTATTAGCATGACTATCCATAAAGTTTCATCCGGATCGGATCGCCCCCAGTACGACCAGCGTACCGTCCGTTGGAATCCTACCCTTGTGCACAAGTTGTCCACGACCATGCGAGTCTTTGATCTTATCTTATTCTCTTATCTTAGCTTTTGAATCTCCATAAGCGGTGATGATTGTAGACACATGAATGAACCCGCTACAAGCCATCCCGAATGAATGACGATGGTTGTAGACGCATGAACGAACCTGCTACAAGCTACCCCGAACCATGATTCTTGTTCATCTTTTCTTTATTAGTACAGTTCAGTTCTTTTACTTGATACTTCCATTACTTTCTTATAGTTTCTTCCAATCTTTTATTATGCCGTCCCTGATACGAAAAACCTCCTTGGAGACCTTATGGTCTTGAAACCTTTCGATGTTTTCCATTACTTTGCTCGTAACGACTATTTTGATAGTCTTCCTGCCTCAGGTAAGTGAACTATGTTTTGTGTCATACTCCAGGCCGTGACACGAATCTACGAGATAAGTATGGCACATATAAAGGTGAAACACGATACTTGATCATATATAAGTCTATGCAAAACATAAGCAGTACGACTAGCACGAGCATGAAGGTGTCATTAAATCACGACAATCTATAAGATGAGCAGTGTAAACATATGAAGCAGTGTACTACGAAAAGTATATAAGATCCACTCGAAACATTAGCGGAGTCTACTTGCACGAAGCTAAGGTAACATGCGAGGGTCCAACTATAAGCCAAATTTTATTTTCATGTTCTAACACAAGCAATACAAGATGAGATTATTCCCTTAGCTATGTGCGTTGTATTTTTATTAGCATGCAATGGGTGATTTGGCTAGCAACTAGCATGTATCGTTCATATTCTTAAGTGTGCAGGTTAAGCAAAGACATGTTCATCGTAGTAACCCACCTTAGCGATGTTTTGCCGCGACTGAGCGATACTCCGAGCGCGCAGTTGAAAGTCTAAGTCTGAACTCCTAAAGGGCCAAGTTTGAATTTCTTTGCCTCAAGATAGTCTTCTCACTTAGCAAGGCGGGATGGGTCGTCACATTTCTGCCGTTTGAATCGGCTATCCGCATTAATGCGGAGCGGGTCGTTACATCATACACCACTCAGAACAAGTCTCGTCCTCGAGACTTCCTGAGCGCAAACCGTTCTATCGCACAATATCAAATTTTATCTCAAGCATATTACTCCGTATCACTAGACCCGTTCGAACACAAGTTCTTACTCGTTTTCCTCATTTTGTGTCGCATACGTGCTGGGTCTGTTCTAATGAATGACTCTATCATTTAATCCAAGCTCTGATACCAATATGTCATGCCCCAATCTTCTGCAGGATCGGCCGTCTCCGCTAGGCGCGAATCACCGTGCCAGCGCTCCCGCAGGACGATCTTTTCCATCAGAACATGATGCCATGCGAGAACAAGCTGCGCCCATGCAAGGCCATGATCCGAACATGTGAAAAAATAGCTAAGCCAAAGAATCACATAGATAATCTCCAATGCTGCAAAAATTTTAAACGACACAAGTAAACGGCCATTCGATAACTAGTTCACAAAGTCATTATAGCGGAAGCATTGAATAAACATAAGTATGATACAATAACAAGCTCTGAATCGGTATCTAGTGCACCTTAGTGTGGGACTTATATCGCTTAACGCGGGCATGATATATTGTGTACGATGATCTTAGGCTGAGGCTGACAAATCCAAATAGATATACTCGTCTATGTGAATCTAACATATTTACTTGTACTAGCATTCGAGATCACCATATCGCGAGTCTGGATCGTGCACATATTCAAGACATCCCCCAAATATATGCATGTCAACCAACTTAGCGATAGCAAAGTCTTTGCACTCGAGTTCAGCATATCACTGAGTCATGGATCGTGCACACGTTCAAGGCATCCCTCAAACATATGCATTCAACCAAACTTAGCGATAGCGAAGTCGGATAAGCTACTCGCAAAAATCTCAAGGGTTCTCGTCTTACGAATCACAATGATACCTCAAACGGGGTCAAACAAAATCTAAGTCATTTTTAATCCCACTTAAATTAAGCATTGTACAACCGTCAAGCACAATCTAATCGACCTACCGACTAGCGTCCAAGTCCTATCATCCAATCCGTTCTTGTTAAACACCAACTTCTAGCACATACTTTTCGTTCCAAGTATAACTCTAAGTCTTGTCATCCCAGTTCTATGGCTTGCTCAAGCAATACTCTAAAGTCGGTCACACAAGTTCTTTCACTTAGCATATGGTTGTCTGCCTAATCGCTAGGTGAGCTCACAATGTCATAGGTACATTACAAGTTCACGATTCTCATCGTGCAAATTCGTTGCACGATACTCGTCCCAATTCCTAAGGTCAAACCATTGTTCTTTCGTATGGGATATTCTACCCAAGCTCATTTTACTCAGATTTCTAAACATCGAGCACAGATCATCCTATCCACATCAACATGTTCATTACACAGGATCCGAGTCCGTTTAGCAAAGTCGTTCATAAAATACGTTCATTCAACCAATCCACGATATATCTATGTCGCATGTCAAACCTAGCGACTCACATAGTCTATCTCCTCGAATATATTTTGATAGAATTTATCTATCCATTCTTTTTGAAGTCTAGACCACCAAGTCACGATTACATTCTAAATCTTTGATCTTAATCATAACTCTAAGTCGTCCAACACGATTCAAGTATCCGTTCACGAAATTATCAAGCATAACTTACTTCACGTTCTAGACTAACTCATCGTCGAAATACTTCTGATTCACTTATATTTCTAAACTCGTCTTATCATGTCAAACCATAAGTCAAGACGATCCTTTAATTATCACACTTCGGTCTCCCACAAGTTCGTTTATCCCTACTGGACGTGATATCACCACGCCAACACTCCAGCAGGATAATCGTCCTAATCCGGGCATGGCGCATCTGCGAGCATGGAGTTGTGCTCACCGAAGACAGGAACGTCAAACATTATGGTTATCTTTGAAATGATCAAGACACCTTATCGTTACACTTCGTTTCATCCAAGTTATATATTAATCCACCAAGTCATGTTCATCTAACAACCGTTCATGCCGTGATAATAATTTGTCTAGCCAAAATTACCCAACTTCAATATTACCGTTCGATCAATACGAAGTCTACTTCTAATATTCTTCAAACAACTAAGTTCAAATCCTCAAGCCAAAGTCTATACACCTTCGTTACATTCTATTTTATCGAGTTTGTCTAAATAATCATCAGACATGTTTCCGCGAGTTCGATCATCCCTGCTAGACATAAAATTACCATGCCAGCGCTCCCATAGTATAATCATTCTTGGCCGGACCAGTTATCGAGTGCTATCTTTCGAACTAGATTCAGGATCGTTCTTCAAAACTCCAAATCGAATTCGTTATCGCTTACCCCAAATTATTGAACTATAAAATTTGCTAACTTGCATCAATCCATACTATCTCCAACTTATCGATATCGTATTAGTCATCCAAAATTGAAACCATAACATTCGTACTCAAGTTGAACTCTATCGAGCGATATCCTACTCAAATCCAAAATTTTCATACATGCTATTATTCGTTCGCGCCATTGTTCCAATTGCACTAACTCCAATCGCATCCTCGATTATTCCATCTCAACTTAAGTTTTAATCTGTTTGATTCAATTCAAAATTGCTCGTACGATTTACTAAGTTTTCTAGACCAAGATATTGATTCCATTACTCTGAATCCCTATTCTGTACAAGCCTTATCTCCTGTTTCAACATATTCTCAATTGTTCGAACTAATTCTTATACGATACCTTCGAATTCATTTACTTGCTAGGCATTTCTTATACTAAGGTTTCGTACAATCACGTTGTTTGCTATCCCGAACTCCTCGATTCGCTCAAACCTTTTTAAGACGATCAATACATCATTCAGGGTTCGAGCTATACTCTATGAATCTTTAAATCTTACTCTATCCTTAGATTGCTTGTACGTTCCTGAGCTATCGCATACACCACATAGGAATCGAGTCATCCAAATAAATCCTCAAATCCGTTCGTATTAATCCATCCAACTTGTTCATTTAAACTTAAGCACGATCTCTATGTGTTGCCTCAATAATCTTAATATCTTATATACCTCTACCGATAGTGTCACACTCGTTCCCAGATTTGGTATTCTTGAATTTGTGATATTAAAATTTTTTTTACTGTAGATGTATTCATGCTGTATTTACATGTTGGTTCCTGTTAAATCTGTTGTATTTATTTATTTGTATTCCTATTTATTATGGAAGATTACCCGAGACCAGTAATGAATACCTTGGCAATTGCTATGGACCCGTGCTAGGACCCGTATATAGGATGGATACCAGACCCAGTTCACTCTTGGAATACTAAGCCTAATTTGGATGGTTGAGATTTGGTTGGAGAGTGTCATGAGTTAATCCTAGGGCTAACCTCATTTCTCCACTTGGTATATATATGTGGTTTTCTCTCTCCTCTCTCATTCTTCCTCATTTCCATTTTCTTCTTTTTTCTTCTTCCTTATTCCCTCAAGATCTTCCCTTGACCGAAATCCTAAGCCCTATCCCTAGACTTGGTTCTAGGAAGAGGTTTGTTAGTCCACAAGGCAAGTACATCTTGCTCAAAGTGGTGAAGCCATTAATTTTTGGATTTTTATAATATATGTTGTTTTAAAAAAATTATTTGATGGAAAATGTTCTCATTGAGTTGCTGATCATATTAGTTCTTGGAGTTTTAGATTTTGATGTATAGATTTTTGTAGATCTGAGTTTCAAGTTTAGGATTTTTATATGTTTTATGAGTTTTTCTTGGTTTTGATCTACTAAAACTTAGTATTTTTGAAAACTAGTTGTTCCTTATGTTAGAGCATTTTATTTCGAGCAATTTGGCTTTTGTTTCACTTGATTTAAAGTTAAAATAATGTTTTTATGAAGAAAATATTTTTTGTATTTTTGGAGCTCTTTCCGTCATGGCTGAACTTGCTGTCTGGAGAAGACGAAGTTCGCATGAGGCCAGTGAGCTATGCGGTTGAGAGTGCTATGCGGCCCGAGAGGGTTATGCGGCCTGAACTCTTACCGCATACTGACAGCATGCGTCCATCTTGTTGGACGCATGGCTGCTGATTTGCACAAGTGTCCTTGAACACCTTGTGCTTTCACTCGCTGAACGAATAAAAAATTTGCTAAGTTCAAGAGACCTTTATGCGGCATCGAATTCCATACGACCAGATCGCCCATGTAGCCACTATTTTTTTGGGCGCATAGCTCTGAACCGTTGAAATTTTTCTTGGTTTTGTCTTTTCTCTCTGACACACTTTATTGCATCAGTCACTTTATATCACATCACTGACACTGCATTAATTGCCTATCACTTCGTGTAAACATCCTAAATTTCAGAAATAAAATTTAATACAATTTTTCCCGTATTTTTGGTGTTCTTCTGGAATTTATAGCAAAGGTAATTGTGGGTTAAAGAATTTTAAGTATGACTAAATGGAGTTTAAATATTCTGGAAATAGAAATTTATTGGGTAAAATGGAAAATCGGACGCATGGCATTTTTCGGTGAATTTATTGGACTCCGGAGCAACGATTCGAGGACGAAAAGCTGTTTGGATTGGGAACCAAACCCAAATTCGAACCCACCCAGACCAAACCCGACCCGCTGCAAACCCTAGCCGGCCGCCAACACTGTAGCAGCCTATAAAACCCTCCTCGACTTCCGTGCTCAGCCATCTGAACCCTAGCCGCTCATCCCTATCTCCGCCCGTCAGCAACCCCGCCGCCGTACCCCGAACTTCGCCGCTCTCCCATCGCCAGCGACCCAACCCTCGACCTTTCCCCTCCGCGCGAGCGGACACTCGTCCCCGACACCACCGAATCCCAGCCCTGCTGTCGACTCCAAGCCCCCGACTCACGACGCCATCGACCCGCCGCCGAGTCCAGCGCGACCCCGGCGTCTCTCAACCCTCGGCCCATCTCCGCCCAGACGCCGAGCAGCCGCTCGACTGCTTCACGCGGCCTCGATTCTCGCAGCGCCCGCCGCGAGTACCTCTCCGTCGGTCGACGCTGACTCAGCAGCGTTCATGGAGCCCTCGGCCTGGACGTGAGCGGCAGAACTCCACAGCAGACCCCGGACGCGAGGACACAAGAGTTCAACCTGGACACAAATTGACGCTCGGACACTTGGAATTCAGCGTTCACGGAGCCCTGTTCAGGTACCGATTTCTCTCACCTCGCAACTCCGATTTCATTTCCGTCAGTTGCTATACGTAGACTGTATAACCCTCTCGGTGCCCGTGCAACTCGCTCGGTGCGTCGCGTCCTGTGGTGATCGCACACCGCGATCCAAAAACAGGAAAAATAACGCCCTGTTTCACCCCGGAACTGAGTCCGCCCCGCCAATCGGGACGACTTGGTCGCACACGGTCTTTACCAAACTGTGCGCGACGTTGATACGGTCGTGTAGGATTTCGCAGAAGTCGATTCGGAGGTGCGTGTACCCCGGAATCAACGCGTATCCGCCGACGACACCCCGTATCCGTCGATTCTGAAACACGCTGTAACTTCGTGTACACACGTCGGATCGAGACGAAACTTGCGCCATCGGATCCGTAGTAATACGCTGGTCCTGTGAGCCAAGTTTGGTTCGATTCTGAGAACGTTGACAAAATCACGTATCGTGGGCCCCGCCGGCTCCACTTGACGGGTGATTTTGTGATCGGCTCATCGGAATCCAATTCCGGAAGTTCCGTTGGGTTCGTATCATCGTTCCTGACTTGTAGACACTGAGTTTGCGAAATTTGGAGACCTTTGACCCTGACGCACTTTTCGGTGCAAAGTGGGCCCACATATGGAACCCGCTTTGGCCCAAAAATGACCTTTTTGCCCCTGTGTCCAAAATTGGACGTAAGGACAGGCATTTCCAGCTATTTGACATCTTCTGAGACTGTTGGTGATGTTTATTACAGCTTTTGGAGTAGTACCTACCGGATCCACTGATACAGGGACAGTTGTTGATATCCGAACATCAGGCAAGTGTACCTTGCCAAACTCTGCAGCTTAGTTATCTATTTTTCCTTGCTTTATATATATTGCTGTGCATGCTCAACCTAGGGCCGTGTGACGTACTGAGCGTCCGATTATCAGTCGGGTGCCGACACTGTACGCAGTGTTGGGTACGGTCATCTAGAGATGGACATTCGTGACACTTTATTCTCGTACTTGTCTTATCGAGTACCATATGACCCAGGACACTTGACACTACTCATGAGACAGGATTTTCTCGAGATATTCATGGTGATTCTGTATAGGATACAGGACATGGACATTATATTCTTAGATACTTTATGACTGGTTGCATTTAGCTATGATCGCGCTTGACATGGGCATGAGACGTTGTGGTCATGATTTGCGTGGTTACATTGGGTGGGGAGAGACACACAGGCTACAGGCTGTATTTATATATATCTTCTATTATTGAGAGGTCGTAGACTCTCGTAGCAGAGCTAGACCCACTACCGGTTATTACCGCTACCGGCTCCCCGACACAGAGCTTGTAGTGGCTCAGCCTGAGACTAGTGCTGCTCTCACTTGCATTTACACTTAGATGGTTACATATTTACCCCATTGTTCATTTAGTTATTTATTTGCTGCACTGTTTATTTATTTATTGGCATGAGCTTTCTTGTACCTTGCTATGTCCCCTGAGGACCTGGATCCGGATTTTGTCCCCAGATTTTGCAGACGAGGTTTATCCCGAGGTTTACGGGACCGGAGCAGGAGCTGATCCAGGAGTGGTACCACCATCTGAGAACGAGGTCTTAGCTGAAGACTTCTCTTGAGCATCCATGTTTATGCTCAGTTTTTATTATTTATTTCAGTCTTTTATATTCTGGTCAGATGAACCATTGTACTAGATATTTATCGGGTTGTTCCCCGAAGTACTATGTGAGACTGGATGATGATTTACATTCCTTGTTTATTCTGTGGATCATGTTTATGTCTTGAGTGTATGAGATTAGTTGTACCATGATTGTCGTAGACTTGTTTTACAGCTTAAGTATGCCCTGATGGATCCTTTATAGTGAGTTGGTCCATCGGTGCGTACTGCTGGCCGTTGCCACGTGTCTGGTCCCACGGTATTTTGGGACTGGGGCGTGACACTTCGGCACTTGTTCCAAGAGAGTGGACTTTTGTCAGGAGCATGCGGCCAGCTTGTCCATGCGGCTAGCTCGTCCATGCGGCCAGCTCGTCCATGTGGCAAGCTTGTCCATGCGGCCAGCGTATCCATGCGGCCAGTTGCTCATGCGCCTGATCAGTGCATGCAGCCTGTCCCATGCGACAATCCATGCGTGCACTTCTCATGCGCGTATGTGATCTTATGCGACCCTAGTAATCTATGTACACGTTCCATGATTTTTTGGGTTTAATTGTTTTATTAGAATATTTCTTATCGTACCCTATGTGGTTGATCGTGGCTTCTTGTTTGTGTTATTCTATGGAAGAATGGACTTAGTAACCAGACTGTGCTAGACCTGGCTAGGTGCTAGAACTGATTATGTACATAGTATGATTATATGCTGTAGTAGACCATGTGGTAACCCAGAGTAAACTCGGATTAGTAGATAACTTATCTTTTGTTCGTCGGATAGAGTGAGGGGCGTAGTTCTGCTCGAAAGACGATCTGCAATCCCGGTCTTTGTTTTGTTTAAGGATTTTGGATCTGCTCCAGAGCAGTTCACACTTTTCCTTTACTCACGTTCGACGACATAATCATTAGTTCGAGGATTTCACATAATTTAGACTTTCAATTGATTGACAGTCTGTGTACCTGATTTGAGGATATTATATTTTGACCAAGCGTCCCCATGTGATGAGACTCATATGACCAACTGCAAGTTTGGTGATTGGACTTGAATACTGTATCCGTGCTGATACCACTATTTTCTGATAATTATTTATAATTTAATGTGCGCCGAGGTACGACACATCTTGTCACGTGTTAAGTGATTATATTTGGGTTGTGCATTGAGAATGCCTCCAAATTTCTGAACACGTGATATAATAAATATATACATTATTTTTCCAGCACGGTCATAATAAGCGAGTCAACTACCAAAGCGTGACTAGAATATTGATTATATGAATGTTGCATACACGCTCGGGTGAATCCAGATTAGACTTCCATGGATTCATATCTAGCGTGCCCGTACCTTGTATGCCATCTTAAGAGAAATTCTTATGTGACAACGCCTTAAGATTTCAACAACAACATATAGCTAATTAGGTAACTAAAAGTGGTAGTAGCATTGGAAGGGAACGGTATTCCGAGATCATGCCAACGAACCTTCCCACAGAGATTCATTCTAAGTGCGCTGTGGGCTGGACACCACATATACTATATATCATCTTCCTTAGTGGAGTGTAGTATCTGACTATTATTATGTCGAGCCACTATTTTACTATAGGAACACTGGAACCGCTAATACAGTATTTTTAGCGCAGTGACCCTACGGGGGACCGGTGCATCCTGCAAGTGCCTATTTTATTATATTGGTTCGGTTAGCTCATGTTCGGCACTGGCATGATCTGAGGATACTTATTATACATTATTTCAGAGATAACTCAGACTCCACATAACAAGCCGTAGGATTGATTGGCCGATTAAAGTGTGTATGGGCTTGTAAACCCCCTCACCAAAAATAGGTATTTTGTGTGTATTTTATATTATTATATTATTATATATTATTCTAAATATTAAATTTCTTTAGAGTATTCTCTTAGTTAATTAGAAAATAAATTTTTTAATATATTTACTTATATAAATATTTATTTAGAATCATTGTTAGGCTATTTTAGATTTTTAGAGATTTTTCTAGAATTTTAGGGTAATTAAAACATAGAAAACATAAATTTTTAGGACTTCCATGATTTACTACGAGACCATACTTGCATATTGTTCCTACCAAATATTTATTTTAGGTTAAAATATATAATTATATTTTTCTGTAATTTATTTAGAATTTTAAGAAATTTATTTAAATTTTCGAAATTATTTAGGATTTATTTGGATATATATAGTCTTAATATTAAATATATGCTAATTTAGTGTTAATAGATATTAATAAGATTATATATAAATTATTTATATTATATTTAATTCTATTTAAGATTATAAATTATTGTGATAAAATTAAACTCTATTTTAAATTAATTTAAATCCCGAGTCTACTAGGAAAATAACTTCATGCATATCTTATCCTTATTTAAACTGATCATAATCATATCCAAATTAGCCAATCCTAGTCATATTCAATTAAGTAGTCTCTACCATTATAAATACCTATTAGACTTATTGAATAAACTCATCTTTTATTTTTTTTTCCCAAACTTCTCTCTTTTTCGTCCAAAAACAGTCAAAATTTGTCATAAATTCAGCCTCATTTTCTAGTAGTTATGACGACTTAAAAAGACGATATATCCTAGCTCCGGACTCCAAACGCGCTCCAATTTTTTTGTTAGAACTATATCAAGGTTAGTTTTTTGATTATATAAATTATTTTAATAATTTATGAACCTATTTTTTCATAAAATTTTAAAAGTGTCAGCTGTCCGAAATTAGACGTATTTTGGTGTTTTTGATATTACGGGAGATCCCGAACTCGAAATTATGAACCGTTTGAAGTTTCAGAAAGTTGACATAATGAAATTACATAAAATTATTTTTTCATAATTTAATATATAATTTTATTCTACTGTAAAATTCGTTCAACGTAGACGTAAATAGAAAATCACCAAAAACTGTCATCTGTGCGCCCTTGTGGCCATAATTCTTTACCGACTTATAATTTTATGAAACTGTCGATTCCGAAGTTCATGTAGCATTAAAATCTATAGGATTTTACACACAAATTCAAGATTTGAGTCGGTTCACTTTTTGGTCAACTGATTACCTCGATTTGTGTGCCACGGATCACAAATCCGTAAAGTTAATTTTCTTTGGACCGAAATTAGGGTTTAGTAATAAAATCATATTATAATAAGATTAAAATACTATTTTAGGCTATTTTATTCAGAATTAAAATAGATTAAAATGGAGGAACATATTCACCCACTTTTGTAACCTAACTTGTTTAATTTATGTGACGGGTAGATCGGATAACGCCTTGAGTTGGGACTTCATTCTTTTTTAGACCAGACAAGATACCTTGTCAAATTGCTTATAGTACTTTTGTCAAGAGCATGCGGCCAGCTTTTCCATGCGGCTAGCTCGTCCATGCGGCTAGCTCGTCCATATGGCCAACTTGTCCATTCGGCGATCGCTTCCATGCGGCTAGTTGCCCATGTGCCTGATTAGTGCATGCGGCCTGACCCATGCGGCAATCCATGCATGCACTTCTCATGCACGTATGTGATCCTATGCGACCCTAGTAATCTATATACATATTCCTTGATTTCTTGGATTTAATTATTTTATTGGAATATTTCTTATCGTACCCTATGTGGTTGATCATAGCTTCTTGTTTGTGTTACTCTAAGAAAGAATGGACTTAGTAACCAGACTGTGCTAGACCTGACTAGGTGCTAGAATTGACTATGTGCATAGTATGCTTATATGTTGTATTAGACCATGTGGTAACCCAGAGTAAACTCAGATTAGTAATAACTTATCATTTGTTCGTCGGATAGAGTGAGGGACGTAGTTCTGCTCAGGAGACGGTCTGTAATCCCGATCCTTGTTTGGTTTAAGGATTGTGAATCTTCTCCAGGGCAATTCACACTTTTCCTTTACTCACGTTTAGCGGCATAATCATTAATTTGATGATTTTACATAATTTAGACTTCTAATTGATTGACAGTCTGTGTACCTAATTTGAGGAGTTATATTTTGACCAAGCGTCCCCATGTAATGAGACTCATATGACCAACTCCAAGTTTGGTGATTGGACTCAAATATTGTATCAGTACTGATACCACTATTGCCTGATAATTGTTTATAATTTAATGTTCGCCGAGGTGCGACACATCTTGTCACATATTAAGTGATTATATTTGGGTTGTTCATCGAGAATGCCTCCAAATTCCTGAACGCATGATATAATAAATATATACATTATTTTCCCAGTACAGGCATAATAATCGAGTCAACTACCAAAGTGTAGCTAGGATATTGATTGTATGAATGTTGCATACACGCTCGGGTGAATCCATATTTGACTTTCATGGATTCGTATCTAGCGTGCTTGTATCTTGTATGACATCTTAAGAAATTTTTTTATGTAATCACGTCTTAATATTTCAACAACAATATAGGGCTAATTAGGTAACTAAAAGTGGTAGTAGCATTGGGAGGGAACAGTATTTAGAGATCATGCCAACGAACCTTCCCATAGAGATTCATTTTAAGTGCGATGTGGGATGGCCACCACAGATACTATATAACATCTGCCTTAGTGGAGTACAGTATCTGAGTATTATTATGCCGAGCCACTGTTTCATTATAGGAACACTGGAACCACTAATACCGTATTTTTAGCGCAGTGGCCCTACGGGGGACTGGTGCATCCTGCAAGTGCCTATTTTATTATATTGGTTCGGTTAGCTTATGTTCGACACTGGTGTAGAAGCATGAAAAATACGCTGGATAGCTATACGCAGCATCTAGATGCAGGGCAGCGTAAACAAAGGACCTCAGAGCCATCAGACGTGCAACGGAGCTTTTTCGCTGAGCACAGCATAAAAATATAGGCTCAAGGACCATCCGCGTAATGCAGTATGTCCAGGCTGCTTCAGCGTAAACAATGTGCTTCATCGCCTATATGGCGTAAAACTCATCCGCTTTCAATGCAGCATTGAAGTGTACGAGGAACGCTTCGTATTCTTCAAAATGAACCTGTCAGATTATGCAATGAACCTGACGTCTGGACTCCTGACAAAGAGTACAGCACGACAACCCAAGCGACGGGTATCATGATGGTGCGGCACTGCAACCCAGGCTGTCATTTACTGCCATTTCCTTTGCGTAAACCACTTTTACACATACGAAGGAATACGCTGCCTAGTTTTACACAGGCCGATGTGAGCTGCTTACGCTCCGCAGAAGACAAACAGCCTGCCACGTCAAAAGCTGTACTTTGTACAGGGCTCGAGGCACGTCTCTGCATTTAATGCGCAGAGCGGTGACAGTTTCTCGAGGCACGTCTCTGCACTTAAAGCGCCGAATACTGACAGATGCCCAAGGCACGTCTCTGCACCTGATGCACAGAAGGGTGGCAGGCCTTCAAAACACGCCTCCTCATTTAATGCACAGGATAATGGCGGATCTCCACATTTAATGCTGGAGATTTGATTAAATGTCACCGAACCGTCGTTTAGTGACACCCCATTTGCGTAAACTACTCTTACGCATATAAGGGAATACGCCATCCAGTTTTACACAGGCAGACGTGAGCTTCTTACGCTCCGCAGAAGGCAAACAGACCGCCATATCAGCAGTTACTCTTCGTACAGAATTCGAGGCGCGTATCTGCATTTAATGCGCAGAATGATGGCAAATCTTAAAGACAAGCCTCTGCATTTAATGCGCAGGATGGGGCAGATCTCTACATTTAATGCAAGAGATTTGATTATATCTCCAAGAGCCGTAATTCTGGCTAAAACGTCCACATCATCTCGGCTTCTACGCCTGCTCGGCTTCTATGCCCACTTGGCTTCTACGCCCGCTCGGCTTCTATGCCCACTTGGCTTCTACGCCCACTCGGCCTCTATGACCACTCGGTTTCTACGCCTACTCGGCCTCTATGACCACTCGGCTTATACGCCTACTCGGCTTCTATGCCTATTTTGGCTTCTATGCCATGGTGACAGTTACTTGGCTTCTACGCCAACCTCTTCTACACAAGGGATAACTACCTACGTGGCTTTTATGCCGTGATCTTCGCAGCAGATATACGCGTTCTGTCCCTTAGTTGGACGCGCGTTACATGCTCACTCAGAAGGTCATTTATACGCAGGCATTGGTTATTTTAAACCGTCGTGTAAAAGGGTGCTGTACTTTCCACTAATCGGTTTCTACGCCGACTGTGTGGTCACTGTCACTAAAAACTCTATAAATAGAGACCTCTATCAACGAGGAACAAAGGTCGAAAGGTCAAAGAAATAGATCGGGTAATTGATCAAGAAATCCAGTATCAGATCCAACGGTCGCAAAGATCGAAGGTCAAACGGTCGAGAGAGAGAGAGAGAGAGGAGAATCCAGAGCTCAGGCAAAGAGAAGGGATCGACGACTTTGGCATCGTGCATCCACCCTCTTTAGCAACCTTCGAAGCTGCTTTCTGTCTTCCACGGCACTTCTTCAACATCGTATGGTCCAAGGGCTAAAGTGATCGACTGCAGATCAGACACCTATAGCAATATTTACCCAGATTAAATAAATTGTACTTAGTCATCCTCGTGTAGGATTAAATTGTACAATCTTGTTTGTAAACTTAAAAGAAGGACAGTTTTTTGTATAAAACCTCATTTTCTATATTATCAATCTTTTCCAGTTTATTAAACCATAAACAAGATGGCGACTCTGCTGGGGACATCTTTCTCTTTTGATGAGGAAGCTATTGCTCAACACGATACGGTATCCGTGGGATCCGTGAAGAAGATACTGGTCGTCCAGTTCGACCAGTCGGCCTACAAAGACATGCTTCGAACAGGGGGTAGCTCTCACTCCCTCTCCGTCCAAAACAACAGGAAGCTGCACAAGGTCTGGATGCCCAAGACATCCTCTACCATTCCTGTGGACTCTCCGATCTCTCCGACCAATGAGGTTGTAGCTTTGCTCCCTCCGCGCCTTGCGCGTAAAATTCAGTCGCCTGTCTCTGGCAGGGCCGACAAAACTTCTGGCAAAGCCTCAGCGCTAACCCAGAAGTATAAACCGCGTTCTGCACGTAAATTTCAGTCTCCCATCCCTGGCGGAACAGACGAAACTTCTGACAATGCCTCAGCTCTAGTCCAGGAGCCTGCGCTCTGCGTGTAAATTTCAGTCTTCCATCCCTGGCAGAATAGACAAAATTTCTGATGATGCCTCAGCGCCAAATCAGGAATCACAAACGCGCTCCGCGCGTAAAAATGCATCTGTCTTCCGTGGAAAAGCAGATGATCCCTGCAAACTACGCAAGGGAAAGCAAGCGGCGGACTACTCAGCTTCTCGACCTTTACGCCAGCAAAGGAACAAGTGATCACCTTCTTCTACCGTAACTCCTACTGACCTGCACAATTATCTAATCCAGAAGCGCAAGGAGAGGGGACCTTCCAGCATGTCTATTACGCCTCCTAGCGAGCACTGTTATAATAGTCATAGGATTGTAATTAATTATTGCTGTTCTGAAGCAAAACGGTCGATTTTCGACCGGTTGAGCTACTATCCATCTTTCCAGGAAGAAGAGCCCACGCATGCATCTGTGAACATGGCTTCATACGTACCTAGAGGAGGGTCAGGCTCAAGACGTCATCCCTCTAGAACTCCGAGCCGAAGGAGATTCAACCTGCTCCTTAGGAACACCAAAGCTGGGGTGTTCCAAAACACTTGTTCGAGGTCGCAACAACCAGCTTCGTACTCCTCTGATTTCGATGCTGGGAGTCGCCAGTCTCCCGAATCAGATGCGTAAAGTATAGAGTCAACTTCTACAGAGACCTATACTAATCTTTCAATGACACCCAGGGAGATGGGAGTTTATGCCATTGGAGATGAACACGAGGAAGCTTCCCCCTCCGGGAACACTGAGCAGCGCATTACTACACTGGAGACGTCTCTGAAGGAAATGCAATCCATGATGGAGAATATGCACCAGATAATGCTAACTCAACACGCAGCTGCCATGACTCCAGCGTCGGCCCCTCCAACTCAGATACACGTGGAGGTGGACTTACCACCATCCAACACGATCCAAGAGCCTGCTCTAGATCAGGAGTCAGCAGTTCCTCCGCTTCCTCACTCGGAGAATGTACTACCTCCCGTCGTAGTCACGATGCAATCGATTCCTCATCACTCCGTGGTCCCGCTACCGGCTGAAGATCCGATGCAGGCAGTATGGGAGTTGAAAGCCCAATTTGATGCCCTGAAGCACAAAGACCAACTCAAGAAACTGGGAATCAACCAACCTTACCCAGCTATCTGGGAAGAGGTCCCTTTCCCTCCTAGATACAAACCACAGACTATGGCTTTGTTCGAGAGAAAAACATCACCGAGTCAATACATGAACTACTTCAGCATGATGACAGTGTTGTTACAAGGGAACGACGCCCTCCTCACTCGGGTGTTCAAAGGTTGTCTCTCGGGGGTAGCTTACCAGTGGTACCGAAGTCTGGCAGACAACTGCATTACTTTCTTTGAAGACTTCAAGACCTTATTCTTCACGCGATTCTACGAGGGAGGGATGGACATGTCATGTCCTCTCTCATCGAAGTCAGGCAGAAGGAAAAGGAGAATGTTCGCACTTTCATCGAACGTTTTCGTCAAGCCACTCTGCAAATGCCTCCAGGAGTCCCAGACTCGGCACTAGTCGACATCTGCAGGAAGAACCTTCTCCCCGTGATCTCGGTGTTCACAGGACCATATCAGTTCCGTGATTGGCCCTCATTTATCATCTCAGCGGTAGCCGCGGAGGACAATAGTCAGAAAGTGCACGATAATTGCATCATGATCTCGGCCTCCGATAAAGACAAGAGGCCATCCTCCAACATCGACCATCCTCAGGGTTCCAAGGGTAAAAAAGCTCTGGCGATCAACACGTCCAGGCAAAAGATGGTGGCTACCACGCAAACAAAGCCCGGGACTTCCAGGCCCATTGAAGTGTACTCTTTCGACGACGACGATATTCCGAACATATTCGAATGTCTCGTCAAAAGCGGCAAGATTACCCTTCCTGAGGTGAGACGGCCCAATGAGGCCGGCAGTACCAACAATCCCAAGTTCTGCATCTTCCACAGGTACATACACCACCCCACAAAGGTGTGCTATATACTGGAAAGGAAGATCCAGGAGCTGATCGATGCTAAGGCCATCACTCTGCGCAACAGCGAGAAGAAGATCACGGCTAACATGATCTTCCTGCAATTTGGCAATCTGCCTCCCCAAGAGATCCCGGACGGTGTTACGCCTATTTTTCGGACGACGATGAACATCGTTAATCTCCCTCACAGCTCCTGAGTCAAGAGAGGATATCTCTTCCTCCTCTCAAAATGACTCAGCGCCCTCCGACTCATCTCATGCTCTCGAGCGAACATTATCAGCAAATATGGTAGTGATGTATTCCTTCGAATCAGACAAACAAGAATCCGAACCGTTCGAGAATGACGCTTGGGCTCAGCAAATGGATACACAATGGGAGTTCCGCTTCGAGCAGAGAGAACCTCCCACTGAAGACAAAGTTATCCAGATTGACGTTGGGGATAAACTTTCGCCAAAGCCGATATTTATCAGTAACAATCTTTCCGAAGCAGAAAGGGAAGAAGTTATCCAGCTGATAAAAGAATATATCGACGTCTTTGCGTGGAATTAGGAGGACATGCCAGGCCTTGATCCAAAGGTAGCTACTCATAGGCTCAACATATTGCCCGATTTAAGGTCTGTGAAGCAGCACCAACGCCGGTTTCGCCCGGATATGATGGACGCTATTGAAGCTGAAATCAAAAAGTTGATAGCCTGCAGCTTCATCCGTGAAGAGCAACATCCCGATTGGGTCGCCAATGTTGTCCCGGTCATGAAAAAAATGGGAAAGTACGAGTCTGCATCGATTTTCGAGATCTGAACGCAGCCTGCCCCAAGGATGAATTTCCTTTTTCCATCACAGACGTCATGATTGATAATACATGCGGTTTTGAACGTATGTCTTTCATGGACGAATTTTCAGGATACAATCAAATCAAGATGCATCCTGAAGACGAGAAGCACACTGCCTTCCGGACACCACTGGGGGTATATTGCTATACGGTCATGCCCTTCGGATTGAAGAATGCCGGGGCTACGTACCAACGGGCTATGAGTAACATATTCCATAAGCATTTATGCAAGACAGTGGAGTATTACGTGGACGATATAGCTGTCAAAAGCCGCCTCAAGGATAATCACATCCAAGACTTGAAGACAGTATTTGACTTGATGCGCCAACATCAACTCAAATGAATCCTACAAAGTCCTTTCTGGGGGTATCTAGTGGCAAATTTTTAGGATTTGTCATAACCGCCAAAGGCATTCAAGTGGACCCTGACAAAGTCAATGCCATCTTAGAAATGCGACCGCCCCGCAATCTGAGGGAACTCAGGGGATTTCAAGGTCGTCTGGCTTATATCCGGAGATTCATATCCAACCTCTCGGAGAGATATCAGCCCTTTTCTCGTCTCATAAAGAAAGATGTACCCTTCGTATGGGACGAAGCCTGTCAACAAGCGTTCGGCGACATCAAACGCTACCTCACCAGTCCGCCAATTCTGGTGCCTCCTGTCATAGGAAAACCCTTCGTGCTGTATGTTCAAGCGATGGATCATTCTCTAGGAGCTCTTCTCGCACAAAAGAACGAGATGGGTCACGAGCAGGCTATCTACTACCTCAGTAGGATAATGGTCGGAGCCGAACACCGGTACAATCCAGTGGAGAAAGAATGCTTGGCTTTGATGTTCGCTATTCAGAAAATGCGACACTATGTCACAGGCCAAACCATTCACATCATCTCCAGGATCAATCCTCTTCGGGTACTAATGAGCAAACCAAGTATTCTCAATTCCCGACTCGCAACTTGGGCGATGCTATTAACACCATATAACATGGTGTACGTCCCTCAGAAGTCTGTCAAAGGCCAAGCATTGGCTGATTTCCTGGCTACTCATCCAATCCCGGAGGCCTCCAAGCTGTACGAGGACATTCCCGACGAAGTTGCAGAATGTAATTCCGCAATGGAAAGTGATACATGGCAATTGTTCTTCGATGGTGCCTCCAGAACTGGTCCCAGGGGAAACGTGGTTTCGGGGGTAGGAATTGTCCTGGTTACTCCTGATAAGCTTGTCATCTACCGAGCATATTCTCTTAGCGAGCCTGTTCCAACAATGTGGCGGAGTACAACGCTCTACTAATCGGCCTCCAAGTCGCTAAAGAATTGGGCGTCGAATCTCTGGAAGCTTTCGGTGATTCTCTGCTGATCGTCAATCAAGTCAGAGGAATATATGAAGTCCGGAATCCAGACCTCATCCCCTATCACCGAGCAACGGTCGAGATAGCCATGACATTCAAAGGATTCTTCCTAGAGCATGTGCCTCGATCTCAGAATTTGGAAGCTGATGCCCTAGCCAGTCTAGCTGCAGATTTAGCTACCCCTATAAGAAGGCAGAATTCGATAATCCTTCTTAGCAGAGATTTATTCTATGTAAAAAGCAATTTTCACATAGAATACAGCTACGCGGTGGACACAGATCCTCCCAGGAGAGACTAGAGAAGTTCCTTTATAGATTTTGTAGCATACGGAATCTTGTCGGAAGATCCTAAAGAAGCGGTGTCCATCAAAAGACGATCATTACGCTTCTATTTCGACGCATCGTCACAATGTCTATATCGCCGGTCTTATGATGGACTATTATTACGATGTCTCTCTGGTGATGAAGCACAGCGGATTATCCGTGAAGCCCACGACTGCGTATGCGGAGAGCATCAACCCGGTCCTAAGCTACAGGATCGCGTCAGGAGAATGGGCTATTATTGGCCTACTATGATCACAGACGCAATAAAGTATGCAAGACACTGCAGAGCTTGTCAGGTCCATGCAGACTTTATCCATCAACCTCCCGAATATCTACATCCTACGGTTGCGTCCTGGCCTTTCGAAGCATGGGGTATGGATATCATTGGTCCTATTCACCCATCTTCTTCCAGAGGTCACCAGTTCATACTGGCCATCATGGATTATTTCTCCAAATGGGCGGAAGCGATCCCTCTCGCTGAAGTGAAGGTCTCTAATGTGATCAGCTTCATCAAGCATCACGTCATTTACCGCTTCGGGATACCCCGAAGGATAATCCATGACAATGGACCTCAATTCATCAGCCAAGCGTTTCATCGATTTTGCGATAAAAATCGGATACAGAATGTCGCCTCTACGGCATATAATCCTGCTGCTAATGGTTTGGCGGAAGCTTTCAACAAAACCATTATCAAGCTCTTGAAGAAGTTCGTCTCTTCGAACAAAAGGGATTGGAATGAGAAGCTGGGAGAATATCTCTGGGCATACTGCACAACGGTACGGGCACCGACAGGTTGCACACCATTCTCATTAGTCTACAGGAGCGAAGCGGTTCTCCCCATCGAGATCCAAATCCCGTCACTCAGGATAGCCGTGGCTAATGGGTTGACTCAAGAAAAGAATGACCCTTTAAGGCTTCAAGAGCTAGAAGGATTAGACGAGAAATACCTCCAAGCTCAACAGCGCATCGCACTCTACCAAGCACGCATTTCTAGGTCTTTTAATCAAAAAGTGAAGGAAAGGATGTTCAAGGTCGGCGAGCTAGTTTTAGCCGTAAGAAGGCCGATGATTCTTACTCACAGAAGTAAGGGCAAATTCCAGCCTAAATGAGAAGGCCCTTATGTGATCGAGACGACGTTCTCAAACGGCGCTTACAAGTTAGCCCAGCCTAATGGAGACCTGTTAATGGCTCCTATCAATGGCAAATTCCTGAAAAGGTACTATGTTTAACCTCCTCTGCTCAAGTGGAATATGGCGAAAACCTTATTCTGACAAAACTACTTCCAAAACAAAACTAGTTGGATCGTATTCTATCATGTCCATATAACCTCTGAATAGATATATCTTGCTAAAACTTACCAAGAGTATATCACGTTCATATTACCTCTGATATCACTTTTATCCAAACCTGTCATTTACATTCCGAAATGATGGGTCCACAAAAGTCAGATGAAAGCCTCTTTATTATTCCCAAAAAAGGAGCGAAAGTACATTGAAAAGCAAAAGCAAAAGTACATCATTTTGGGAGAGCAGTCAGGTCGCGAAGCTGCTGCGCCAGTGCGGCCATCCTCTCAGTCCTGGAATCCAAGACATCATGGCGAGCCCGCTCCAGTCGTGCCTCATCGTTGCTCGGGAGGGACAATTCGGCTCTAGCCCGAAGAAAACCAGCACGGGCGACTCCTGCACGCTCCAAGTTCTGTCGTGCTACGCCCAATCGGCTATCCACCACAACTAGAGCTTCCGACGACTGAGAAGTCCACTCTTTTGCCTGAGCGAGTTTCTTTTCCAGCTTGAGGACCCTCGCTACATTCCCTTCATGCTCGGCCTGGCACTTCGTTCGAAGAGCAATGGTCTCCTCCAGGATGACTTTTCCTTCATCTATCTCCTGCTGATGTGTCTGGATAGATTTATTTACGCCTGCCATCTGTTTGGCAAGCTGCGCAGTCATAGAGTCGTATCTAGTCTGGACCAGATCTTCAACATTGTCTTGAGCTAACTACAAGTATTCGTTAATGGGTTGCTCCAAACCATTAACTATCTCCTCCAGCGTTTCAGCTAGCCCAGTGTCGTCGAATTCTCGGATCGACATTATCGCGGACTGGGAGGACCTCTTCAGCGACGCAAAGCTCAGATTCTTCGTCAACACCCTTGATATTAACATTTTCAAAGTGGTGTAGAAGATATCAGTGTACTGCTGGATCAGCACAGCTAGATCCGATTGGACGCTGGGGGTGGCCTCGATATTGGCGAATCCCCCTCCGAGAACAACCGCAGACGAGGTTGCCATGGCCGTCGCCTCAACAGGTGGTGCGACGAAAGAAGAAGCGCCAACACCGAACGACGATACCAGCATACTCAAAGGAGGCATGGTCGCAATGACAAGCTCGTCCTCCTCTTGAGATATCGGAATCTCGTCGACAGGCGAGCCGACACCCGAAGATGTTTCTTCTTCCTCCGTGTCGCCGCCAGGACCTGACGCAGAGCTGAAGGGCGCATCTACACTGCCCTCCTCGAAGAGGTCTTCCCCTGAAAAGAGGACGAAGGGAAGTTAGTATCGAAATGATGTTAACTTTTTTAAAAAAAAAAGAGGCGTGAAGACGACATTTACCCATGGCCGACGGCATATATATCGCATATGCGGCCTGTACAGCTAAATCATTTCTTAATGATGCTAAGCGAGCTGTCATACCTGGAGAAAGGGGTCTGCTAACCGACGCTGGCAAATAGTCTTCCAGATCCTCGTCAAATTCCAACCGAGGCTCATCGGCAGGAATCTCGCCGGGTGCGCTTACAAGCATGGCAGGAGTCTCTCCCGATGCCGATCCACGTAAAGATATACTCAGCCCCGGAGACGACCTCGTTCCACTACCTGAAGCAGTAGCAGCGACGGCAGCCTCCAGCAGAGATTCTTCGGCACCACCCGCCAAAATTGTAGAGGGTCCCTCTCTAAAAGGCGAGGAACCTCCAATCAAAGAATCATCCGCAACACGGGGAGATGCAGGCTCACTTACAGGAGCCTCAATACCATGAATCCGGAGAGGATGATTGACCATATTCTTCTTCCTCTTACGAGGGGAAGTTTCCTTCGGAGTAGGAGCCCTTCGCTTCCCGGAGATTACCAAAGGCCCTGCAGACAGAGGTACTTCACCCCTCGATACCGCCAACAAAGGCTCATCTGGATTGACGAACTCCTCACCCTCGTCAGAAGAAACCGAGGGGACTTTGACTCTTCCCCCAGACTTAGAGGAAGGCACCCTAAAGCTTCCATGCATGTCAAAATCGTGATGGAAGGTGTTCGTTGCCACATAGAACTGGGCATACGAGTGCAGGATGCGCAGCAACGTGGAGAGTGTAATGACTGACACGGTAAAAATTGCTCCAGTGTAGCCCATGAGGAAATATCGCCATCCTCTCGCTCCATTAATGAGTCCACCCCTGGACCGGAAGCTGGTGACGACGTTGCCCACATGCAACTGATCATACCCAAACTGCCTGGCAAACCGACTAGGCAGGTAGGGCTCCAAGAAGCAATGGTCTTCACTCCTGTACAGTAAATGGGAAGGTCTAATGCAGACCAACCAATTAAAAACTTCAGGAGAAAGATTGGTCTTCTCTCTGCCTGAATCCTCAAGCCTAATCCCTGATTGATTGCGATGTACAGAGGGGACAGTACAGAAGAGCTTCCAACTGTGACTGAAGTCCAGCACTCACCGACAGTCTAGAACCGTGGCTACATTCCAGGAAGATTTCTGGTAGTTCAACAAGAAGCTAGCCCCCGAACTACTACCAGAACCGGGAGACATAACCCTGGGGTTATGAAGAATTAACCATCCCATCAGATATAGGTATGGTAATTCTACCCGGGGAAAGCTATCACGTCGAGCATCCTCGGCGAGCAGTCCATCAGTAATGGCCCTCAGGCCAGCTTGAATGCGGCACACCATGGCAGGGAGCAAGCCCAGTCTTGCCCCAAACACCAGATGCACTGCAGGCCATAGCGTATTGCGGAGAATGCGGTCTGTAGATGCGACGCCAGGTACCACCACTCGGCGCAGCCATATGGAGAGGAAGCCAGCCAGTTGAGCATCCCTAGACAGAGGCCTGCGGCAGTGCCTCAAATAACTATAGGCCTTAGTGCCTACAGGATACCGTCCTATCCCTTCGTCGAGGATCAAGTCCGGAGCCCCAACGTCTACCATGAGATCGTCGACTACCAGAGCATTAAGCGCGCTCAGAGGATTCACAGGCTGATCCTTGCCCTCCAATACCTTCTCCGGCTTAGCATTCCGGGACCGGTGAAAGAAGAGGTAGGACGTCCATTTATTGATGTGAGCTAAATCTGAGGGCTCACCATAAAAAGTGGTGCAAGTGAGGTAGTGGCACATCAGCTCCTGATATACTTCCACTACCCGAGGATCTGAATCCCCCAGCTCCCGGTTCGTAGGAACATACTCTTCATACGAAGTATCCCCCATCGACAGTCTCGAGATCTCTGCCATCTCATGAAGGGCCAATCCCAACTCCCCCAGTGGAGTGGCAAAAGTTCCGGTGAGCAAAATATATCGCTCCATCAGTGCCCGAAACAGGTTGGGGTTAGGAGGTAACCCAACGTTGGTGGAACTCACAGCTGCAAACAGACCAATGCTCTCCAACTCGGTTTGAAAATGCTTCAGGGCCCAATCAACTAAGCGAGCCCATCGAAGGTTTGTAGGGGTGATCCACCCACCGTACCGAGGGTTCACATTAGGGTATACTCCCCCGTGCCCCATAAAATCATTACAGAAGGTCGATAACTGGACCGACTGGATCACTAAGCTATCTTCACTCGGGATACTGCCCGGGTACAGTCCCCTGAACGTCATCACATTGTCGATAGGCCGGCTGACAAACGACCCCTGGTCAGCTCCTTTCAGATGAAAGATCTTCCCCGGCCTGCCGTGAAGATCAGGAGTCAGCGTCCACGACATCCTTCTGGGATGTGTGGCATGGAAGAACGCCGAAATGGGATAGTCTCTCGGCATCTTGGGCAGATACAAAACCAAGCCCCCGGCAGGGAAAACCCAGAGTTCTTTCTTGGGCTTCGTCTGGGACTGCTTGTCGATCATGTCCCCGAAGAGGAAAGCCGGCTTTATATATTGGTCCCCGTCTATGTACGTCAGGGGCTCCCCGTTGATCATGCTCAGCAGCATTCGCTCGCCCTGAGCCGATATCAGAATCTCCCTTCCTTCAGGATACTGCGGCCCGGAGATAGGAAATGTCACGTATGACAGATCCTCCAGATAGTTGGAGTACCGCATCCCGGCGGCCGAATCCATCACATCGGCTAGCGGAGACACATGCAAGTTAACTACAAAAGTACAAGAAAATATGTCAGTTCCTATAACTAGACATTACAGATCTTGCAGCCTACGTAGAAAATCAACAGTCTGTGCTCTACGACAAGACTGAAAAAACTTGACCATTTTGCTGGAATCTATTTCCTAGAGCGTAAAAGTCCAAGGCTGGCAGTACACAGTCTGTGCTTTACGCCAGACTGATAAAGTTGAGGTATTACGCCAGAATCTTCATCCAGAAGCGTAACATTCAAATTTTATATGCCAACTTTCGACAGTCAACGCTTTTACGCTAGACTGCAAAAATATAGAGTTTTTTGCGCTGACACATTAGAAATATGGACGTAAAATATGAAACGCCTCTGTGCATCATCTTCCTCAAAGAGGCTATCAGCACAGAAGACGACCTAGCGCGGTCACGTACAACGTGTACGAAGGATTTTTAGTCGTTCTTCTTCGTCCCAAAAGCTCTACCTTTAAGGCCGGGCGCACTGCTCGTCGGCGGGATACTTCGCTCAGAATGAAGTTTGCCTTGCCCGACCGAAGATGCTCTCTCTTGAGCAGAAGAACGAGAAGAAGAATCAACCTTCTTTCCCTTAGTGGAGAAGGATTGTTTCGAGGCCATTGTTGGAAACTTTGAAATCTCGGAGAAGAAGAAACGAAGGAGAACTCGAACAGTTGAAGGCTTTCTTTCGCAGAATACGGATAAAAAGTTTCTCTCTCAGAAACTTAGGGTATATATAGAGTTCGGATGGACTCCTCGAATCCCGAACCAAATCCCTAATTAATATCTGGTTATGATTGGGTACTACGTCAGCCTATTTACTCAGAGAAGACGGACAGTCAGCGAATTCGAAAAGTTTTCGTGCGAGAAAGATTCGCGGTTCTTACGCTAAGGTGCTTTCTACGCTCGACAGCTACAGATCTACGATTTTACGCTCACAGCTATAAGTCTATGGTTTTACGCCCGGATGCCTTTGTGCTCGGTAGCTTTTATGCTCGAGAGGCTACAAACCTACGACTTCACGCTCAGCAGCTACGAATCTACGATCTCACGCTCGGTGGCCTTTTACGTCCAGAGGCAACAGATCCACGACTTCACGCTCGAAAGATTTTTTTTTTCAGAAGCTACAAATCTACAGTTCTGCACCAAGGAGCTTTCTACGCTCGACAGCTACAAATCTACGGTTTTACGTTCAATGGCTATAAGTCTATGGTTTTACGCCCGGATGCCTTTGTGCTCGGTAGCTTTTATGCTCGAGAGGCTACAAACCTACGACTTCACGCTCAAGAACTACAAGTCTATGATTTCACGCTCGGTGGCATTTAATTTACGCTCGGAGGCTACGAACTTATGATTTCACGCTCCACGACTTTCCGCGTATCTGAAAAATGCGCAGGCCAGTACAGTACATCTGAACAAATTCTCAAGGCGGTCAATTGCAGGAGTTCACACAGAAGATGCTCCCTCTTGACCTCAAGATACCCCAAGTACCCGAAGCATATGGAGTTCAACATTGAAAATTACTCTTCTTCATGGGTCGATTCGAAGTTCGTCCAGAATCTAGTCTGAATATTTCGTCTGCAAATTCAAGATGGCAACTCAATTCTTGACAGCCATTCCTCGCCCTGTTCCAAGGGATTTTCGAGAAATCACTCTTGAAGACGACGGTCTGAACAAAAATTATGTTTATCAGAAGTAAAAACAGTTCAGAATTCTATGCGGTTCCTAACAGCAAGACAGTTCGAACACTCGACTGCTAAAGCGGCTTTCTGCGCATCCTCAGTTATGCGTAAAAGACAGGACAGGACCTAGCACTCTTTCTAACAGAGTCGGCCTAAAGAATCAGACGTGTCAAAGCTACACATATTCAGACTTCACAGCAAAGTATGGCAAGATGATCATATGAAGAAGAAGAAGACAAACTTATTAAAATCACGATTACATATGAGAGAAATCCAGTCTACAAGGGTTTTTCTAAATTTTCGTGGTTACATATGAGGAAAATCCCGTCTACAAAGGGCTTCCTCATCGTCGTCTGAAGATCGCACCTAGAATCTGTTCTGCCAGATTCTCGCATTGGTGAAGATCTTCCTCTTCTTCCATGGCAGTTCATCGACATCCACAGTCGATGAACAAGAAGATGATCAGTGGCGGAGGGATACAAAACTGGGCATAGACCCATACCGCCAACAGAAGAAAAGCAGAGTAAATCTGCTTTCTTGCATCCCGCGCCACGGAGGTAACGGGAGAAGGTACCACTTGCAAGCGACATGGCAAAATGCGACCCTTCTTCTCTCCTGAAGAACCACCATACAAAGTTGCTGATTATCCCGAGCAAATGAGGCTATGATATCCTTCAATAATCCATCGTTGCAGAGGACATTTGCTCGAAGACGCCGTCTTTTTCGGTTCCGTACATGCTGGAAGAGCATGATCTCCTTCTTCCTCAAGTCGACCCGACGAACTCCGGCCATCATCTCTGTGTGGTGAAGGAAGTATGGGAAGACAGGAAAACTCCTCAGCCTTTTTATAGGCGAAAGAGATCTCACCGGTCCCCGATAACTCCGCCATAAAGTCAGCCATGAAAGAACGTGTCAGGCTTGACCGTTTCAGGCTCCACTCAGAGCGTTTCGAGTTACGAGGAACGGTTCATGCTTCATTCAAAGCATTTCAAATTACGAGGAATTTAAAAGCTTTGAAGGGGGTCTTGTAGAAGCATGAAAAATATGCTGGATAGCTATACGCAGCATCTAGATGCAGGGCAGCGTAAACAGAGGACCTCAGAGCCATCAGACGTGCAATAGAGCTTTTTCGCTGAGCACAGCGTAAAAATATAGGCTCAAGGACCATCCGCGTAATGCAGTATGTCCAGGCTGCTTCAGCGTAAACAGGGTGCTTCATCGCCTATATGGCGTAAATCTTATCCGCTTTCAATGCAGCATTGAAGTGTACGAGGAACGCTTCGTATTCTTTGAAATGAACCTGTCAGATCACGCAATGAACCTGACGTCTGGACTCCTGACAAAGAGTCAGCACGATAACCCAAGCGACGGGTATCATGATGGTGCGGCACTGCAACCCAGGCTGTCATTTACTGCCACTTCCTTTGCGTAAACCACTTTTACACATACGAAGGAATACGCTGCCTAGTTTTACACAGGCCGATATGAGCTGCTTACGCTCCGCAGAAGACAAACAGCCTGCCACGTCAAAAGCTGCACTTTGTACAGGGCTCGAGGCACGTCTCTGCATTTAATGCGCAGAGCGGTGACAGTTTCTCGAGGCACGTCTCTGCACTTAAAGCGCCGAATACTGACAGATGCCCAAGGCACGTCTCTGCACCTGATGCACAGAAGGGTGGCAGGCCTTCAAAATATGCCTCCTCATTTAATGCACAGGATAATGGCGGATCTCCACATTTAATGCTGGAGATTTGATTAAATGTCACCGAACCGTCGTTTAGTGACACCCCATTTGCGTAAAATACTCTTACGCATATAAGGGAATACGCCGTCCAGTTTTACACAGGCAGACGTGAGCTTCTTACGCTCCGCAGAAGGCAAACAGACCGCCACATCAGCAGTTACTCTTCGTACAGAATTCGAGGCGCGTATCTGCATTTAATGCGCAGAATGATGGCAAATCTTAAAGACAAGCCTCTGTATTTAATGCGCAGGATGGGGGCAGATCTCTGCATTTAATGTAAGAGATTTGATTATATCTCCAAGAGCCGTAATTTCGGCTAAAACGTCAACATCATCTCGACTTCTACGCCTGCTCGGCTTCTATGCCCACTTGGCTTCTACGCCCGCTCGGCTTCTATGCCCACTTGGCTTCTATGCCCACTCGGCCTCTATGACCACTCGGCTTCTACGCCTACTCGACCTCTATGACCACTCGGCTTCTACGCCTACTCGGCTTCTACGCCTATTTTGGCTTCTATGCCATGGTGACAGTTACTTGGCTTCTACGCCAACCTCTTCTACACAAGGGATAACTACCTACGTTGCTTCTACTACGTGATCTTCGCAGCAGATATACGTATTTTGTCCCTTAGTTGGACGCGCGTCACATGCTCACTCAGAAGGTCATTTATACGCAGGCATTGGTTATTTTAAACCGTCGTGTAAAAGGGTATACTTTCCACTACTCGGTTTCTACGCCGACTATGTGGTCACTGTCACTAAAAACTCTATAAATAGAGACCTCTATCAACGAGGAACAAAGGTTAAAAGGTCGAAGAAATAGATCGGGTAATTGATCAAGAAATCCAGTATCAGATCCAACGGTCGCAAAGATCGAAGGTCAAACGGTCGAGAGACAGAGAGAGAGAGGAGAATCCAGAGCTCAGGCAAAGAGAAGGGATCGACGACTTTGGCATCGTGCATCCACCCTCTTTAGTAACCTTCGAACCTGCTTTCTGTCTTCCACGGCACTTCTTCAACATCGTGTGGTCCAAGGGCTAAAGTGATCGACTGCAGATGAGACACCTATAGCAATATTTACCCAGATTAAATAAATTGTACTTAGTCATCCTCGTGTAGGATTAAATTGTATAATCTGTTTGTAAACTTAAAAGAAGGGAGGGTTTTCGTATAAAACCTCGTTTCCATATTATCAATCTTTTCCCGTTTATTAAACCATAAACAACTGGCATGATCTGAGGATACTTATTATATACTATTTCAGAGATAACTCAGACTCCACATAACAAGCCGTAGGATTGATTGGTCGATTAAAGTGTGTATGTCCTGGTAGTCTAGGGACATGAACTATTATGGTGCAACGGTTCAACCCTTGTCCTTATTTGGTTGTAGGGTTACGCCAATGTGTCACAATAGGTCATGTATCGAAGCTGCATATATCTTAGCTTGTATTATGGTATGTGTGTCCTGGATTATTATTGATGTGTTATATCTTCGTCGTATTCATAATTGGTTAGTCGTACCATGTCTCGGAGTAATGCGACACCTCTTGTCCTTGTTTGGTTGTAGGGCATCCTACTGCTCCGATGAAAGGTCATACGCTTGCCGTTGTGGCATGGACCTTCATATTTTTTGTACTTTATTAGTTTTTGCTTTATTTACTTGTGCTCCTTTGTGGTACTTGCTATCGGGGCCTGACCCCGCTGGTTTTGTTTTGCCAGGTTTAGTAGCAGAGACCGAGGATCCTGTCATGTATCTGACCGATGGCTCACACCAGGAGGATGTCCGCCGAGGAACTTGAGTGGATTTTTTCTTCCCCCACTATGAGTATCATTTTGTATTACCTTTTTTGTGTTTAGCCGACGATACCTGTTAGCCGGTTTATCTGGACGTTAGTTCCTCTACATGATTGTATATTATTCAGACCGCGGCTGACTTACAGTCATGTACTCTTGACAATGCACTAGTGTACCATCCTGTATAAATAGTTTCATGATCATTCTGATAGAGCGTCAGGGATGTCTTACTGCTTTATCTTACATATTCATTCGTATTGTTTCTTGGGTTATGTTTGAGACATAGATGTTCTTGACCCTAGGTAACTTGATTGTAGCATGTACCCCCTTATCTCAAGACAGTCGTGATCTTCGTACGACGTATAACACCTTGTACGGAATAATTGGCCATGTCCGTCTCCGTATTCCGGTATTGGGGCGTGACAGATAGTCATCCGCACAAACTATATTTTAAGTCATAACTTATCGATACGAATAAACTTTTAAACTATATCTTGAAACCCAGGCACGACTCCCTGGATTCGCCTTAGCGATAGTCCGATAACGTTTCTATCAATAGCCATTCTAAGTCTGACTTATCTTATCAGAACGATATCCCAATCTCGCTCGCGAACTTGTTCTCACCAAAGGGTCTTGGCATGCGATACTCAACACAACATAACCGTTTGAACTATATTTTGTCCGTTGGGGGTTGCTGGAGTCGAGAGGGGTCAGGGTCGCCGGGGTAGGGGGCGAGGGGGGCCGACGTGTTGCTGCGGGCTGGCCCGCGTGTAGTGCCTTAAATCCTGATCCAACCGGGATACGCACTATATATATGGGCTTGTGGCTAGTTTATCTGAGTCGTAACTTGGTGTTTACCAAGGAACACGATCTATAATACGAGCTTCACAATGAAACGGGCAGTTGTGGTTCGAAACCAAGGGACTGTTTGATGGAATGCGGCATCTGAAATATTGTTTGTAGCCTGGTGCCTTGGAGAGTTTGGACCCACGGGACACCAAAATTGGAACACGGCTTTGAGAAAATATGAACTGCTGCATAAGTATATATATTAATGCTTTACTTTCTTCTGTTTTATCTCATGCATTGTATGATAGTTGAACTATTCATGCATTTGCATGATCTGGGACAACTTGTGCACAAGGTTTGGCATTTTCTCGAAACGGTATTCTGGAGTACTGGAACTGTATCGACCCGAGGGGAAATATTTGATCTTGCTTGGCGTGATGCATTGCAGGACCTTCAGCGGGGCTTGCTACCCAGGCTGATAGGACGTGCCGCAATGCCTTGGATAAGTCTCCATGGTGTCGATCACACCAATGACCGCATATAGATAGAACACATGCTAATCTATTGTCTAATGCAGATGGTAAGTATACTTGTGTTTCTGTACAGGGAAGTGATGCATCGGTTGAGTAAGCGACCGATGTGCTATATGGTTTCTATATTATTTTGGTCTAAAAATATGCAACTGATATGAACTGAATTCACTTAGTTCTTAGTAGCAAGATCATTTTAATGCATGCTCGTCCCTAATAAGCAAGTGTTGATTTAGGCAAGTGGGTTCGTCCCGCTCACTAGTACAACTGAGTACTGACCCACGTTTGTGGGCAAATATTTCAGGCACTCAGGTGTGCAACGCTAGTGGATAGACGAGAAGTCGTTAGAAGTGTCACTACCACATTTCTGAATAGGGATATTTTTGTCTATTCATATTATTTATATATTGTGTGAATGTTTATTGTATTAGTATTATATATTAGATATTGTATTATTTATTTAAATGGTTAGTGAACTAGCCTATTTATTGGACTTGACCCTAGTGGACCTAATTAGACTTGTCATGACATATTGAATCCAACATTTTGGGCTAGGCCCATAGACTCGACCCTCTTCATTAATTAGGTGATTTAATTAAACTTTCATTAGGATTAGATATTTTCTAATATAGCTCTCATAATTAATTACCTACATAACAATTAATGGGGGGCATATTGGTCATTGAGTCTTGCTTGGGAGAGGGGCAAGGGGTTGTCCACCTATAGGAGGGGGAATACTCTTTCTCCTCTTCATTCTTCATTTCTTTAGATCCTCAATTATATTCTTCCCCAAATTGACTCATCCTTTCACCAAATTCTCTCAATTCACTCACATTTTTCTCTCATTTTTCATCAATCAAGGAGCATTGGAGCTTGGATTGCAAGGAGCACTTGGAAAAAGAGGAATTGGCAAGGAGCTTGTGTTCGGATCGTGTCTATTTGAGCAATTCATTGAAAATCCATCTTCCAATAGGTATAGATCTGAATTCTCTTTCAATTTAGACTCTAATTCATGCATTTGACCATTAGGAACATTTTTATGGCTTAGGACTACCCATAGGAAGAAGTTATAGGCCTAGTTGACACCAAATGTGACTCATACATAGGTTTTTGTGCACAATTAGGAAGAATTCCGAGATTAACACATCAAGTGTGTGTTATGAGACCAATCAGATCTAATTAGACTTAGATCGGGGTTGTGGAACTAGCTACGTGTCCACAATTGGATAAGAGTAGACTGTATCATGGTATTTTATGATACGCTATGATATGGAAACTAATTTGGGTGATTTGCGCATGGTAGTGTAATTACCCCTCAATTTTTATTATAGTTAATTACTTTAGTTGTATTATAATATATTTAGCATATATAAATATCAATTGTGAGTTTTGACACTTGGGTTGGGTACGTATCATGAGTATCCTATTGACACACTCTACGTATTTGATGAAATGGCTTATTTTTAGTATATGGGACTATCATGTAATATATATATTTATGAGTGTATGATTAGATGATAAGTCAACATGGGTGTGTGTATACACACACACACACACACACACACACATATATATATATATATATATGTGTGTGTGTGTGTGTGTGTGTGTGTGTGTGTGTATAATTGTGTGCAGGTGGAGTAAGGGGAGTAGTAGCAGCACAACCATGTGCACTGCATTTGGCAGTGGCATAGTTGTTGTGCTCGTGTGCCACAACATGTAAGTGTTGTTGCTGTGTTCAGTAAATAGGTAACTGACAGTTGGGTATATTATGTGTATGTGTGATTGATGGTGTAAGGGTGATGAAAGCTCGGGGTGTGAGTGTATTTCAAGTGATGTGTAGAAAATGATGTATGATGCAAAGTGTTGGATGGATGTGAATCCATGCTTTTCTGCCGAGGAATTAACCTAGCACCTGAACCAACTTGGCTGTGCATATTTTTACATGCTATTGTTCACCTACTCCTTGAGGCTAATCTAGTGTGTGTAGGTGATAAATATCAGTATTAGTGGCATTAGCCATAGGGAGATGGAGAGGTAGTTGTTGTGTATCAGTGAACACTGATGAGTTGTGTATCAGTCTTGTCCAATGAGTAAAGCTATTATTGAGTGATCAAGTGCAGTCAAGAGGACTCAGTAAATGTTGCAATAGCAACATTTAGGTGCAGCAACATGCAAGTGCACTTCTAAGGGGTGTACAGATTTGGGCAATATGGGGATCATGGATGCAGTGTTATGGACCTGAGCAACTTCTCAGTTACTACAGGAATGAGGTTTGCACCTTGGTGCAGATTGGAGTTAAGCTCAGGTTAAGGTAAGTACTGATGTAGTATGTTAGATATTAGAAAGGTAAGTTGATGATTAGTTAAGAAGTGTTTAGCTGTGTGCTTGGGATTGGGGAGCCTTAGAAGTGGTCTGCAGTGTGTAGTCCAGGTAGAGAAGGGAGTTGAGGTTTAGTTCTTAGTATTAGCACTGATACTGATGTATCAATGTATCTTTAGGTATAGCTGATACTTGAGCAAAGTAATGGTTAAGTTCAAGGTAAGGTTAGCTAAACACTAAGGTTATGTTGTATCAGTGGAATTAGTTAGAAGTATAGGTGTAAGGTATTATATAACTAAGGAAGTGTTAGATAATAGCTACTAGGTAATATATACACTACTTAGTATTATTAAGTATATAGATACATAAATATAAGTTACTTATAGCATTAGCTATAGTAATACTTTAAGGTAAACCTTAGAAACCCAACCAAGACTTGATATTATTTAGTATTAACTAGTATAGCCTTGTAATGAACTTAGAAGCAAGATATGACCATAGAATCAAGGTATTAGCCTAGAGTTACCTAGTATGGACCTAGAAAAGCATATTTTGACACATTTTAGTTGTTTATCACTTTATTACACCCATTTGACATGGTATCTCATATATAGGATTGTACACCAGCTCGGACATCGAGATTTACCATTTGCTCAGGACCACAGGCGAGTACATATCTCTGTTAGTTTTTATTTCATGATAGCGTATATATCACTTGTTCTAAAACTGATATACCTGATTCTGACACATTGTTACACGGAATGGTACTATATGGATTATGTCAGAAGATATTATCCCCTTACCATGTTCAGCGGGTACTCCTACACATGTATTTTATCATATGCATCGGGTATTGCTCTTCATGTGTTCTCACTATCCATGTGCAGTGTGCTTATATTAAATCATGTGCATAATGTGTCATGATTGGATCCATGAGTATTGGTTGGGATGGGGGAGTAGAAGTTGGTTATGTGATCAAATCTATTAGCGTAATCAGGTGTATGTCGATTATACACTTCACGTATAATCGAGTTACCATAGAATAATCATGTGCAACCCAAGCCGATCACATATCGAACTTATGCTCTAAATCACATAGACTGTATTCTAGTTTCTTTTACTTACAGTTTATTCCATATTGCCTGTATTTGCCTTTCCAGTTCCTATTGTATTTATTTGCATGTTTCAGCTGTATTTCCATTTTCTAGTGCATCTTGTATTCTTTTCTATTGTTTGTCATATATTCTCTACCATCTATTTGGAGCTGCTTTCAGAGTTTTGTACTTCATTCCAATCCTGACTGTATATATTTTTTAGATGATTGGTTAGAGGAGATGTGTCCCACATACTACGGACCGCAGGATAGTGAACCATCTGAGATTGCACATTTAGAGCAGGATGACATAGTAAAACGAGGGGATTTAGCTATTTTACTAATATATTGGATGTGACCATATCTTAGACATTTTGATGTGTTGTATATATATTTGATACATTTGTGCTAAGTCTTTTAGACTCGTTTATGAGTTATATTTGTGACTTGTTATTCTATTCGTCTATTCTATATCGTGCCATATCTTCCTCTAGTTTTATTGTGATTGAGTATTGATTATCATATTATCATATTGTTCCTTCATTTGGAGTTAAGATATCATTGACAGGTATATTATATATTGTGTGAGTTGTTTATATAGTATTATTGACCTAGACATCGTTCTACCGCCGATGCTGCGGCATAGGCTAGACGTACCCACGTACTAGTACCATTATACCAGGTGCGGGTCGTGACAATAAGCTCTTCTATTTTGAAGTATAGTTGAAGCCAGTTTATTTTGTAGGCGTGAATTTTTAATCTATACAAGGATGTAATGTACGGACGACAAAGCTTATCTGGTGGAGCACGCCCTACCTTTTGAATGTTCTTTTATAATGTAAATCAATGTAGCCGAGAGGCGCATCAAATGTAAAACTCTATGTATATTACTCTGAATTATCAATAAAAAGTATATTTTCTTCCTATACTTTGTGTTCAACTCTCTGTGAATGTGTTTTCTAACTTTTGTTGCAAAATGATTCTTATCACTGCACGTTCTTGCCTTGTGCGAGTGCAACTCCAGGCGGACGATCGATTCCGCAAAGGATCCAAGCAAGGACGATCGAACCTTGCGGGATCATGGCGTGACAAGTTGGTATCAGAGCACGACTTCACTTCCTTTGATTTTCAAAAAAGATATTCTAGATGTTTGATGCACCTCTCGATTGAATGCATTCGGCGTCCGCTGCATGAGATAAATTGCCCTACACAATGAGCCCATAGATAAAAAATATCATTTTTTGAGTGTTGACAAGCTACTCTCTTTTGTTGCAATGGCAAAGAAAAATATTGTCGCTGCAAGAAATGCTCAGCCTGTCCAGAACGATTTGACAAGTTCTGGAGAATCCGGAGGAGCGAGTTCAAACGATATGACGGAGAGGCTCATGCGGTTAATGGAGGTGCAGCAACAACAGGCTGCCACTCAACTGTCGCAGATTCAGGCACAGTTCACTGCGCAACAAAAGCAGATGGACACCATTATGCAATTGATTGCATCTTTGGTGCCCAGCAATGGCGCGGCTATGACGATGCCTGTTATACCGCTAGTTGTGGCGGTAGAAGACTAATCAGAGAAAGTGCAGCTTTCCGCTAGGACTTCCTACAGGACAGCTGAGTTCACGAAGATGCACCCACCAACGTTCAACGTGTGAACAAAACCGTACATGGTGATGAGATGGATCACGAAACTTTAAGGACTCTTCAACCTTGTTGGCATTAAAGGGTCCACACGAGTGGCTTGTGCATCAGTGCAACTAGAACTGCGGATGCATGATTGGTGGAAAGCCACCAAACAAGGGATTTATGATGCCAATCTCCACTGTAAAATTACTTGGGAGATGTTCAAATCTGCCTTCATTGAACAATACATCCCAAGGGCAATGCGACAACAAAAAGAAGACGACTACAGCAATCTGGTACAAGGAAGTATGTTTGTTGATTACTATGATTCAGTGTTCGCATGACTTGCCAAGTTTGTCGGACACTTCTTGTCTAACCATCAGACGTGGTGCTATCATTTTCAGAAAGGCCTGAATGACGACCTACGTAGGGATGTTATAAATCAGAAGTGCCAGACCTACTAGGAATGTCATGAAGCTGCCCTTAATAGCGAACGGATCTTTTGGCGCAATTCCCAAAAGATAAATAGACAGACTACCCGCACCAATTTCAACAAGTGGCCTCATGAAGCGGGAGGGTCTGGAGCGCCAAAGCGTCTGCCCACGTCTGAGTACAGGGGTCCCCCTCCGGGACTGCAGTGCCATATGTGCGACAAGGGGGGACATCTTGCGACTGAGTGCCGAGTCGTAGGATATTTTAAATGTGGTCGCTTGGACCATAAATTATTTGATTGTCGAGACGGAAGGGCGATCGTCAGACACCAATCGAACCAGAATAGGAAACCTCCAGCTCATGGCACAAACGCTATACCAGTGAACCCAAAATACCAGGGCGCCCAAGATTGGGTCTATGCATTGACTACGGACGAGGCATCCGCCTCCGACACGGTAGTGTGTCACGCCCCAGTCCCAAAAATACGTAGGACTAGGACACGTAAGCATGCCAGCCGCATGGATATGGCAACTCCAATATATGGAAACCAAATCCACACGTACGCTGTATTATGAATATAAAATCCACAAGTGGTATAAAATGTAATACAAGTCACAGGGTAAAATCTAATCTCATCCACCAAAATCATATAGAAATAAATAACCAGTATCTATGAAACTAGATCTCAACAGAAGTATCTAAAGAGGATAGTTGGATGGAAACAAATCCACTACCAACTCGAATGGGAAAAATAAATACAATAAGCACAACTCACTCAAACAATAAGTACCAGCTACCAATCACGGCTCGAAGAGAAGACATCCACGGAGCATCTATATCCGTCCAAATCTGTGCTCCTGCAAATACTCAAGAACAGGTACACCTGGCAGCGGACCAGGTCCTCAGAGGGACATAACAAGTATACTTAAACACATGCCAATAAAGTACTGAAAATAAACATCCATTGGGGTCGCCTAACCATCTATGTGAATGCAGTTAAGAACACCTTTCCCCACAAGTGAGCTATCTGGCTGAAAACTGGGATTTGGCATGGTTCTCTTTTGAAGAGCCAGGGGCCTAAAAGGCACGTCGTCTTTTGAACGCCGGTGGCCCGCCTGATAGTACATAATATATAGTGGTCATCATGGCCCGTATCTCCAGCGGAGAATCAGGGCGTACAGGAGAAAATGTGTAAAGGAGCTCAAATGCGGTACTTGTTGTTCTTCCCACCCCATGCTCTAAGCATGTCATGTCCATGACACGATTTGGTCCATAGCCTATTCTTAGTACCCTAGCCCAATCCTGCAACCAAACAAGGACAAGGATGGGGCCACCGTACTACAATAAGCTATGTCCATAAACCTCTAATAACTGCTAAGTCTTCTAGCATGCAAAGTTTCTAACAGCAGTCATTCCTAACGCACGGCCCACACGTACAGGAGGCCAACCCCGCACGCAAGTCCGTGATCTCTATATGAGACTCACACTCGTGTAACAACTGTGTCACGGCCAATGAACCTAATGGTGCTACATGATAATGGGGTAGTCTCATGAACAAGGTCAATGCAATACATAAATAAAAATCTGTCGCGACGTCACCGTCGCGAGCATTTTATATAACAGTTAAAATATATGAAAAGACAGAAAATAAATATGCATGCAACATATGGAATAAAAATAACAGTACAATGGCAAGGTATACTTGCCTGGCAAGAAAGCTGCAATGTACCAATAACCTGCTCCAAAAGTCGCGCAGAAATAATCCAACATCCTATGTACATATGAATATATACAATAAAATCATTAGTCATTACACTAGCACACACACAACAATATTTACACTGGACTCAGGGGGTACACTAGGGTGGCACTAGTCATCTAACACGGTCAATTACGCGTTGAATTACGCGGGATCATATCTTCAAGTATTGTACGAAATCGGACAGTCAACTGACGGTGTCTACGCCAGTACGTTAATGTACGCAAGGCGGACAATTCCCAAGTGTTTAGGGTCAACATGGTCAAGGTGAGTACGGGACAGTCCACGGTGTCCTAGGGTTGTACAGTCTGAATATTTAGTCCTAATTTATAAATTAGCATAGTATTTAATTACTTATAATTTATGTACATACCATATATTTATATATTCTATATATAACACCCAAATATACATACCAATTGAATATGTGTATTAAATATCTATATAAATATATATATATCAATGATTAATATACGCGTACACGTGCATATACGTACACGCATCTGGGTTCACCGACTCAGGCATGATGTCATCTAACAGCCAATAAGAAATGCTAATATCCTACTGGCATACACACCAGCACACATAAAAGAAGAAGGTGGACAGGTTCGTACCTCAGAATACGTACACGGGATCGGCTGGACGACGACGAAGAGAGGTTGACGACGATAGTGGTGATGACGAGGATGATAATTAGAATACCAATAACCTGTTCCAGAAATCGCGCAGAACAATCCAATATCCTTTAAATGTTGAATCTGCAAACGCATAGCAAGGACATCTCCAGAGGCATCCTCGTTAACAATTTCATTGTTCCTGATGAACTTAGCACGTTGTGCAAATTTTAAGGTGCTTAATGTTTCCAATGCACAACAATTAGAAGGGCTTATATTAGCAATTATAATAGTTTTGGAGTTCCCTCCCAACGAGTCCTTCAGCACCTGAGCTCTTCTGCCTCTCTGAGCCTGTCAGGTCCACAAGATTGAGCCGGGAAAAATCTATGATGAGCAACCCCTTGGGACTCCCACTTGCTTTCAATAACACAGGTAAAGACACTATGAGATCTGCTGCTTGCTCGGTTCATATTTGTGGCAGCCACCTTTTGTTTCAATACTTCCATGCTCATTGTTTGGTTCATGATCAATGGTCATTTGGATAACCTCTCCACCTTTCACAAGAACTGCTCGTGAATCACCAACATTTGCTATCCACAACTTTGTATCATTTATTAATATGGCTGTAACCGTAGTTGACCCGCCAAGTCCCAAATCTGGACTGTGAGAAAGAATTGTGTTGTCAGTCTTGTCATAAGCCTTTGAAATAGCTCGTTCTGGATGTGTCCAAAACTCTTCCTCTTTTAGTATATTGGCAAACAGATGTTTCTGTAAGTAGGCTGGCACCCTGTTGCCCAAATGTCCATCAAATACGGCAAACAAACCAAGCTCATCGACAGAACCAGAGGCAAAGCTAAGGAAATTTTCCGGTATCAGCCTCCTGTCGAACCCGGGCAGCGGAACGAAGTATCCGACGCGGCTCGCCACGATCAGTACGGCGGTCACGAACAGCCTCCGCCGTATCTCGCTCTTGAAGAACCCTTCTGCAGCGTCGCCGACCACGGACCCGAGGCGAGCGAGGTCCAGGAACCTGTTCCTGAACATCGTGGGTCTCCAGCGCTCCTCCGGTGCCGCCGACGAGTCCATTCCGCCGCCCGACGTCTCCGGCAGGGTCTCGGGCCGGAAGACAGCGGCGTCGCGCGCGTCCGAGGAGCAGCGGCGTCGGTGCTCCGGTCAGGGAGGTCGATGGGGAAGGAGTACAGGATGGATGGGGAGATGGATGAAGGAGGTGGTTCATCGGGCTCCGGCGAGCCATTCCGGCTTCGGCGCCGAAAAGAGGAGAAGGAAGAAGAAGAACAGGAAGATGAGAAGAGGTCGGCTAGGGTGGTTTGCATTGGTTTGGTTTTCAATAAAAAAGGGGTGGAGAAAATTGTATATAAATACATGTGACTAGGGTTTTGGTTGACCTAGGAGTGGGCTTGGTCAACTCCCCTTGTGTTGGGCCTTGGTCTATAATCCTTGGAGTGGGTCTTGGCCTCAAATGAAGATGTTGGGCTATAAATTACCATATTTAATTGCGAGGGTAGGTTTAAATTATACTGTGTGATGTGCGCGCGTTTGCACATCCCAAAAATTGCGGAAAATCCACATGAAAGGGAAAAAATAGGTTTCTTCACGAATTGTCCAATGGCGGGGGCACTTTAATACGTTTTTGCATAGAAGCCTCCGACAATTGGAAAATTTGCGCAAAGGCAGAATTGGATTTAATTAATTTAATTTGAACCGCGCACGATATTCTAGAATTAATTAGGAGTACATGGGATCAAATTTGGTGGGGCAAAATTGTCAGGGCATAGAGGGGACAGTGTAGAATATTAATAAAATTTGGTTTGCACAAAACGGTCCAGATTGTGTCCCCAATTTCAGTTGGGACGCACAAGGGTACAAAATTGGGAATTTATTTATAATTAATAAATAGCGTCTGCGACGTTTGTTGTGCGGCTAAAATATAGTATCAGAGGGCAATGTTATAAGTTGCACAAGGGCCAGGAAAGTAGGCGGGCACGTCTAGGTCAATGTTGTAAAATTCGTAGATAGGCAACGGCTAGTGAGGTGCTCCAATTATCGAGCAACGGTAAGGTGCGCTACGTGTCATAATTATTCCGTAATTAAATTAAATGCCGTGTTCTAATTCAGATTGGTTCAAACTAGCCCTAATTTCACTATCTAAACCAAGTAGCCCTAATTTTGGGTGAGGGAGTTTACAATCTACCCAACTTAAAATAATTTCGTCCTCGAAATTAAACTAGGGTAGGGTTTCTCTATCTAACCTTACTTGATTACAGTCTAAAGAATCCTCCTTAAGTTAACATGGTAGTTTCTACCCAACTTAGAATTTACCCATCTATCATCTAAGGCTATACCTCTAAGAAGACTATGTCCCAATTTATTTGATCATGTTATTTAATCCTCAAAGTCTTTTAACACCAAATATATCCTCCATGATATGCCCTTAATCACTTAAAAAGTAGTCACCAACAATATGATTGACCTATGGGGGATACCTAGTACTATCTATATATCAAACTTATACCAAGCAAGACGTTTCGTCTTTTCGAAATAAGGAAAGACGTAGATCAATAAATAAGAGTTCAAGGGAGAAGTAATAGAATGCAAGTATAGGGATCAAGGCGTTTCAAGGAATCCAAATGGGAATTGTCAAGGCAGTTGTGGACTGAAATCCCATTTGGTAAATCCGCATTCGCATGCTCGTATTAGTACAGTTATGTACTTGATATGATATGCTCTGACATGTCTAGGGCAAGTATATTCGTCTACTAATCCCTACATATCTCAATCCACGTAAAGTAGTTATGCGAAGGGCGAACCAAGCGTACTAAGGTTGATCAGACCGTAATACACTGATTCTGAAATGTATTAGTGTAGTACTCCAATAATACATGTCATGAACAGGCTCGATAAAGGATAAGCCTGCAAAACTAGGCTATAATAGCAGCATAAGTCAAGGTAGTACAGAGATTATAGATACGCTGGATTATTATGAGAGATGTTACAAAATAATTCAAGTTGCAAAAACAAAACATCATAAGCGAAAATAACAAAAGACTCTACAATCTCTACAGTTATCATACAACCTCCTTGTCTAAGTCGCTAGTCGACAGAATAGGGCATGAACCTCTAAATTCTACCGTCTGAATTAATACCGTCGTCTACTGCTAGCATACAATTAATGTTATCTCCTTATGCAAGTCTAAAGTCGGTGTCATTTGGTTATACTTCGCCAATGGGTTTAAGAGGACTGCGTGATACTAGGTGGTGAGGTATACTACCCAACTTAAAAGAATTAAACTAATACGGTGATAGTCTCAAGAGGGTCCTACACAATAATCTTGCATATGTAAATAAAATAGAAACTCTTTATTAGGGTATATGAGGAAAAATCTTGGTACTTATTAGGGTCTCCTATTACATTTTATAGGTAGGGGTCACCTTAAGTCTTAATCCTAGTGCTCATAGTACATGTGTCAATCGTAGGGATAGAAGAGTTACTGGCCGTTAAGGGGAAGGGATCTAACTCGTATCGAAGTGAGGGTAAAAAAATTACACGATTTAAAACTAAGGGTTAATCATCGGTCACAATCTACAAAACAACTTAAACTTATCAAGTTCTAACTACCAAGCATAAAAAAAATTTCACATTCAAGGCTACAACTATAATCCTAGTAAACTGTGAGCCCTTAACAAAGAAGAAATTTGCTTGGCCTACTACCCGAAGTGTCAGATGGCACGAGTTGAAAGATGAAGAGAAGAAACGTAATTAGCCGTCGCACAATAGCGAGCGCTATGGTCGCATGGAAAACAATATATAAAATAAAGGTAGAGGGCTCTAGATAGTATCATGGTTCTCTAAGGGGAGTGGGGTGTTAGTTGCTATGTTCGGGGTATGATCAAGGGAGAAGGGTTGATTACATTCCTCTAGGCTTCCTAGGGTGCTGTCTACTAATAACAAGACAATGATATAAGTTTACCATTCTCCAATACTTATCTAACTGCGAGGGTTGGGTTCAGTCATAATATTCAATTTTTGGTTCTCCATTGGTTCCTCAATACTAGGGTCAAACATTATGGTAAAACTTCTAACTATCTCTAGTAGTGTCTATACTACTCAAGTCTTCATAATACATCCGGGGTAATGGTAAACCAATTATAGGGATCAGGGATTCTAGGGTTCGCTAGATATTCTAAACTTAGTGGTGTATCTATAATCTCGTTGTATTCTAAATAGGTGTGCTACTCTAATTATCATCTAACAACAGGAACTTCTATATTCTGGGAGAAGGCTATACTTAAAGAACTATTAGGGAAGCACAGGAATCAAGCAGGATGTAATATTTTAAATAGAACAGATAGGAGGAAGATGAATCATAGTCAATGTGGATGAGATCCTATACTCTAGTCCTAGGTGCAGGCTTGTTCGGTACAGCAACGTAACCGAGACAATATGCTCTTGACCTGCATGGGCCACCACAAAAACATGTCACGCCCCAGTCCCAAAAATACGTAGGACTAGGACACGTAAGCATGCCAGCCGCATGGATATGGCAACTCCAATATATGGAAACCAAATCCACACGTACGCTGTATTATGAATATAAAATCCACAAGTGGTATAAAATGTAATACAAGTCACAGGGTAAAATCTAATCTCATCCACCAAAATCATATAGAAATAAATAACCAGTATCTATGAAACTAGATCTCAACAGAAGTATCTAAAGAGGATAGTTGGATGGAAACAAATCCACTACCAACTCGAATGGGAAAAATAAATACAATAAGCACAACTCACTCAAACAATAAGTACCAGCTACCAATCACGGCTCGAAGAGAAGACATCCACGGAGCATCTATATCCGTCCAAATCTGTGCTCCTGCAAATACTCAAGAACAGGTACACCTGGCAGCGGACCAGGTCCTCAGAGGGACATAACAAGTATACTTAAACACATGCCAATAAAGTACTGAAAATAAACATCCATTGGGGTCGCCTAACCATCTATGTGAATGCAGTTAAGAACACCTTTCCCCACAAGTGAGCTATCTGGCTGAAAACTGGGATTTGGCATGGTTCTCTTTTGAAGAGCCAGGGGCCTAAAAGGCACGTCGTCTTTTGAACGCCGGTGGCCCGCCTGATAGTACATAATATATAGTGGTCATCATGGCCCGTATCTCCAGCGGAGAATCAGGGCGTACAGGAGAAAATGTGTAAAGGAGCTCAAATGCGGTACTTGTTGTTCTTCCCACCCCATGCTCTAAGCATGTCATGTCCATGACACGATTTGGTCCATAGCCTATTCTTAGTACCCTAGCCCAATCCTGCAACCAAACAAGGACAAGGATGGGGCCACCGTACTACAATAAGCTATGTCCATAAACCTCTAATAACTGCTAAGTCTTCTAGCATGCAAAGTTTCTAACAGCAGTCATTCCTAACGCACGGCCCACACGTACAGGAGGCCAACCCCGCACGCAAGTCCGTGATCTCTATATGAGACTCACACTCGTGTAACAACTGTGTCACGGCCAATGAACCTAATGGTGCTACATGATAATGGGGTAGTCTCATGAACAAGGTCAATGCAATACATAAATAAAAATCTGTCGCGACGTCACCGTCGCGAGCATTTTATATAACAGTTAAAATATATGAAAAGACAGAAAATAAATATGCATGCAACATATGGAATAAAAATAACAGTACAATGGCAAGGTATACTTGCCTGGCAAGAAAGCTGCAATGTACCAATAACCTGCTCCAAAAGTCGCGCAGAAATAATCCAACATCCTATGTACATATGAATATATACAATAAAATCATTAGTCATTACACTAGCACACACACAACAATATTTACACTGGACTCAGGGGGTACACTAGGGTGGCACTAGTCATCTAACACGGTCAATTACGCGTTGAATTACGCGGGATCATATCTTCAAGTATTGTACGAAATCGGACAGTCAACTGACGGTGTCTACGCCAGTACGTTAATGTACGCAAGGCGGACAATTCCCAAGTGTTTAGGGTCAACATGGTCAAGGTGAGTACGGGACAGTCCACGGTGTCCTAGGGTTGTACAGTCTGAATATTTAGTCCTAATTTATAAATTAGCATAGTATTTAATTACTTATAATTTATGTACATACCATATATTTATATATTCTATATATAACACCCAAATATACATACCAATTGAATATGTGTATTAAATATCTATATAAATATATATATATCAATGATTAATATACGCGTACACGTGCATATACGTACACGCATCTGGGTTCACCGACTCAGGCATGATGTCATCTAACAGCCAATAAGAAATGCTAATATCCTACTGGCATACACACCAGCACACATAAAAGAAGAAGGTGGACAGGTTCGTACCTCAGAATACGTACACGGGATCGGCTGGACGACGACGAAGAGAGGTTGACGACGATAGTGGTGATGACGAGGATGATAATTAGAATACCAATAACCTGTTCCAGAAATCGCGCAGAACAATCCAATATCCTTTAAATGTTGAATCTGCAAACGCATAGCAAGGACATCTCCAGAGGCATCCTCGTTAACAATTTCATTGTTCCTGATGAACTTAGCACGTTGTGCAAATTTTAAGGTGCTTAATGTTTCCAATGCACAACAATTAGAAGGGCTTATATTAGCAATTATAATAGTTTTGGAGTTCCCTCCCAACGAGTCCTTCAGCACCTGAGCTCTTCTGCCTCTCTGAGCCTGTCAGGTCCACAAGATTGAGCCGGGAAAAATCTATGATGAGCAACCCCTTGGGACTCCCACTTGCTTTCAATAACACAGGTAAAGACACTATGAGATCTGCTGCTTGCTCGGTTCATATTTGTGGCAGCCACCTTTTGTTTCAATACTTCCATGCTCATTGTTTGGTTCATGATCAATGGTCATTTGGATAACCTCTCCACCTTTCACAAGAACTGCTCGTGAATCACCAACATTTGCTATCCACAACTTTGTATCATTTATTAATATGGCTGTAACCGTAGTTGACCCGCCAAGTCCCAAATCTGGACTGTGAGAAAGAATTGTGTTGTCAGTCTTGTCATAAGCCTTTGAAATAGCTCGTTCTGGATGTGTCCAAAACTCTTCCTCTTTTAGTATATTGGCAAACAGATGTTTCTGTAAGTAGGCTGGCACCCTGTTGCCCAAATGTCCATCAAATACGGCAAACAAACCAAGCTCATCGACAGAACCAGAGGCAAAGCTAAGGAAATTTTCCGGTATCAGCCTCCTGTCGAACCCGGGCAGCGGAACGAAGTATCCGACGCGGCTCGCCACGATCAGTACGGCGGTCACGAACAGCCTCCGCCGTATCTCGCTCTTGAAGAACCCTTCTGCAGCGTCGCCGACCACGGACCCGAGGCGAGCGAGGTCCAGGAACCTGTTCCTGAACATCGTGGGTCTCCAGCGCTCCTCCGGTGCCGCCGACGAGTCCATTCCGCCGCCCGACGTCTCCGGCAGGGTCTCGGGCCGGAAGACAGCGGCGTCGCGCGCGTCCGAGGAGCAGCGGCGTCGGTGCTCCGGTCAGGGAGGTCGATGGGGAAGGAGTACAGGATGGATGGGGAGATGGATGAAGGAGGTGGTTCATCGGGCTCCGGCGAGCCATTCCGGCTTCGGCGCCGAAAAGAGGAGAAGGAAGAAGAAGAACAGGAAGATGAGAAGAGGTCGGCTAGGGTGGTTTGCATTGGTTTGGTTTTCAATAAAAAAGGGGTGGAGAAAATTGTATATAAATACATGTGACTAGGGTTTTGGTTGACCTAGGAGTGGGCTTGGTCAACTCCCCTTGTGTTGGGCCTTGGTCTATAATCCTTGGAGTGGGTCTTGGCCTCAAATGAAGATGTTGGGCTATAAATTACCATATTTAATTGCGAGGGTAGGTTTAAATTATACTGTGTGATGTGCGCGCGTTTGCACATCCCAAAAATTGCGGAAAATCCACATGAAAGGGAAAAAATAGGTTTCTTCACGAATTGTCCAATGGCGGGGGCACTTTAATACGTTTTTGCATAGAAGCCTCCGACAATTGGAAAATTTGCGCAAAGGCAGAATTGGATTTAATTAATTTAATTTGAACCGCGCACGATATTCTAGAATTAATTAGGAGTACATGGGATCAAATTTGGTGGGGCAAAATTGTCAGGGCATAGAGGGGACAGTGTAGAATATTAATAAAATTTGGTTTGCACAAAACGGTCCAGATTGTGTCCCCAATTTCAGTTGGGACGCACAAGGGTACAAAATTGGGAATTTATTTATAATTAATAAATAGCGTCTGCGACGTTTGTTGTGCGGCTAAAATATAGTATCAGAGGGCAATGTTATAAGTTGCACAAGGGCCAGGAAAGTAGGCGGGCACGTCTAGGTCAATGTTGTAAAATTCGTAGATAGGCAACGGCTAGTGAGGTGCTCCAATTATCGAGCAACGGTAAGGTGCGCTACGTGTCATAATTATTCCGTAATTAAATTAAATGCCGTGTTCTAATTCAGATTGGTTCAAACTAGCCCTAATTTCACTATCTAAACCAAGTAGCCCTAATTTTGGGTGAGGGAGTTTACAGACAGGTACCTTACTTTTCAGAGATTTGTCCACTAGAGTTTTATTCGATTCAGGTGCTACGCATAGTTTTATATCTGCTGATTTTATTCTTAAGAATAAATTAGCTTCTACACCGTTAAATATGAACCTGTGCGTGAGTACCCCTTCGGGAGTCGACATGTCCGCCAATGCGATCTGTAGGGACGACTATATTTGTATAAAAGGCAGGAAGCTTTCCTTAGATGTCATTATTCTAGACATTAAGAAATATGATATTATTCTCGGGGTGGACTGGTTGGGTGCTTGCCATGCATCGATCGAGTGCGCGGAGAAGCAAGTCATATTTCGTCTACCCGGCGAGACAGAGATCTATTATTCGTGCAGCGCTGCACCGAAGACGTCGATGGTGATATCAGCAGTTACGGCTTGGCGCATGTTCTATTCGGGCTGTGAAGGGTACTTAGCCTCTGTTCGAGACACCCAGCTGGAAGGTGCAGATACAGCTCAAGCTGATGTCATAGCAGATTTCTCCGACGTGTTCCCGGGAGAGCTGTCTGAAATATTTCCTGATCGAGAGATCGAATTCGCCATTGACACATTTTCGGATACGAGGCCGATATCGAAGGTACCCTACCGAATGGCCCCAGCAGAGCTGAAGGAAATGAAGGTGTAGTTACAAGATCTGTTGGACCGAGGATACATTCGCCCAAGCGTTTCTCCGTGGGGAGCTCCGGTGTTGTTCGTAAAGAAGAAAGACGGATCCATGCGGCTGTGCATAGACTACCGAGAACTGAATAAGGCTACCGTACGGAACAAGTACCCATTACTGAGGATAGGCGACATGTTTGATCAACTGCAGGGAGCAACAGTATTCTCTAAAATTGATCTCAGGTTGGGCTATCATCAGTTGAAGATCAAATCCAGTGACGTTCCCAAGTCAGTGTTTCGAACCCGATACGGGCATTATGAATTTCTTGTAATGTCATTCGGCTTGACGAACACTCCAGCAGCTTTCATGGATCTTATGAACTGCGTATTCCGGCCGTTCGTAGATAAGTTTGTGGTCGTGTTTATTGAAGACATATTAATCTATTCCAAGGATGAGACGGAACACAAGGAACACTTGAAGATCGTGCTGCAGACGTTGTTGGAACATCGGTTGTTTGCAAAGCTCAACAAGTGTGAGTTCTAGTTGAGCAGTGTGTCATTCCTTGGACATGTCATCTCGACAAAATGTGTCGCCGTAGACCCAAAGAAGATCGAGACGGTAGTGGATTGGAGGCAACCTACGTCAGTCAGGGAAGTTCGTAGCTTTCTGGGCCTAGCGGATACTACTGTAAGTTCGTGAAAGATTTTTCTAAATTGGCCTCGCCTTTGACTCACCTTACTCAGAAAGGGATTGCATTCAAGTGGAGTGACGACTGCGAAGCTAGCTTTCAGGAGCTAAAAAATGGCTCGTTTCAACTCCAATACTTGCACTTCCTAATGGAGTAGGAGAGTTTCAGATATACAACGATGCTTCGGGACTCGGCTTAGGGTGTGTTCTCATGCAATGGGATATGGTGATATCGTACGCCTCAAGAAAATTGAATCTGCAAGAGAAGAACTACCCAACACATGATTTGGAATTGGCGGCGATTGTGTTCGCGCTGAAGTTGTGACGGCATTATCTATATGGTGTTGCTTGCAAAATCTACACAGACCACAAGATCCTCAAGTACCTATTCACCCAACGAAAATTGAACCTCCGGCAGCGGCGCTGGTTAGAACTGATAAAAGACTACGACCTGACGATCACATATATGTCGGACAAGGAAAATACCGTTGCTGATGCTCTGAGTCGAAAGCACGTGGACTCTCTATCCATAAAGTGCCGTCTGCTTCAGGATCTAGAGGCGATGGGCATCAAATTTTGAGTTCGACATCGAGGGATGCAACTGGCTCCACTCCATCTTGAGCCGAGCTTGCGGGATAGAATCAAGTCTGCTCAGAAGGACGATCAATTTCTAACGAAGATGCATGAGCTGATCTCGACGGAAAAGACGTCCAACTTTGTAGAAGGCGAAGATGGGACCCTACAGATGAAAGAAAGATTATGCGTTCCTAGCGATCCAGAACTCCAAAAAAAATCATGAAAGAGGCACACTATGCGAAGTATTCCTTACATCCGAGGAGCACTAAGATGTACAAGGACTTGCGCATGATCTTCTAGTAGCACGGTATGAAGCGGGATGTGGCAACCTTTATGTCACAGTGTATGGCTTGTCAACAGGTGAAAGCTGAACATCAAAGGCCCGACGGGGAGCTGCAGAACCTCGCTATTCTTGAGTGGAAATGGGACAACGCTATGAATTTTATCGTGGGCTGTCCAAAGACGCCGCGAGGGTATGATACAATTTGGGTCATAGTTGATCGTTTGAGCAAATCTTTCCACGTTCTTCCTATCAAAGTTACACGGAGCGTCGATCGGTTAGCGCAGATTTACATTGATGAGATTGTTCGACTATACGGAGTACCTGCCTCAATCGTCTCGGACCGCGACAAACGTTTCTTATCTTATTTTTGGACTAGCCTACAGTCTGCATTGGGCACCAAGCTAAAGTTCAATACCGCATATCACCCCCAGACTGACAGCCAAACGGAGAGAACGAATCAGATAATTGAAGATATGTTGTGACTATGTGCGATCGATCTGAAGACTAGTTGGGACACGCACCTACCGTTAGCGGAGTTCGCATACAACAACAGTTACCAATCGAACATCCATATGGCACCGTACGAAGTGCTCTACGGGCGGAAGTGTCGATCTCCAATTTGCTGGGATGAAGTCGGCGAGCGACAGGTACTCGGGCCAGAGCTGGTGGAGCAGGTCGTCGAAAAAGTTCGCTTGATTCGGAAAAAACTCTGCACTGCGTAGAGCCGACAAAAGAGCTATGTCGATGCTCATCGAAAACCCTCGGAGTTTATGGTCGGAGATCACGTCTTTTTGAAGGTGACACCGATGCAAGGAGTGATGCGCTTCGATATTAAGGGCAAATTGAGTCCCAGATTTGTTGGCCCCTTTAAGATACTTGAGCGAGTGGCAGCTGTGGCCTATCGGATTACGCTACCCCCTGCCCTGGCTGAAGTGCACGATGTCTTCCATGTCTCTCAACTTCAAAAGTATGTGTATGATCCGAGTCATGTGGTTAGTTTCGATCAGTTGGAGCTGCGCACTGACTTATCGTACTCAGAGGAACCTGTGCAGATATTGGATAACAAGGAGAATATGCTGCGGAACCGAACAATGTCCTTGGTTAGCGTATTCTGGCGGAACCATTCGGTTGAAGAATCAACGTGGGAGATGGAGTCGGAGATGAAGGAGAAGTACCATTCATTGTTCGTTCAGTCGGAGGTAAGACCTTGTTCTTAAGTTTCAGGATAAAACTTTTTCTTAGTGGTATATTATGTAGTGCCTTAAATCCCGATCCGACCGGGATGCGCATTATATAATTGGTCATGTGGCTAGTTTGTCCGAGTCGTAACTTGGTGTTTAAAATCTTCGGCATCCTCTTGCCACAGACAAAATGCGATGTTTATTTCCAACTCATGAATATGCCTCTATTGAAACGAGTCCAATAGTTTTCGTGTTTTGTTGCTTGATTTTCTTGATGTTGCTTTGGGATTTCATTTTGGTGTTGCTTTCGATTTGCTTGGTTTTCGTTGTTGGCTTTCTCGCTTGGATCTTTGGTTCTTGGGGATTTTGGGAAGAAGGATAGGCGAAAGGATTCTAACTCGATGCTCGTGCTAATGCAGGTTCGCGTAACTGACGTCTGATCGTCGCTAGGCGGGACTCATTCTTTCAGCATTTTCTTTAATCGGTGGGTGGTTCGGACCCTTCTTTCCTACTTCTTCACGTCCACATCCCTAATGTTTCAAACATTCAATCGATGATGCCCGACTGAACGCCCAGGAAATCCTTAGCCACAATGCATGCCAGCCACTAAGAAAGGAACATGAAAATTGTAGACTAACTTGTATATAAAGGAACATGATCTATAACACGAGCTTCGCAATGAAGCGAACAGTTGTGGTTCGAAACCAAGGGACTGCTTGATGGAATGCGGCATCTGAAATATTGTTTGCGGCCTGGTACCTCGGAGAGTTTGGACCCACGGGACACCAAAATTGGAACACGACTTTGAGAAAATATGAACTGTTGCATAAGTATATATATTTATGCTTTACTTTCTTATGTTTCATCTCATGCATTGTATGATAGTTGAATTGTTCACGCATTTGCATGGTCTGGGACAACTTGTGCACAAGGTTTGGCATTTCCTCGAAAAGGTATTCCAGGACACTGGAACCGTATCGACCCGGGAGAAAATATTTGATCGTGCTTGGCGCGATGCATTGCGGGACCTTCAGCGGGACTTGCTACCCAGGTTGATAGGGCGTGCCGCAATGCCTTGGATAAGTCCCCATGGTGTCGATCACACCAATGACCGCATATAGATAGAACACATGCTAATCTATTGTCTTATGCAGATGGTAAGTATACTTGTGTTTATGTGCAGGGAATGGACGCATCGGTTGAGTAAGCGACCGATGTGCTATATGGTTTCTACGTTATTTTTCTCTAAAAATATGCAACTGATATGAACTGAATTCACTTAGTTCTTAATAGCAAGATCATTTTAATGCATGCTCGCCCCTAATAAGCAAGTGTTGATTTAGGCGAGTGGGTTCGTCCCGCTCACCAGTACAGCTGAGTACTGACTCACGTTTGTGGACAACCATTTCAGGCACTTAGGATGTGCAACGCTAGTGGATAGACGAAGATGCGTTATAAGCACTTCTATTTTAAAGTATAATTGAAGCAAGTTCATTTTGGAGACGTGAATTTTCAATCTATACAAGGTTGTATTGTACCGACGACATAGCTTATCTGATGGAGCGTCCCCTACCTTTTTGAGTTTTATTTTGTAATGTAAATCAATGTAACCGAGAGACGCATCAAATGTAAAACTCTATGTATTTTACTTTGAATTATTAATGAAAATCATGTTTTTTTTTTCTATACTTTGTGTTCAACTCTCTGTGAATGTGTTTTCTAATTTGTGTTGCAAAATGATTCCTATTACTGAACGTTCTTATCTTGGACGAACGCAACTCTAGGCTCGCACAATATCACGTCCAAGCAAGGACGATCGATTCCGCAAAGAATCCAAGCAAGGACAATCGATCCTTGCGAAATCGAAACGTGACATCGCTTGTGGACCAGCTAGCATCGTCCTAAAAGCAACAACTTACTCATTAGATATTAAAATACATTTAGTAGTCCCATCACGAGAGAGTATTGCCAATTTGTTATTCGTCAATCATAAGCTCTTCCAGATCAGTAGTCCCATCAACATTTACCTTAGACTGGGTCATTCAGTTTTTAGTGAATAACTCTTTTGACATTAGTTTTTGACTGTTTGCATGGATCAAGAAAATTCTAAAGGCTTATTTACACTAAAGCTCTAGTATATTTTATGTTTATTATATGATTTTTTTAAATTTTAAAGTAATTACACGTATCTCTCATCTGCTTTATGATTTATTTTCAAAATAAAAAATGATTAGTGTAATAATTCTTTACATAAAACATAAAATCTAGAAAAAGTCTGTGGGAGTGGATAAAACTTCGTTCTCTGATTCTTGCACACCTTAATAATAATCTGAGTTTTTGCTTGCAATATTTTCATAAGAGAATGATAGAACCTGCCTTACATGTTAACGAACGAACTCACCTAGCTTGTCCTTGAAACGAACATGTCTGCTTAACTAAGAAACCTGAAATGCTTGTTTAAGAGTATGTGTTTGCATGAACATGTTTCACTATCGCCTATGCTCCGAGAGAACCATATCGTGTGCCTGAATGTGTTCAAAAGATAAGGCGGCTTGCCCCCGCAACAATGAAATATAGTCTGATGGTTCGTCTCGTCTGCATACTAGAGTTTATTTGATAGTGTTTCATGCATTCGCATCGGTCGGACAATGGCTATTGGTGGAGAGCTGAACTGCATGTGTCACGGCTGCTACAGGGATAGTGGAAAAGAACCATGAGTCACAGCTGCCAATAGCATCAGATAAATGAGTCATTAGTATGCTAGAGCAACCGCTGCCGATCATGAGATACTCGGGGACCGCACTGCATATAAGATAGTTCATTATGTTGGCTTGGATAGATGGACCGCCCCTAAGATGTGCATTTGTGTCTCGATGTGCATTTGTCCCTCGAGTCTTTGAGTATAGCTCACGAGACACACTGCGCACACCCTGAAACATAACGAATGGCTTGTCTTGCTTATATCGCATACGAAACTCTGTTTCCAAAGATGTTTTCATAAACAAAGTAATATGACTCTGCTATCGAACTGCATGAAATGAACATAGGTAAACTAGAAAGATAACTAGTAATGTAATATTTTATAACATGATTACTTAGTGTTGGTTTTAGTGAATGTTTGCTTTTGTTCAGTTGTTTATTCTCACCAGTACTTATAAAAGTGCTGACCCACCAAAAGTTTACTTGCTTGCAGGTACTGGATCGTCCGAGGGAGCGATAGGCGTGCCCCATCCCCAAGACCCGGAATTCGTGTTTCGATTGCCTTGAGTTGCTATCGTATAAAGGGACATAATGTATGGAACGATGCCTTTGCTAAAGGAAACCCAAGTCCCTCGATTTGCCCCGAATACTCAGTTGGCTAAATGCATTGCATTGCAACAACGTCCCTCCGATGCTTACTCGATTGATTCTATAATAGCCATACACAACTTACCATACACAACTTAAACGATGAAGCCTTGTGCGGACGCAACCCCAGGCTCGCACGGCATCACGTCCCGGTATCAAACGGCCATACGCTCCCCGTTCGGGAAGCACCGAGGCGCGGTGATTCGCGTCCGGTCCCGCCGCGGAGAGAACGGTGGTCGGACGACCCTCGGGGCCAGGACGTGACATAACCTATCCATTCAAAGACTAGACCACCAAGTAAAGATTCAATTCAAAACCTTGTATAATAAACATAAAACATATGAAAGATTAGTGTGAATAACCCAATTCTAAAACTTTCAGAATCATGATAATTTAAACTCTCTACCTAATGGCAAACTTCAGAACTTTAACAATCAAATGACTGTTTCCAACTTAAGAAATCATGTAAAGTCCATGTTTGATGAGCAGAGAACCCCATTGAAAACAAATACGTATATTAGTAGCAATAATGTGTAAGAACCAAATTGAAATGTTCAAAAGCTCCAGAGGGTATCTGCCAAAGAAACTTAAACTGTATCTGAACTGTTTTGATCAGGCGAATAGTTGGCTGGAGTTGTTACACATTAGAATTCTACATGCATCTTTTTTTCTACAGCAACTTGGATAAAATGCAACATTTGAATGCTTAATCCAACCAGTCACAAAAACTGTATCTGAACTGTTTAACCATTTTAACATTTACCAATAAGGTTTGACATTTCAGCCATCGCTCTCCAGAGCTTGATACCATTATTTAGTTATCATCTTTCCTTCAAGCAATACACATCATAAATTCTCCCTAGATTATAAGGGCCAATCACTTACTGTCCCTCATTGGCAGATTTCCCATCACATACCAAAGGTCTCGGTATTACCTGGAAAATATTGTTAATAGTCAAAAGATAGATGGTATGACACCTTTTTTTGCAATATGTATATATTAAATTTCTTACCAGTATTATATTGACAATGTGAACAAACAGTTTAAATAAGAACAACTAAATAGTAGATGAATTAAATTGGTTATGAAATAGTGCCCTTTCCAACTAATTGGATTAGGCTGTAAATGTCGCAAACCCTGCCCACAAGACCAGTGCTTGGTTACATGTGCACATTATTTGGCCAACTTGCAAAAATAGTTGACCCAAATGTACATATGAGATCCAAGAACTCCAATCTAATCCAAACAAACTCCCAACTTTCAGGTATGGATTAAATATTGGGGTTTCACATTCTTACCTACTTAATGGCATGACGTCCTTGTCGCATCCCGTGATACTCCAACCTCGTCCTAGTGGAACATGATCCACTGGGTAGCTCTGGTATCATTTTTTCAAACCTCAGCCCACGGTCCACCAGGACATGATCCGTACATGGGCTACATGGAAACATCACTTGGTCCAACTTGCCAAAATGGTTAACCATGATGTATACATAAGACCCAAACACTCCAATATAAACCAACCAAATTCTCATCGTATAATCGATGTGGCACTAATTCACGAGGTTTCATAATGTTGGAACCTTATTACTTAGTCCCATATCGGATGGAAGATAGGAGTTTGATTGGTTTATACCGAAGATCTTGGGTATTTGGTCTCATATATATATATATATATATATATATATATATATATATATATGGTTTAACCATTTTGACAAGTTGGGTCAAGAGATGTGCGTATGTGGTCCATGCACGACTCGTCCTGACAGGCTTGTGGACTGTGGACTGGAACATGACAGTGTTCAACTAGAGGGATGTTAGGTTCCGATGAGAACGCCGCATCTTTGAGTAGGTAGATTGTGGATCCCAAGATTTAGTTCCCCAATCAGATTTGTACATTTGATTTAACAATTTCAACAAGTTGGACCAAGTGATGCGTACATGTGGCCTATGCACGGTCATGTCCTAGAGCCCATGACAAGAAAATAACAATAAAGAATAAAAAAAGCTGACATAGTATTAGTAATGAGACATTATTAAATAACTTCTGGTGGGTAGATGCGTCAAAGTTGGGAAAAGAAAAGGTATGAGATTGTAATACAGATCGATTAGTCACTTTCAATATATTAATAAAATACTCATCTAAGGAAGAGAGATCAACTTTTTCCAAGTAGTTTGTAATTTGTTGGTCCAATGACTATATTATTTGTTGATTCAAATCTGATTTTGTTGATTCAAATCTGATATCTGGGATTCTAGTTTCTACAATTTTTTGAGAACTTTCATAAATTGTAATTTTTTAAAACCAAGGAGATTAAGTATTCATTTAACAAGAAAATCATCTAAGGAGGTACGCATAAAGACCCCAACACCTCCCCTTCTGATAATTGATTTGGGATTTTCGGACTTGTTAATTTTTGGTGCACGTGCTTGGGTGCATTTACTTTAATTATTTATTCACATTGTTGCACATGTTTCTTAATTAAATTAGCACATGAATGCACCTGTTGATTTCAAGATTAGTCATATTTAGTAGTTTTTATTATAATTAATTAGATTTGGAAACATCGTGCCATCCCAAAAATTTGGGATAAAGACTTCGTTGTTGTTGAATAAATTTGGACACATACTAGTTGACTACCATACTAGTATTACTTGGAGACCGAGACTTCTATAGCTATATAATCTTGCGTGCTCTCTACGTTTTTATACACTTAAAAGAGGTGATAAATTATTTGAGTCATGGATTTCATGTCTTGCTCATAGTAGGTTTCTTTTTCTTCTAATTGTTTTAAAAAACTATAAACCTAAAATCCCTCAACCTTCTTTAAAAATACAGAACTCTAAAAATCTATTCTCTACCAATACCCGATCATTGGAACCCTAAAATGAAGGCTTGGACTTCCAGACCAGTCATCTTTGGAGCAAGATTCAACATGTTCTAAAAGAGTGCTTCGACTTTTTAACCTTTTTGGTCATTGGTAGATTAGTGATATCACTGGTTGGTAATCAGGCTTCTGCAAATCTCTGTTTATTTAATTGTGATACGATCCATCTAGATCTCAGTCCTGCATCACCTGCGCTCTCCTAATAAGGGCTCCGGTTGCATGCTCATCGAACAGGAGGACGTAACCCTATCGTTCCATGGCTGCCTCATATCGTGTTCGATCCAAGGGTTACGCATGAATGCATTAAGGCCTTATAAATTTATATTGGCACATGGCAACAATTAAAAGGTCACCCTCTCATTCTATCAGCACACAAACCTAAGCCTCTCCCCTTTTCTCCTACTATTTACACTCTTTCACCTAAACCACCTTTTGTAAGCCATTGTAAGGTTCCATGCTAGCAATTGGGAGTTTATCCACAATAAGTTTCCTTGTCAACTCCCCATTGTCCACTTCCCAGCCAAAAGTATTACATATGTCAGCTGGCTGAAAGTTCAAACTTACAATAACATTGCTACCTCAGTAGTAATATGACGTCAAACTAGTAACAACTTAAGAGCAATAGCTATGTTTTAAAAAGCGCGCTTAAGCGCCGCTTAAGCGATTTTTGATACCTGGGTGCCTCGTTTAGGAGAATCTCGTTTCAGAAAAGCGTTGGGCGCTTAGGCGGTGCTTAGTAGCGCCTCGCCTCGCCTCACGGATTGATTTTTTTTTTTTTTTTTACCGAACCGAAAGCTGAAGCTTATGTATAAATATCTATGTATATGTATATATATGTATCTATGTATAAATATCTATGTATCTATGTATAAACCGAACCGAAAGCTTAAACTTATGTATAAATATCTAGGTATATAAATATATCTATAAAGGTGTGTATATAAATATAAATCTTATGTGTATATAAAGTATTTTACATGTAGGGAGAGAAAAAAAATTTTGAGGCGCTAATTAAGCGCCGCTTAAGCGTCATTAAGCGAGGCGACGAGGCAAAGGTGTGTATATAAATATAAATCTTATGTGTAAGAAAAAAAAAATTAAAATTTGAGGCGCTAATTAAGCGCCGCTTAAGCGTCATTAAGCGAGGAGACGGCCTCGTCGCCTCGCCTCACCTCACGCTTAATACAACATAGAGCAATACGAAGAAGCGAAAACAGCAAAGAGGACATCTTCAATTGCACCATGATTTTTCCAAGTCTTCATACCAAGTTCCTAAATAGAAACTTGCTGAAATTTCTACTTTTCCTAAACAGTTTAACAGATAGTTCCTAAATAAATAATTCATACTAAGTTCTTAAATAGATAGATACGTAAGTACCACAGGTTATACATGAACTACTCCGAAACTATACAACAGATGACAAATTTCTGCGCCTAAAATTTCAAAGTTTGACAAATTCTCCTACTTCAACAACACAACATCAAACTAGAAACAGCATAAGAACAATCCCCACTAACAAATACTCGAAGAGTACAATTTTGATAACAGCGCAACTTTTCCTAGTTTCCTTATAAAGTCGACTAGAAATTTCAAAAGGAATCTAATGTTCTCTATTATTGATTTGAATCGGAAAAAACCAACTCTGACCGGTTCTACTGGTCACTAACGTCAGAGAGGCTCACCTCTCTCATGACCGGTTCTTTTATTGTTACGTGGGAGAGTGGCTCTTCTCCTTTGACCGATTGCTATGGCTTTTGAATAGGCACTTTTTGTGGCTCATATGGAGTAGTGATCTTACTATATATATATATATATATATATATATATCTCCTTTCCTCTTTGTGGGAGGGCGCTTTCTCTACGTGAACCATCCAAAAAAAAAATTCTGCTCATTATTTCCTCTGCAATCCAAAGCTAATTACTGTTCCAACTTGGTGGTCTCTTCCGTATTTCATTCTGGGCAAGGCTAAGTTCGGGTCGCATCTCTCGAAGTGTGCGACAACGAGAAGCCGGTAGTACCGGGGGGTTTACCACTAGGAGCATCTGAGAACAGTCAGCACATAGACCTCGGATAAACTCTTAGGGCAGTGCGTTCAGCATGACTTTCCCATAGGCTGGTAACTCTGAACTCCAATTTATTTTTAGTTACAGGTTATGAAAGATAAACTAGAAGGAATAATTATTGCTAACAGTCTAAGAGTTGATAAGTCACAGACCTGAAGGAAATCATGTTAGCTTCTGGTTTGGCTGAGCCTTTCCCCTTATAAGGAGACTTGATAGGTTCCTTTTTTCTTTGGAAACAGTTGAAGGATAGATGATTTGTTCTCCCACACACCAAACAAATTTTCTGTTGATCCTGAGTCTGACTGAAATTTCTAGGTCTATGGTTTTGCTGGTGTTGATGGTTCTGATAATGAGGCTGAAAGTTCTTCTTCTTCTTGAAGGAGTTCTTCTTGGGTTTGTGAGGATTATTAGACTTGGGTTTGCCTTGGGATGTTTCTACTAGGTTTACCTTAGCCTTAGACTCGGTCTTAGGATTAGACCTTAGCCTAATCTCTTCTTCTGTTCTGATTTTCTTGTTCAGGTTGTGAACTATATGGCTGAAAATTGGAAATAGTATAAGGAGCAAGAAAAGAGCTTGAGGGGTTGGAGGAAATTCTATTCTTAAAAGAAAATATATTCTGAAGTAAATGAAATCTCTAACAATACCATTATTAAAAGCTATCTTATTCATACACCTTGTGTATGAATAAGATAGCTTGCCTGATAGATAAGCTCCCTCCTTCTTGGTCTGATGTTAAAAAAGATCTTATTCATACACAAGGTAACCTTACCTTTGCTCAAGTCCTAATGAAAATCAGAAATTGTTAGCAATAATTATTCCTTCTAGTTTATCTTCAACAACCTGTAACTAAAATAAATTGGAGTTCAGAGTTACCGGCCTTTGGGAAAGTCGTGCTGAACGCACTGCTCTAAGAGTTGATCCGAGGTCTATGTGCAGACTGTTCTCAGATGCTCCTAGTGGTAAAACCTCCGGTACTACCGGCTTCTCGTTGTCGCACACAACTTCGAGAGATACGACCCGAACTTAGCCTTACGGAGAATGAAATACGGAAGAGACCACCAAGTTGGAACAGTAATTAGCTTTGAATTGCAAAGGAAATAATGAGCAGAAGAATTTGGATGGTTCACGTGGAGAAAGTGCTCTCCTACCAAGAGTAAAGGAGATATATATATAGTAAGATCACTACTCCATATGAGCCACAAAAAGTGCCTATTCAAAAGCCATAGCAATCGGTCAAAGGAGAAGAGTCACTCTCCCACGTAACAATAAAAGAACCGGTCATGAGAGAGGTGAGCCTCTCTGACGTTAGTGACCAGCAGAACCGGTCAGAGTTGGTTTTTTCCAATTCAAATCAATAATAGACAACAATCTCTCCCAAAAAACCAAGTTCTGAAAAAGAGGTAACAAAGGAATAAGAATAGATAGAGAATTTATGGACAAGAATATACTATGCATAAATGAGATGGACTACAGCCTTGAATCTCATCTAGTGACTATTGTCTGTCTGAAGAAGTGTTTGATGGACTATGCCTTGAATCAGACTTCTTAAACCAGATTCAGAAAATAGCACACATAGTATGCTAGAGGTTCTTGGATCTATCGGGTGGCGCTTTTGATGGCTATGTGCACTTTTTCCATATTCATGAGAGTTGTCTGGGATCGCCCTGTCTCATAGTCGCGGCCGTCACGACCTCTCATATAGGTAAGTCCTCAAGGGTTGGTGATAGGTATCAACCATGCATATAATGCTTGGACCTATTAAGAGTTTAAAACCCATCCTAACCATATCACACCGGAACACTGTCACCATAGGGATGAGATATCTTTGTACAACCTCGTACAGCCACCTGGACATTAGTTTATGAGAATTTAATCTCTGAGTCAGTGTTCCATAATAGTCACCGAAGTCCAGCTTGTTCCTACCCATTGAACCGGCTTCTTGGGATCTCCAGTCAGACTTGGTTGGGTTGCCACTGCTGGTGACTTACTTATGGGCTTAACCCCGTCCCCCTCGATGATTCTAGGATCAAGGTCCTAGACAGACCCTTTGTTAAGTGGTCTGCAAGGTTCTTTTCTGACTATATATAGTCAAGAACCACATATTTGCCTAATAGGCACTTGATTGACTTGAAGCGCAGCTGCAGGTGCCTGTTCATCTTAGCATTCACAAAATCATCCTTTAGTAGTTCTATAACTGATTTATTATCACAATTTATAGAAATAGCAGGAACAGGAATATGAGCAACAGGTATTTACATGATCAAATTTCTAAGCCATTCAGCTTCTGTACAAGTAGTATCCAAAGCTATCATTTCAGAGTCCATTGTACACCTAGCTATGATAGTTTGTTTACATGAACCCCAGGAGATTGTAACTCCTCCTAGAGTAAAAACATATCCAGTAATGGATTTCACATCATGTGAGTCAGTTATCCAGTTTACATCTGAATAACCTTTTATGATATCAGGGTATCTAGTATAGTGAAGTCTATAATCTACAGTACCCTTAAGATATCTAAATACTCTTTCTAATGCTGACCAATGTGACTGGTTTGGGTTACTAGTATATCTACTCAGTCTCCCAACAGCAAATACGATATCAGGTCGGGTTCTATTCGTTATAAACATAAGAGAACCTATCATCTGAGAGTATTTATGTTGTTCTACAGGTGAACCTTCATTCTTCTTGAGAATGATACTGCTGTCAAAAGGAGTAGGAGCAGATTTCTTATCAAAGTACTCAAATTTTTTCAGCATTTTCTCAATAGAGTGTACTAAGGATAGAGTATAACCCTCTTTGGATTGGGACACTTGCATTCCTAGAATAAGGTTGGCTTTACCTAGGTCTTTCATGTCAAACTTGCTAGATAAATAATCTTTAGTATTATTTATCAACTCAAGTGTTGACCCTAAAATGAGGATGTCATCTACATACATGCATAAAATGACACAACTTCATCAACGTTTTTAGAGTATATACATTTGTCATACTCATTTGGCAAGAAACCAAATTCTAGAATCACTTTATCAAATTTGTTGTGCCATTGCTTGGGAGCTTGCTTTAGGCCATAAAGTGATTTTACTAATCTGCAAACTTTCTTTTCTTGACCCTTAGCAATAAAACCTTCATGTTGCTCCATGTAGATTTTTTCCTCTAGATCTCTATTCAAAAAGGTTGTTTTTACATTCATTTGATGGATTAGCATGACATGAATGGATGCTAAAGCTAGAAGTGTTCTGATAAAGACAATCCTAGCTACAGGAGAGTAGGAATCTAATCCCTTTTTTCTAAGTGAAACCCTTGGCTACTAATCTAGCTTTGTATTTCTCTATAGTACCGCCAGCTCTAAGTTTCCTTTTGAAGATCCATTTACAACATATGGGTTTACTACCTAAAGGTAGGTCTGCTAAATGCCAAGTACTATTCTCCATAATGGAGTTATACTCATTGTTGATGGCTGTTAATAAGGCTTCTCCCCACAAATTATCAGGAGCACCTGAGCTGAGAAGCATGGCATTCACCATGTCCAACGGAGTTGCTGAAAGGAAGAATCGCACTCTGTTAGACATGGTGAATGCCATGCTTCTCATCTAAGCCAAAGGTTAGACCCCGATTACTCAAAATTACATAGCAACCATAAGAAACGAAACTTCAATAACTTTTCTACTTCTAACAGCATAATGACCAAGTAGCCAGTTCAAGATCATCCCCAACAATAAACACTCAAAAGGGTACAACCTCAATAACTTCACATTTCCTAGTTCCTACTCCAAATCCCTGATAATTTTTTTCATTCATGTAAAAATTACTCTAGACTACGCAGAAAATCCGAAACTTTCTTTCATCTCAAGCCTAAAATATCAGACCGTAACTTCTCCTACTTTCCATTCTATATTCCAATTAAAATTTCAATTCTTGCACTTAAAACAAAACTTAAGCCAAGAATTAGACCCATAATACTCCAGGTTATGTACAAACCAGGGGAAAAAATCATTTCATACCTAAAAATGAAATATTTCTTCTACTTCAATCACAACATAATAAGCATGATTCGAGAGCTTCCCCAATAGCAAATACTAATGCTTAGTTTGAATTGCAGATGGAGGGATGTGCATTTGCTCAAACCCCAGTTCCGGATCGCTCCTTGGGCTAGTGTTCCAGAAACGCCAATTTGACCCCCAAATTAATGACACATTTGAGCAAATGCCCACTTTGGAGGGAAATAGAGTTTAGGATGAAATGTAACTGCATAGTGCATACCCAAATTGCCTAAAATAGCACAACCTCAATAACAACACGTTCCCTGGTTTCTATTCCAAATCCCTACATAATGTCTTTCATTTCACAGCACAATTACTCATTTGATAAAATAAAAAAAATAAAAAAAAATTTAATTTCACACCTAAAATTCCAGAACTTAACAAGTACTCCTACCCCAAATAACAGCATATCATCAAAGTAGCAACAATTGCAATCAAACCCCAGCTGCAAATACTCAACTTCAAAACAGCCTGCTCCTATTTTCCATCCTAAGTTCAAATCAAACTATCAACTTTTGCACTTAAACAAAACCTAAGACAAGAATTAAACCCCAAAGTAGAAAAACAAAATCATATCACACCTAAAAATTGAGACCTTAATAACAACTTCAAAATCACAGTAACCGGTTCAAAAGCATCCCCAATGTAAAATACTCAAAGAGTACAACCTCAATAACATCACATTTTCTAGTTTCTACTCGAATCGCAAAAAGAATTTTCTTTAATTTCACAGCTAAATAGCATAGCATCAATCAAGAAAAAGCAACAAGCAAAAGAAGGAAGGGATCAAGGAAACCCTAACCCTAACCCTAGATGAGCTTGAACGGGAGCGGCCAAGGCGTCGACCTGGGAACCTCGACCCGGTCCTTGATCCGCTCGATCTTCTTCTCCTTCTTCGGCCGTGCGTTCCCGTACGACCCCTTGAACCTCTTCCCGCGCTTCGTCTTCTTGTCGCCCCGGCCGCACGGGACCAGCGCCTCCGCCGCCGGAAGCGTCAACGGAGGCATCGACACCGCCGACGTCGCGTCCGGCGGCGGCCGGTGCTCCGCCAGCCGCTTCATCGCCGCTCTTGCCACCCACCGCAGAGCCATTGGTCGATCGCGCACGCACGAAAATGTTGGCGGCTCGGCTTCGCGTACTGGCTTTAGCTAGGGAGTAGGGCCTGCTAGTCGGGTATTGGATTGTTCGGATCCGACCCTGTTCAATATGGGCCTCTATGGATTTCATTTCATAGATCAATCATGAGAAGCCGACCTCGAGTGAACTTTGTGGCTATCGATGTGAGACATAAGATCTGGCTGCATAATGGAAGATCAGTGGATCGAGTCACGAAATGTTGTTCTTTCTAGTTTCTCATACAAATAATAACTCAACATATCACATACTAACACACTAGATTTTTTAGTGCCACTCCAGAAAGAGATCAATATATCCTACTGATTTTTATTAAAATATTTCAAAGATTTGGGACCAAAAGCAGTTAGCAGTTGAATTGGGTTAAAAATACGAAATATATTTTTATTGAGTTCATTTTTGGTCGTCCACCAAAACTAGGATGAATATTCACTCTTCTACTCAAAGGTTGTTACGTGTCAAAATAGTAGTCAAAACTAGTGTGGATGTTAACCAAACCACTTGAGAGTGGTTTGGTGAACATCCACACTAGTTTTGACCACTAATTTGACACGTGACAACATTTGAGTGCAATGGTGGGTTCAACTTTCAATTATGAAATTTTTGATAGAATGACTTAATTTTTTTTAAGTTATTTCTAAAGGCACGTCCAAAGTTACTCAGGACAGTCCAATTTTTGGGACTGTCCTTTCAATAGGTAGGACTGTCAAATTTTTTTACAATCCTAAATTTTTAGTACTGTCAAAAAATTGACAATCCTTCCTACGGATGTCAAAAAGATTGATAATACTTCCAATAGGTAGAATTATTAAATTTTTTGACAGTCCTAATAAGTTGTCCTGACTAAGAAATAATATGACTTTAGAAAAAAAAAAAAAATTCTTATGTCACTACACTATCATTCAAGTGGACCTCTGGCCATACGTAGCATATCACTTTATTTGCAAGTGACTATTTCTAGGTTTCAAGTTATTCGGTTAATAATTTCGAGAATAAAAATATAGGACTCTGATACTAATGCTTTATATTTCTACCTTTTGTTTACATTAATCCAAAGTCCAAACACTACTTGTATCCTTCGTACAAATAGTAATAGGATTTTTCTATTAAAACTTGCAAAAAATAAAATGAATACTTAAAGAATAATAGAGAGGAAGAAAGTGAAGAGCTATTTCATTTTTTCAATTGCATATCACAAAATATATTACAAGTTCTGTATTTATAGACTTAAGAGAGTAACCAAAAAGTCAAGAGTCAAATGATGTTGCTCAAAAATCAAGAGCCAAATGATATGTCTTTTCAATGGATGGGTTCTTTATTTGGATATCAATATACAATTTTCATAACACTCCCCTTGGATGTCCAATATTTATGGAATATGCCTCGTTAAAACCTTGCTAAGAAAAATCCAATGTGGGATAAAAACTTGGACGAAGGAAAAAGAGTACATATTCATATAAAATTTGTAAGCGTGATACATTGCCTCGTTAAAACTTTGCCAAAAAAAACTCAGTGGGATAAAAACTTGGACGAAGAAAAAAGAGTACAGTGTGAGAATTAATGATCACGCTCCTCCTGGTACTAGCAAGAGATCATTTAGTTGACGCATCATAATATTTTGAATCCTATTTCTGAATGTTGTGGTTGTCAATGCTTTTGTGAATAAATTTGCGAAATTTTTACTCGATTGTATCTGCTTAACGTCAATGTCACCATTCTTCTGTAGCTCGTGAGTGTAGAAAAATTTCGGTGATATATGCTTCGTTATGTTACCTTCGATGTAGTCATTTCTGATTTGTGCAATACAAGCAGCATTATCTTCATACAATATCATCAGAGTATTTTTGTTGAAGATAACCTACATGATTCTCGGATATGCTGAACCATCGTTCCCAACCATATGCACTCTCGACTTGCTTGCTTCATGCAATGCCAGAATTTCTAAGTGATTAGAAGAAATAACTGTTAATGTTTGCTTCACCGAACGCCATGATATTGCAGCACCACCATAAGTAAACACATATCCACTCTGAGATCTTCCTTTATGTGGGTCAGATAGATAACCAGCATTAGCATAACCCACAACTTGTGATTCTGAATTTTTTGAGTAAAACAAGCCCATGTCGGTTGTTCCGCGAAGATAACGTAATATATGTTTAACACCATTCCAATGTCGTTTTGTTGGTGCCGAGCTATATCTTGCCAGTAAGTTTACTGAGAATGCTATGTCAGATCTTGTACAATTTACAAGATACATCAAAGCTCCAATAGCACTAAGATATGGTACTTCTGAACCTAATAATTCTTCATTATCCTCTCGAGGACGAAACGGATCTTTCTTTTCATCTAACGATCGAACAACCATGAGACTACTTAATGGATGAGCTTTATCCATATAATATTTTTTTAAAAACTTTTTTGCATAGGTAGATTGATGGATAAAAAATTTATTTGATAAATGTTCGATCTGCAGGCCGAGACAAAATTTTGTCTTTTCAAAATTTTTTATCTCAAATTCTTTCATCAGATAATTAGCGGTTTTTGTGAGCTCTTCAAGATTCCTATAAGATTTAAGTCATCAACATATACCGTAATAATAAAAAGTCCATTTTTAGATCTTTTGATAAAAATACATGGGCAAATTCGATTATTTATATATCATTCTCTAACAAGGTATTCACTAAGACGGCTATACCACATTCTTCCATAATATTTTAATCCATATAGGGATCGTTGTAATTTGATTGAGTATGACCCATAAGACCTTTGGTTATATGCTTCAGGCAATTTTAATCCTTTTGGGATTTTCATATAATTGTCATTATCCAATGACCTATATAAATATACGGTAACAACATCCATAAGCCGCATGTCAAGTTTTTCTGTGACTACTAAACTGATCAAGTATCGTGTTGATAACGTATTAAAACTTGCACAAAATAAAGTGAGTACTTAGAGAATAATAGAGAGGGAGGGAGTGAAGAGCTATTTCATTTCTTCAGTTGTATTTTCGTACACACCCATTTGTATCTGATAGGTTTCATACCTTCGGGAGTTTGGACTACTGGTCCAAATACTTTGTGACTTTCTATGGATTATAATTCAGCTTGTATCGCATCTTTCCATTTTGGCCAATCATTTTTATGTCGACATTGTTCAACAGATTTGGTTCAGGATCCTTGTCAGGCCCTAGGCCCAAAATACTGGAGAGCAGGGGCTGACAAAGCCAGCTACGTATACTAGAGTACACTAGTACCCCGAAATACGGTCACGGCTGTGAATAGACATAGAGGGTTAATACTACAAGCTATCAGTCAACCTAGGTCAAGCAATCCTAGTGTCTCAATAACAACAAGAAATTACAATGTACAAAAAAAAAATGATCATCAGAAGCAAAATAGTAAAGCGTCACAAACCATATATACATAGCTGATCATGAAGCTAGTAATACAAAATAAAGAACTAGCAAGAGTATAAGCCATACATGATCAACTCTAGTTATAGTCTAGAATATGCTAATCATGTCATGCCCAGTAGGCGATATAACAAGTCCAAAATACGAGCTAACAGGTGCTTGGGGCTAAACGCCATAAAAGAATATGTACAATAAGTGAGAGAACAAGATAGAAACCCACTCAATCAGTCTGGTGCTCCGTGTGGTCACCATCCTCGGGAAGAAACGGAAGATCCTCTAGCTCTGCTACCGGATCTGGCCAAGCAAAACCAGTGGGATCAGACCCCAAATAACAAGTACCACAAAGTAGGCCAAACTAATAAACTTAAACCAGCAATACAACAAATAGCTACAATATCCTAAGCAACGTGTAACGACCAGGTAATATGTAAAGTGCACCAGAAAACAAGAAAATAAACGAAAAACATGTAAAAAAAAATTGGACGGATGACATGTACGGGGTCATGCAAGGTGAACATGTAAACCCCCTCAAATTATTATTTTAGATAGACTAGATATGGTTAGAAATTTTGGTTTAGCATCAGGGTGTTTGAGGTTTAGAAATTAGGCTACGTTGACTGGTTCTTTAATTTAAACCCTTGGTACACCCTACCGTTGCGACAATAATTGGATCCCAACAATAGCCTTTAATTTTCAACAAATTGTGCACTCTTGACCTGACAAGCCAACATAAGCGCTGGACATTTCTGTCACTCACAAACACACTCTCTTGTGCTCTAATTTAATTGCACAACTTCCCAGTCACGAAATTAATTCTTTAATCCTATGTCGCGTACCTATGTCGTTGCCATCGATTTTGGGACACAAACTCAACCTGTTTCGACAAACTAATTAAAGGGCCCAAGACTGACACCAAGCCTACATCGTTCATGACCTTTGTGTCACTCCTAAATGAGATCCCATGTGCCCCCATTTAATTTAAGAGCACATGACACTTTATTTAATTAAATTGGGGACACCAACTTTAAACTAATCCCAACCTAACCCCAATTTAACACAATACCCCTTTCATGAAGCCCATACAAAACACACAATACCCCCTCACCCTACAAAATACCAAATACCACTCCCCACACCAAATCCTCACCATTTTTCTTTCATGTACAAATACCCAAAAGTTAAGGGGCTTAATAACAAATAGGTTGCTAAGTGTCACCACCCTATTGGTTAAAGCCAATGAAGAAACCCCACCCCCAACCTCACATGACCGGTTATGTCCCTCTCTCTCTCTCTCTCCCCATTTGCTTTGTATAACTTTTCATGTTGAATCAAGACCCTTGATTCAAATTGCTACATCATCACCACCACACATCCCCCTATATTAACACATCCTCACACCATTCCCAAAGTGGTCGGCCCTAATCCCTAGAGAAACCTAGGAACCCCCCCCCCCTTCCCTCTCTCTCTCTCCCTCTCTCTCTCTCTCTCCTCCCTCTTCTTTTTCCCACAGCCGAAATCCCGCTTCCTTCTCCTTCTTCATCTTCACTTCTTATTCTTCTTCTTCTTCTTCTTCTTCTTCTTCACTCCGGCCACCCACTGCCTTCACCCGCAGCTTCACCACCACCTTCACCCACAGCTTCACCACCACCTCCACGGCCATCTTCACCACCCCCATCACCTCCCTCACAACTTCGGCCACCCGCAGCTTCACCACCACCTCCACGACCAACACCACCACGACCACCACCTCCTACACCTACACCTTCACCTCCACCCGCCATCATCATCAACACCCCCGCACCACCACCTCCACGGCCAGCACCACCACGACCACCACCTCCAGCACTACCACCTCCATAACCAGCACCACCACGACTACCACCTCCAGCACTAACACCTCCATGACCAGCTTCACCACCACCACGACCACCACCTCCACGACCAGCTTCACCACCCCCACGGCCACCACCTCCAGCACCACCTCCTTCACGCAGCCGAGCAATACCTCTTTCACGCAGTCGAGCACCACCACCACCTCGATCGACACGCGCGCCACCCCTGCGGTCGATGCCATCCCTGACCGAAGTCGCAGCATCGTCGCTGCCACCACCCGCAGCCACCGGGGTAACTCCTCACCCTTCTCTTTTTTTGTGTAGTTATGTTATTGTGCTAGAGAAACCCTAGTTAGGGTTAGGGTTACATAAATACTTCACATGCGTATTTTTATAGTAAATATTAAGGTTAGGTATATATGTGAAATGGTGATATAGTATTTTAATTATGGCTATTTATTGTGAACTTGATAATTTATAACTAATTTATTTGAGGATGAAAATTGGGTGTACAAAATAACGTCTGTGAATATAAGGATGGTATGGTTGAGGATGAGCATAACTTGAACGACTGAAACCACTGTGAGGAATATTAGGGGATTAGAGATTTTGTTGAGGACGTTATACTAATTGTTGATCGTATTTGATGTAACGTTACCCTAGTCAACTTGGGTCAACCCTCTAGTTAGTATCTATGTGAGCTATATGTAACTAAAATAGAAGCCTATGCTAGACGTGTGGCACCTCTTCTTTTAGAATAGCATCGTGATAGATTATTGATTAATTTTATATATCGTCTCTAGGTACTTCAGGATCCGCGGACTTGGACGTTGTACCGGAGCCCCGCCTTCAGCATCCGGATCCAGGCAAGTGTACCTTGCCATCCTGTATCTCAGTTTTTATATTACTATTTATTTTATCTATGCATTGTGCGCGCTTTGGATCAAAATTGTTACTTAGCGTCCGGGTCATAACTGGGTGCAGATGTTCGTTGGTAACGTCTGGTATCGATTGATAGATGTTCGCGATACCTTGATGTACCTACTTGGTTACATCGGAACCCTAGGACACATTCAGACACCGTCATCGTACCAGACTTTCTGTATCCTGATACTGTCAGCATGACCAGAATCTGGGATAACTTTAGGGTCATGATTGTTGATAGTTACTTCAGTATGACGAGACTGTTAGATAGAGGTTCAGGTTCAGCGAACACTCGTTGACCGCATTGTGAGGGAAAGACAGTTACTAGACGTTTGGGCTACTTTGCACGCGCTATATATATGTATATATTTCTATTTATGTAGTGTTCCTGTATCTGGAGTCGTAGTATCACCCGTGTGACTCTGTGCCTGGAGCTACGGTACGTCCCGTGTGTCTATGTGCCTCGGAGCTACGGTTTTATATTTGGAAAGCCCACGCGTCGAACATTGTCTTCAAAGTTGTGTCTCACTTAGGTGGTTATGCTAGATTACACCGGCATTGCACTTGTTTCTTTCTGTTATACTATGGCATACTATTTTTGTACCTTGTTACGTCTCTCTGAGGACCTGGTTCCCTTCTAGGCTTAGGCAAGGAGGACTACCCGGAAGAGTACGGACAGGGTGTATATCCAGGAGCAGGACATGTTGCAGAGGACGAGATCATTCCCAAGGACTTCGTTTGATCTCTGGTAGTGACTTCACCCTGGGCCGGTATTATTATCTAGTTGCAGATACCAGCCCTAGTTATCTTACTGCTTCCATTCATTCAGTATTTGTATTATCGAATTTGTTCCCGTGTGACTCTACTCATATTTGTATTATAATACATTTCATGTCTTATTTTCCTTTTGCACATTAGTAGTTATAATTTTCTCTATGTGCTCTATAATTCAGTTGTCTATGGATGAGATTTAGTTTCACTGTCTATGTGTTATATGTTGGATTTTATCATTGTACTTTACAGCTTAGGTGCACTCCGTCGGGTCCATTAGGTTGGGATGTCCGTCGAAGTATACCCGTTGTCCATTGCCACGTGGCTCAGTTCCTTATATTTGAAACTGGGGCGTGACATAGTTTTTGTGGTGGCCCATGCAGGACCGATTTAAATCGTCTTGGTTACTTGACTATGCCAAGCGAGCCTACAAATTAGGAATAGATATTAGGAATCTCATCTACATGCTTGAGTCATTCACATGATACCTCTATTTTGATTTTACTTTTGCCAATTTGTATCTTGTTTAATTCCTCAACGCTGATCTTAAACATGACTTCTTTTCAGAGTTATGAATCTCCGTAGCGGACGTGTCGCGCAGCCGGGCGATGTCCCCCATAACGCAGGGTCATCCGGGGAATCGAAACTGGGGCATGTTCTTTTGTTGACCCCAGCTTCCCTGGGACAGTCATCTAGGTAGCCAGAGGTGCCTTCAGACGGTCACCAGACTCCGCACCAGGCAGGTCATGAGGACCAGAGGACCGCAAGACAGGAGGAGCAAAAGTTGTCCCTACCACCTCCATTTTCTCCACAGATGCCATACATGCCTTTCCCAATAGGGCAATCCATGGACGGACCGCAGATGTTTTAGATGGTCTACGCTATGATGCAGGCCCAGCAGCAGGTCCAGCAGCAGGCTCAACAGCAGGCTCAGCAGCATGCCCAGCAGCGCTAGGCTGAGACCTTGAGGGAGAGTATTGTGATGGCCTTGGGACAGGTGTTGTCACGACCCGCACCCGGAATTGGGGCACGAGTACGTGGGTACGTCCATCCTACGCCACAACATCGACGGTAGAACGTTGTCTAGATCATGATGCTATCTAAACAATCTCACACGAGTATCCAACTCCATAAGGAGACACGGATAACTCAAATAAAATGAACAACATACTCAATCACATAACTACAACACGATAAGGTATCGAAGAAATAAAATAAAATACAACACAATTCTAAATGTAAATAATCTAATTCAATAAATATCCAAATCTCAACAAAGTATGCCGGAGACAAATCCGGTACCAAATAATCTGCTAAAAGAACTAACTAGATAACTAGTGATTCCGGCTAGACCTCCCGGAATCACAACTGAACTACCAAGTCCAAGTCTGCAGCTACTCACCCTGTGGTCCATAAAATATCGGACACCAGTCCTCTAAGGCATAGTCTGGAAAAATATTTCCAGTCAGGAAAGAGCAAAGTACATCTCAAATAACAGTTCCATTTAATTGATAAGGACTATAAACAATAAATAGATGATGCTATATACTGAGAGAAGACAGTGAATAAATGCAATGGCAAGATAAAAAGACAGGCAATGTAAAGAGACAAGCAATATAGGCAATATGATACAGACAGTGCATATATGAAATGAAGAGAACGAGGTACAATATCATATACGGGTTATGTAGTATATGATCTAAAATAGAGAACTGTAACTATTCTAAGTGTTTGAAATAGTAGCTTCGATATGTGATCAGCTTGGGAATATGTACGAGAGCTATATGGCCTGGCTAATCATACGTGAGGAGTATGATTAACACTAACATGATTCTATACTTGTACAAGAGGGATATGATCACATTTCTCACTAACTACTTTCCCGCCCCCAACTAGTACAGTGGATCCAACCATGACACGTCATGATACACGAGCAATATTCAATCTATCATGTACAAGGTCTAAATATCAATGTCGTATATAATGTCAATACGATAATCAATGTAACATCTCATGACTGCAGATCCAATCTATATACTAGTCCGTGTAGCACAGTATCAAGGATCAGATGTAACATTTCTAGATACTAAACTTATAAAAATTATCAAATAATTGAAAATTATCAGAGAATGTACTCGCCTTGGGTCCTTAGCTGGTAATATCAATGTCCTGTTCCAGAGTATCGCATGGATGATCCAACAGTCCTATAGACATATCATAAATATAACATTTGTATCAGATGCTACACTAACACACAATCATAATACATTGAACTCAGGGGCTATGCCAGGTATGGCACTAGTCAACTAGGGTCAAGTGCGTCAAGTTGCACGGGCGTCGCGTCTGTGATTGCTGTACAAGACAGACGGTCAAAATGATACGGGGCTTGCCAGTACGTTAGTGTACATGTGGCAGTCAACTAACATTTATAGGGTTATAGGTCAATGTAAAGACGGGGTATCCGTAATTACACTTGGGTCGCCTAGTACACTCTTAAATAGACATATATCATTAATTAAATACAATACGTATATATGTGTATACCAATAATTATGTACAAAATATGTATAAGTGTATATACACTAAATAGAAATATATATTATATATATATATACATATGTTAAAAATATACATAACACATTTATATATAACAACCATTATTTAAGAATATATATATACTGAATATATATATATATATATATATATATATATATATATATATATATATATATATATATATATATATATATATATATATATATGCCAATTTAATACTTATACCATATACATATATGGGTACATATATGTATATACCAATACATATATATATTTTATGCTACATATACATATACCAAAATATGTTTTACTAAGCGTATACTATATATATATATATATATATATATATATATATATATATATATATATATATATATACCAAAATACGTACTAACATATATTATTTAATACGTATATACTAATATATATTGAATACATATATATACTAAATAGAGAAATATACGATATATATATATATTAATAGAGAATATACTATATATATATATATATATATATATATATATATATATATATATATATATATATATATATATATATATATATATATATATATATATATATATTATACACGTATGTATACACGAAACATATATATACTACATACATACATGCATACAAAACACCCCAAATACATACACTACATACATACGTACGTACACGTATGCGAGGGGAGGATCGAACATGAGCGCGTCTATGACGACGGCGAAGACGTCGACGATGACGACGATGACGAGGACGACGAAGGTGGTCCTGGGTCGGCCGGGATGAACTGTTGGTGGTGGTGGTCGTGTGCAGCCGGAAAGGAAGCTGGCCGGACTGAGGGGGAGGCTCGGGATGGTGAGGAGAGCAGGGTGTGCAGCGGGGGAAGATGGCCGGGGAGTTGCGAGTTCATCGGAGAAGAGAGAGTGGGCTCGGTTGTCTGCCGGAGGGAGGCCGGTTCGAGGTTGCTGGTGGGAGGCCGGTGTTCGGTCGGCTCCGGAGAAGAGGTGTTGATGACGATGGTGGTGGTTCTAATGGTCGGTGTCGGAGTAACAACGCCGAAGAAGGAGCTCGGGATGGTGGTTGGTCCATCGGGGAAGAAGCTGGAGGGAATGCAGCGGTGGTTCAGTGGAGGGGGCTGGTGGTGATAACTCGATATGGTGGTGGTGATGAAGTACAGCAGGAGAAGTTGGAGGGGGAGTGGCGGAGCTGTGCCGGAGCAGCAGGCCTGGCTGCGGGGTGCGGCACTGCACTGCCGGCCGAAGAGGAAAGATGCAGTGGAGGAATGGGGCTCGCCGGGGTCGGCTCGAACGGGGTGAGGCGGAGCGGCCGGGCTGGAGGTGGAGCTAGGTCTAGGAGCTCGACTGAGGGGCCTGGCCGGTGTAGCGCCCCGTTCTCCCGATGCGGAGAGCGCGGCTAAGAAACACAAGACGGTATCGTTCGATCGGGATAGATTGAATTAAGAACTCGTCCTCGTTATGGATTTGTTTCTTCGGAATCGATTCCCATATTCAGTGGACTGCGCCCCCGGGATCGGCTTAGCGGCAGAGTCAGGAGGGACCTCTCCGCTGCTATCTTTTATTGCCTCAGTTTTCGATGTCGCTTGTTGCTTTCGTGCTTTGAGTTGGTTTTGGGATTTGCTTGTTTTCCTTGAACGGTTTCGATGGTTTTCATTATTTTCGTTCATTGACTTGCACTTCTATTCCGAGAATGGAAAGAGAGGAAGAAGTATTAATCGAGCTGTTCGTGTGCAGGTGAACGAGCAGTAGGCGGCTTACGAACGGAGTCGTGAAGCGCCTCTTTCCTTCTTCTTTCCAAAATCTAAGTGAGTGGCTACCAACCCGATTAGCTAGCTCTGCTTCCAGCTTCATTCCTTTGCCCCGATCAAACGATACCAAGTAATAATAAAAGAAACCAAGATAAAAGAGAATAGACTTGGTTATATGCTTGTCATGAACGAATACTTAAATTCATGCTTGTTCGTTTGAAAATAATCATAAAATGTTGCTTGTCTTGTGCAAATACATATTTCATGCTCGTGTTGCCTCGAAGGCGTAAACTTATTCGTGTTGCCTCGAAGGCATAACTTGTCGTGCTGCCTCGAAGGCGTAAACTGATTTCTTAAGTTAACGTATTGTTCGATCATGGACAACTTGTGCACAAGGGTAAGTTCTGCGGACGGTCGCTGGGGCACTGGCACCGTTCCGGTCCGGGCGGAACTCGTGTGTAATCATCGTGTGCTGGAGGGGATAGCTTGCAATGCATCGTGTGCTTGTCGTGTTCTGGTTGCATGCTATCCCTGTCCTTGACTATGTCCGTTATGGCACCACGCCAGTGATCATCGTGTATATTTAAACCTGTTGCATACTAACTTGTGTCTCCGTGGCAGGGAAGGCATGGTAAGTATTGTGCAGGTCATTCAGACGGTCAGGTAAAATCCATCGAACGGTGGCACGTTCATTTCAGTAAATTCAATATGCTGCTTACTTGTAAATGAACTAAGACAAGATAGAAACCCATAAAATATGCATGCTTCACTAAACAACGTGTTGATTGGTATAGTCAGGCTAGCTCGCCTTCACCAGCATATTTCGATATGCTGACCCTCGTTGAAACAGGTTCTCCGCACTAAGGCGAACCGAGCGAGGAGCCGAAGTCGTCTTCCCGATCTAGTCCAGCTGTTAGCGCATCTTCACCGCGCCCCCGAAGCATTTTGAAGTCAGGAGCCTGCAACTCTTCATACACAAATGCAGCTCCGTGGCAAAGCGATCCTCCAGCCTGGAGGTCTTTATCGTTTTGAGTTTATAAAAGGATGTAATGTACAGGACTGCTATCTCATTTTGAGTCAACCCTTTTGTAAGTCGTTCGGCATATTAGCTAACTCGTTCAAGAGTTTGTAATAGATGTTCATTATCAATAAAGAGAACTTTTTCATGTTTCAAATTTGTGTTTCAATTTATCTGCGTACTCTGAATATGTGCTTGCTATGCAAATCATTAAAAGCCTTGTGCGGGCGCAATTCCAGGCCCGCACGGCGGTCACGACTCGGGGGACGCCTCGGGGCGTGACAGCCGGCGGAGGCTGGATCGTATGGCCGGGCCGGAGATGAACGGAGGTTGGCCGGGCTGGATGGAGAAGGTTTCCTTAAACCAAAAAATAGGTAAAGAAGAAGAAGAAGAAGAAGAAGAAGAAGAAGGAAGAAGAAGAAGAGGGAGGAGAGAGAAGATGGGGGCTTCCCTAGGTTTGGGGATTAGGACTTGCTTGGGAAAGAGGGAGGTGATGTGACATTAAATAGGAGGTGGTTGATGGGAATGAATGGTGTTGATGCACCCATTTTGAATGGGTGGTCAGGATTTGACATGGAGAATTCATTCATGTAAGGATAGGGTTGTTGACTAGTCAAATATTAGGGATCTCCATTTGGTTTGAACCAATGGAGTGTTGACACCTAATACAACATTTGCAAATTAGCCCCCTTAAATTTAGGTATTTGCACAGACACATGAAATGATAAAAAATTGGTGGACGATTTGGTGTTTGGTGTTTGCTGTTTTGTAGGGTGAGGGGGTGTTGTGTGTTTTGTATGGGCTTAATGGAGTATTTGGATTAAATTGGGATTAAACGGGATTAGTCAAAGTTGGTATCCCCAATTTAATTAGAAACAATGCAAGCGGTGTTCTAAAATTAATTAGGAGTACATGGGGCCAAAATTAGGTTGGGTCACAAATATCATTAGTGAAGAAAACTCAGAACAGAATATTACCCTAATTTGGGTTGCACGAAAAATGGATCGAGATTGCCTCCAATTTCGATTGGAACGCACAACGATACAAAGTTGGAATTTATTTAGAAATTAAATAAACGTCCGTGACGAATATTGTGCGGCTAAAATGAAGCACAAAATAGCATAATTATGAGTTACGAAAAGGTTAGAATGGAAGGCGGGCACGTCTAGGGCAAGGTTGTAAAATTTGTTGGAAGACAAAAGCTAGGGTAGCGCTCCAAATATCGAAGCAACGGTAAGGCACAACAATTAAATAAAATTACGGTAATTAATCACAATTCCAAATAATTAAATTCTAATTAATACAAATTAATATGTAATCCTATAATTCGGTCAGGTGTTCATCTAGTGGGCTTCTAGGTCAAGTCTACCAGCTCAAACATTAATGAACACAGTTATAATATATTTATAAATACAAATACACATCTCATGCAATTATTTAAATTAAATACATGAAATATCAAATATATATAAAAAGTCAAAAATACCCCTGTTTTTGGAACGTGGTAGTGACAGGTGTTACCACCAGCTCGCCAGTCGATGATGGGGTCTGTCATAGACTTTCGTCGTATGATACCTCTTCCATTTTCTGGCACGGAGGAGCCGACGGAGGTTCATGCATAGTTCACCAGCATTCAACACCAGCTGGAGGCCACAGATCTCCCGAGGCATAGATGGATGACCGTTGTTAGGATACAGCTTACCGGCAACGCTCATCACTGGTGGCTCTCAGAGAAGGAGCGTTTAGGGCCCGATCGGGTCTCATGTGAGGAGTTCTCTAGGCTCTTCCAGGAGATGTATATACCTTCCACTGCCAGAGTAGAACTTCGGGATAGGTTCCAAAACCTCAGGCAGGGCAGTTTGACCATAGAGGAATACAATGCTGAGTTCCTCCGTTTGAGCCAATTTATACCGTACTTGATCCCGACCGAGGAGAAAAAGGCTGAGAAGTTCTATGAAGGCTTGAGTTTTGAGACGCAGAGATTTATTGGGTCTATAGCCCCCACCTCCTACTCCGAGGTTCTATTAGCAGCTCGACGCCAGGATCGCATCAACAAGATGGAGGCCAGTCTGAAGCGCTCCTGTGCATCATCATCATCAGTTCGAGCTCCGCAGGGAGGACCTGCGAAACGTCCCCTGGTGCCGCAGTAGCAGAAAGCAGCACCCCTGCAGGGACCAGTGATTCCCACATGCCATTACTGCGGTAAGAGGGGACATTTATTGAGGGACTGTCGATGGAGGCTGGGAGCATGCCTGAGATGTGGGTCAGACCAGCATGCAGTCCAGGATTTTCCAGACCAGAGGACTCCAGTACCGATGGTTCATCGACCAGCCTTGCCAGCACCGAGGCCTTACCACCAGCCTCCCGGACCGAGGTCGTCCTACGCAGGAGCTGGGGCACTGCGACCACCAGCACCAGAAGAAAATCAGAGGAGGCCACCCTTGGCCCCACAGGCAGTTCGATTCCAACAGGCTCGACAGCAGTCGAGGGCACCAGCACCAAGGCATGGCCAGGCCTATGCGATGACCATTGAGGAGGAGGAGACAGCTGGAGAGGTGATCGCAGGTACTATCTTAGTAGAATCATTACCAACAGTAGTATTATTTGATTCTGGTGCCACACACTCTTTCATAGCTGCTAGTTTCGTGGTTACCCATAGAATAGCAACTGCACCCCTTTCGAAGATTAAGAGGATTCTTACGGGAGGTGGAATAACACCAGTTAGCGACACTTGTAGATCTTGTTCAGTAGTTGTTTGCGGGCGAGAGATGAGTGCCCAATTTCTGGTCTTCTCTATGCCGGACTATAGCATTGTCCTAGGTATGGATTGGTTGAGCCAATACCATGCAACGCTAGATTGGCGACGTGGTTGCGTTATATTTAGACCACCAAATCACCCTGAGTTTGAGTTTCTTCAGGGAGCCCGAGAGAATGGTGTCCAACCTACCTTAGCGACACACATTGCAGAAGGTGAACCAGTGTACCCTCACTTTATATCAGAATTTGAGAATGTGTTTCCAGAGGATCTTCCAGGCCTGCCACCTGACAGAGAGATAGAGCTCACTATAGAGTTGACTCCCGGAGCCGAGCCAGTTACTTCCCCATCTACAGACTAGCACTGAAGGAGTTGGTTGAGTTGAAGGTCCAAGTAGATGATCTCTTAAACAAGGGTTTCATTCGGGCTAGTATTTCTCCATGGGGAGCACCCATCTTATTTGTGCCAAAGAAGGATGAGACGGTAAGTTTGTGTATCGATTACATGACGCTAAATGCTGTAACGATAAAGAACAAGTACCCTTTTGTCGTGCATCGATGATTTATTTGATCATCTAAGTGGCGCATGTGTAGTCTCGAAGATCGATCTCAGATCCGGTTATCATCAGATCAAGGTACGAAGGAAGGACATTCCAAAGACAGCTTTTTGGATGAAGTACGGGCACTATGAATTTCTAGTCATGTCGTTTGGTTTAACCAACGTGCCAGCAGTATTTATGAGCCTGATGAACAAGGTTTTCCACTAGTACTTGGATAAGTTCGTGGTGGTATTTATCGATGACATCTTGGTATATTCCAAGAGCCAGGAGGAGCACGAGGGGCATCTCAGGATTGTGTTAGAGACGCTGAGAAAGGAGAGGCTGTATGCCAAGCTCAGCAAATGTTGGTTTTGCTTGGATAGAGTATCATTCCTGGGACACATAACCACTGGAGATGGACTATCAGTCGACCCGGAGAAAATTGCTGCAGTAGAGACGTGGCCTACCCTACATCAGTTACGGAGATTAGGAGTTTTCTCATACTTGTCGGATATTATCGGAGGTTCATGGAAAACTTCTCGAGGATCACTGCACCTATGACGCGGCTGACGCGTAAATGCGAGGATTTTATCTGGACTGAGGAGTGTCAGACGGCTTTCGATGAGCTGAAGAAGCGTCTGACGTCAGCACCGATTTTGATACTTCCTTCGGGATCTAGAGGATTTGTGGTGTATAGCGATACGTCAGGGAGCGGATTAGGATGTGTACTAATGCAACACGACAAGGTGATAGCTTACGCGTCGAGACATCTGAGGGTTCATGAGAAGAACTATCTGACGCACGATCTAGACCTAACTGCAGTGATATTTGCACTAAAGCTATGGCGACACTACCTTTATGGAGAGTGGGTTGAGATTTACACAGATCATAAAAGTCTGAAGTATGTCTACACTCATAAGGAGCTTAACATGAGACAAAGGAGATGGCTAGAGTTGATGACAGACTATGATATCGAGTTGTAGTACCACCCTGGCAAGGCGAATGTTGTAGCATATGTCTTAAGCAGGAAGCCCATGGCATACATTTTGATGACTCAGCGACATTTGTTAGAAGATCTTCAAGAGCTCGGGATAGAGGTTGTATTGTCAGGCATGGATGGACAGATGGCCAGTCTAGAGGTTCAGTCTACATTGGTTAAGAGGATCAAGGCAGACCTGCCTACCGATGCGAGATTTCGACGACTGTGAGAGAGGACAGAGGCCGGCATACATATGGGACTCCAGATTCATGAAGACAGAACGTTAAGATATGATCGCCTATACGTTCCGAGTGGTGAGCTACGCCAGGAGTTGATGACCGAGGCTCATAGCTCGATTTATTCTATTCATCCCAGGGGTACGAAGATGTACCGAGATTTGAGACAACACTACTGGTGGCATGTGATGAAGAGGGAGATTGCAAGATTCGTGGCAAGATATTTGGTCTGTCAACAAGTCAAGGCCGAAAATCAGAGGACTGCAGGACTATTGCACCCGCTTCCCATTCCCGAATGGAAGTGGGAGCACATTACCATGGACTTTGTCACGGAATTTTCGAGGAGCCCTAGCGGGAAGGATGCAGTCTGGGTTGTCGTGGACCGACTCACCAAGTTGGCACATTTTTTGCCCTTCAGAGTTGGACAGTCCACGGAGATATTAGCTGACATGTATATGAGGCAGATAGTACGACTACATGGAGTGCTTGTCAGCATTGTATCGGATCGTGATTCCAGATCCACTTCATATTTTTGGCGGAGTATGCAGGCGAGTCTAGGAACTCGCCTCAAGTTCAGTACTGCATATCATCCACAGACTGATAGTCAGCCAGAGTGCACGATTCAGATACTAGAGGATATGTTGAGAGCGTGCATGATCGACTTTGGAGGATCTTGAGAGGACCATCTATACTTGGTGGAATTCTCCTACAACAACAGCTACCAAGCCAACATACAGATGGCACCTTATGAGGTACTGTACGACAGGAAGTGTAGGTCACCGGTATGTTGGAGTGACGTGGGAGAGCGTCAGATACTTGGTCCAGAGTTGGTGACACATACAGTGGAGAAAGTGAAACAGATTCAGGGCCACCTGCGCGCAGCACAGGACAGACAGAAGCATTGGGCAGATGCACACCGTAGACCTTTGGAGTTCAAGGAAGGTGACCATATATTTTTGAAGATATCGTCCACTCGTGGTACCATCAGATTCGGGGGCAGAGGCAAGCTGAGTCCGAGGTACATCGGACCTTTTGACATCTTTGAGCGAGTTGGCGAAGTAGCTTATCGTCTTGCATTGCCTTCATCATTAGAAGGAGTGTTCCCGTATATTTTTTGGACTAGGGCGTGACATATGGGCTCCCCGACACAGAGCCTTTTAGTGGTCTCAGCCTGAGTATTAGTGATGCTCTCATTTGCATTTTACTTACCTGGTTACACAGTTTGTCCTGAGGATCTGTTTTTATTTACTACATTTTATTTGGCTTAAGTGTTTATTATACCTTGTTATGTCCCCTGAGGACCTGGATCCGGATTATGTTCCCAGGTGTAACAGAGGAGAGTTACCTCAAGGTTTATGGGACAGGAGTGGACGTTGGAGCGCTACTTGCACCAGAGGACGAGGTTGTGCCAGAGGATTTCTCCTGAGTACTCAGTTATCTATTTAGTTTATTCATGATTAGTGTTATTTTATATTTGGACTTCTGGACATATGTATTTCGTGTTATTTCTTTTTTTTGTGACGGGTTGTTCCCCGAGACACTACTTATTTGGACTTGATGATGGACTACTTTATGTTATCTAGTATCTTGACTGGTCTATCATATTGTATTGCAATTGTTGTCTGTGGATGAGATTAGAATTATACTGAGATAAATGATATAGAGTTATATTTATACTTATTACAGCTTAAGTACACTTTAACGGGTCCATTAAATTGGGTTTGCCCATTGGAGCAGTGTTGTTGGCCATTGCCACGTGGCTAGTCCCCTGGTATTTTGGGTCTGGAGCGTGACATCAACGGTCTTTGCTACCCGAGTCTTGCGGGTCTTCTTAGGCCTTGCTAGCATTGGAGAGGGACTTGTGTTGCCCGTAGAGAGCATATCTTCGAACACTTGCTGGTAGAAGCGTACTACCAGCATCCTCTGGGTTGAACCCAGCTTTGCCACATCAGATTGCTTCACAACCTTCTCATCGGAGGAGAATGAGGTTCCCAGCAGAGTCGCCACCGTGTTCGCCATTAAATTAGAGTCTAAAAGAACTTGCATTAACAACAAACTAAAGAAAGTACAAAGAGGTCATAGACAGACAATCTAAGTACAAATTTTTATTCTGGGGCGTGACGATGGAGATTGAGTACTGCAGTGACTTTTTTACTCTGTTGACGGTCCGATGCGGGAGTGAGGAAGCTCTTTTCTGTTCTCTCTCATGTTCATGTTGCTCGCTTCTTCTTTGTGGGGTATGTTACCCTTGTTATTTACAGCCATCAGGCTGACGGACTATAGATGTTGCATATGCCTCTATTTGGTGGCCGCATGGGGTCTCCTTCAACAAAATACAGTTGTAACTAGGCCGTATACTACGAGCGTGCTGCCACGTAGCCTTGGTTGGGATATGCGGTTGATACAATCTCGATGAAGGGGGTGTAGTCGTTATTAACCCATTATGTGCGCGACCTGGTCAGCTGGACACGTGGTCTGCACTAATTGTGTGAGAATCTCTTCGGTTGCAACGAAAAAGTTATTTCAAGTTTGAAGGCCGCATAACTTCTTGGCCGCATAGTCGTCATGGCCTCATATGTGTTCTCTTTTGGTTTTGGTCGAATGGACACTTCGACCGCATGGCGTTGTGGCCGCATACGAGCTTTGGTCTAGCTTTGGTCGAATGGACACTGTGGGCGCATATTGACGAGGCCGCACGGGGTCGTAGCCGCATATGATGACTTGGACGCATAAGGCCGAAGCCGTATAGGGGAGGACACGTGGAATGGCGCTTCTGTCGAGATCATTAATGCGTGATATGACTTTCTGTCTTTTTGCATGCTGCCCCTTTCACGAAGCTCAATGCGCTCAGAATTTTATGTCAGGCATCAGAGGCTGTGTCGAGGACTTTTATACGACCTCTTACTCTGAGGCTGTCCAGGCCACATGAAGGCTATTATGATGCTTTCATCTGGCCGCATAGATAATGCTCTTATGCGGCTCCAAAGGGCATGAGATCTATGCGGCCTGCAGAATTTTATTCTTCTACACAACACACACACAATCATGAGATAAAAAAATCTTCTGATTCTTTAGAGGATGTCCATGTGAGTTTATAACTATTCGATGTATCATACTCGATCCAGGGTGGCCAGGTCGATCATGCCAAAGCATAAAAGTTTTGGATCATTGAACTTCTGGTTTATCGCAATGTTTGATTCTATGGTACTTATGTTCGCATAATACAATCCTGATAAGAAAACTGAGAGTTTTTCTTTCATATGCTTCTGGCATGAATCATTGGATGTAATACATAGATATTTCATATTTCCCTCATTCATAGTCTCGATATGAAAACCATTGAGACGTATGTCTTTGAAACTTAGCAATTTCTTTTTGACATGCTAGAATACAAAGCCTCTTTCACCAAAATATTTGTTCCACCCGGCTATATAATGTTCCAGAGCCCTCAATTAGTTTTGTAGTACCAAAAATTGTACTAACATTTGCTTTTGCCAATTTTAAATTCGAGGAGTATTTTTGATCTCGAAGAATTGTGTGTGTTGTTCCACTGTCAACCAGACATATATCTCCACCGTTGGAGTTGTTCACGACATTATCATTTTTCACATTTCTTGACATCGATGGACCTCCTGAAACGACTAATGGTTGTATCGTGTTGAACATATTAAAACTTGTACTAAATAAAGTGAGTACTTAGAGAATAATAGAGATGGAGGGAGTGAAGAGCTATTTTATTTCTTCAATTGCATATCACAAAATACATTTACAAGTTCTTTATTTATAGGCTTAAGAGAGTAACATAAAAGCCAATAGTCAAAAGATGTTACTCAGAAACCAAGAGCCAAAAAATGTATCTTTTCAATGGATGAATTTTTTATTTGGACATCCATATACAATTCTTATAACACCTTCAATATTTTTTTGACAACTTTTATATCTATAAGAAACAATAATGCTAAGTTTACTACCAAATGCTTACAACCCTCTCACTCCTGCTATGTGGGCCACCTCCAGTCCCATCTTTCCCCCAATGAACGACCGTCACGTAACGTTCCGGCCACATGACGACCACACGGACAGCCATCGGGTCCCACCTCTTTTTCCTCCTCCAATGAACGACCGTCACGTGTCTGTCACGTGGCGGTTGTAAGAGAGTTGTAGATATTTGGTTGTAATCCTAGTATAGCCCTACTTAAGAAAACAAGATCCAACTGTTGTTCCTCACTTTTTCCTTCTTCCATGGTTGTCTTCTAATCGTTTGTTCCAAACGTCTGACAGCTCCATTGTTGAACTTTTCATGTCTTCTGAGTCTAAGACTCTAGTCTAGTGCTAGACTAATATACATAGGAAAATTCTAAAGACATTATTTTTGGTTGAAGACATTTTATTACTTTATATCAGTTCAGGCTGAATTAAATTTTACTTAGAAAAATTTAAAAATTTTCTTAGGGATTGTCCAATTTCTTCTTATTAAAAGGATTGTCAAATTTTTGGATGTGACAGTCCTAAAATAGATATACTGTCAAAAGTTTTGACAAAATGACTGTCAAGATTTTTAACAGTCCAGTATATTGAAACGACAGTCAAAATATTTAAAAGGTCTAAAAAAATTGAATAGTTATGTATAAATTTTTCAATAACAAACTTATAAATAAAAAAAAATTAGACAATTCTGAGAAAAAAAAATTAGACAATTCTGAGAAAAAAAAATGATATGCCTTAAGAATTTTCACATACATATTAGGTTGAAAAGTTGAAAGAGGAGACCACTTGATACTAACCATTGATTTTGGACTTTGCGCATTATTTGGATAAAGTCGGAACCTAACCTCACATGGCTTCATTATAAAAAAAAGAAGTATAGCATTTCAAAGCACGTAACAGTTAAGAAGAAAATTATCAAAGGCGCTACCAAAAGTGACATAGACTCTCATTTTTTATTTTTTTTAAATATAGTTATTTTTTGATATCCAAATCATCCTTTTTAGGTGCTATTATAATTTTTTTTTTCTTGGATTGCCATAATTTTGGCATGCAAAAAAATTGGCGGACAGACAAAGACTTTTCTGTGTTAGATTGTCAGTCCTTCGTCATATCCAATCCGATTGTTATAATTTTTAAAACTTTTAAATACTTATAATGTTCAAAACCACAAATAACGAAATTCGACCCAAACATACATTAAGTGAAATCTAATAATAAAATTGGTATGTTCAATTTTATTTGAAAAAAAAAAACTAGAAACCATACTTTGAAATAAAAGAGAGGAAGTTTGCATTGTGTTATTCGACTGCAAGAAAAGGAGAAGGAGAAAGTTGTGTGAGAGAAAAACATAGAGATATGATGAGTTTTGGTGTTTGAAATGATGTGTTCACCCCTAACAAATTGTCATTTACCTCCTAATAATTTTTTAACGTAAATGTGTTGACTCCTAACATGTGATAGTCCCTATCACATTGTGTAATGTCCCTAGTAATTACCATTAAGAATTGTACCTAATATTTTTCTGAACTAGTGTACTCAATTTTGTGATTTTTTTTAAACATCTAAGATGGCACATAGACTTCTTAATTCAATTTCATTGCTTTTATGATTTTCTTTTAAGAAGCTACTCTTAACCGTTGTCTATCTCCATAGTAAAAAAGCAACAATTTTTTTTTTTCGTATAGAGCACTAAAATTTGTTTTAATTGCGTACAGAGAAACAAATTTGTAAAATTTATACAGAGAGAACAGAAATGTCCTTAGTACAGATGTTTTGGTTCTTTTTTTAAATAATATACAAGCAAATACGTCCTTAGGACATTTTCATTTTTTTTAATTTCGGCCATAAAGAAAGTAGGGAAAACAAATATAAACAAGTTATTCTGTCCAAAATGCTAATGATAAGGTTGTTTTCATCTGTTTCTTAATTTTTTTATTTTCCAAAGATTATTAAAAAAATAAAAATGCCCCTACTATTAATAAATAATAAAATATATCAAAGTTTGGAGGGACTTATATGCAAAAAGCAAAAAAAAAAATCTACAAAACACAAACAAAAAATAACAATTTTTTAAGAACGATTTATTTTGTTGCTTTGAAGGAACCTATATGCAAAAAAACAATGTTAGAAATAATAACAAATAATAAAAAATAACATAAAATATTTGGAGGGACCTATTTGCAAAAAAGTATATTTGGAGGAACTTATATGCAAAAATGCAAGAGAATGTGATCTTGTTTGAAAAAATAAAAAATAAAAACGTCCTTAACAAGAAGTGCATTTTGAAGAAATTTTCTTTCTTTTATTCTTCCTTTTTCTGGAAATAAAATTAGCCAATAAAAAAATTAAAAATATCTTTAGTAAAGACGTTTTTAATTTTATATTATTTTAAAATTTAGAGAGAAGTAAACGTTCTTAACAAGGATGTCTCGTTCTCTATTTGCAAATATGTCATATTTTTTTTCTCTTTCTAACTAATTTACTCAAAAAATGATGTTCTATACAAAAAAAATCTGTAAAAAAAACTATTTTCATACAAAAGACACTAATTCTTTATATGCTTTTTTTTTTCCGTATACTAGAATAGCAAAACACTATAAATTTTGTTATAAAACTATTTTCAACTTAACGATATTTTGTAGTCAGTCTGAGGTCTTGTCTTGTTTAGACATTTTCAACTTTCTCTAAAGTATCTCCAAGGAGTGAGCATCAGTTCGATTCGGTTCAAAACCGAACCGAATAAGGAAAACCGAATTCAACCGAAAATCGAATAAGCAAAATCGAAACCGAACCGAATTAGACCATAACAGAACCGAACCGAACCGAAATAAATCGGTTCGATTTTCGGTTTATGGTATATTCGATTTATGGTATATTCGGTTTTTGGTTTATGGTGAGAATCGATTTTCAGTTTATTCGGTTTATTAGTATATACCTATAGTATATACCTATAGTCTATACCTATATATATTTAGTATATACCTATAGTGTGTGTATATATATATATATATATATATATATATATATATATATATATATATAAACTATATTTTCTTATTCGGTTTTCGGTTTTGGACCGAAACCGAAGTCCAAAACCGAAACCGAATAAGAAAAATTCGTATTTTCAAAATCGAAACCGAACCGAATATTTTTTAAACCGAACCAAATCTCTTATTCGGTCCGGTTCAATTCGATTTTCGGTCTAAAACCGAATAATGCTCACCCCTTATCTACAAATTCTAAAGTTCATATTGGATTTTGTTATCATCTCTTTATTCGTCATCGTTAGTATGTATGCTCCCAAATATTTGAGGGACGAAAACCTAATTTTTGAAGTGATTAAACATAGACATAATTAAAATCCGATTCTTGGTCTTTCGTGCTTGTAAGAATATAAGTTAAAATAAAACTTTAAAATTTTAAAGTCTATTCAATTTTAATATTGAAAAGAAATACTAATAATCTGATTACTACTATATCCAGTAAAACTTAATAAATACTACCAGCATCAACATATTCTACATTATCTCCTACAAGATTTTTGGGACAATTTTAAGAGAAACAGTTTGGATGTCCCGACTAATCGAAGGTCTAAAAATGGCACAAAACTCCATGCACTATATATATTTATATTTGAAATAAGGTAAATTTATTCATTCATCAAAATAGGTTATAATCATACATTTGTCAAACCTCCGGCAGAAGTTCATAATGGTCACATCAATTTCAATATTGTGTAAAATTTCAACGGGAGAGGTAGTGAGACCCTCGAAGATGCATCTGTTTCGTTCTCTCCGTACATGTTATATTGTCATTGCAAGTCGGAGACGTGCCTCCTTAAACCATAATCGCCCTCTGCTTTTTCCTGGCTCTAATTTTCAAAATAATTCCTCCAATGTCCTTAGCATCTTCGTATCCCCAAAATGCTCTGTGACACTGCCCGTGCCAAAGGAACAAAGTCAAGTCGCATTCGAAGAATAAATGACGTTGTGACCCATTAAGTTTGTTACATAGAATAATACGAAGAGTGGTAAGCTGAACTTCAAAGTGAGCAAGTCTGTCCTTAGTCAGAAGTCGGCCCAACAATAGGTCGATGCATGCAAAGATGTATCTTGCGAGCAAGCCCCTTAAGCCAAATAAAATCATAAAATTTTAATTTGGAGTGTGTCGATCGCATGAAGTCGTAGCAAGACCTAAATTCGAATTCTTCCATGTCAGTCACACCTCCAGGCGTATTCCATGCAAGACAGAGAGAGAGGTGACAGAGAGAGAGAGAGAGAGAGAGACAGAGAGAGAGAGAGAGAGAGATCTCCTCATTTTTGCATCCCCTAATATCCCCTCTTTTATAGCCGTTGGATCTTGTTTAGGTCATCTAATCTTAACCGTTGATTTGAACCATTTAACCCCAAGGCTCTACGACACTGCTCGTGCCAAAGGAACAAAGTTAACTCGCATTCAAAGAATAAATGTCGTTATGACTCATTAAGTTGGTTACATAGAACACTACGAAGAGTGGTAAACTGAACTTCAAAGTGAGCAAGTCTTTCCTTAGTCAGAAGTTGGCCCAACAATAGTCGATACATGTAAAGATGTATCTTGCGAGCAAGTCCCTTAAGCCAAATAAAATGATAAATTTTAATTTGGAGTGTGTCGATCGCATGAAGTCGTAACAAGACCTAAATTCGAATTCTCCTATGTTAGTCACACCCCCAGACGGATTCCATGCACGAGAGAGAGAGAGAGAGAGAGAGAGAGATCCTCTCATTTTTCTATCCTCTAATATTCCCTCTTTCATAGCCGTTGGATATTGTTTAAGTCATCTAATCTTAACCGTTTGTTTGAACCATTTAAATCAATGATTAAGATTATATGACTTAAATAAGATAATATGACAAATTTAATTTAAGGAGGCACGTCTCCGACTTGCAACGATAATATGACATGTGCGGAGAGAACGAAACAGACGCATCTTCGATGGTCTCACTACCTCTCCTGTTGAAATTTTACATAATATTGAAATTAATGTGACCATTATGAAACCTCCGTTGAAGGTTTGACAAATGTATGGTTGTAACCTATTTTGATCAATGAATAAATTTACCTTCTTTCAAAATAAATAAATAAATAAATAAATAAATATATATATATATATATATATATATATATATATATATATATATATATATATATATATATATTGCATGAAGTTTTCTGTGCCATTTTTATACCTTTGATTAGTTCGGACATCCAAACGGTTTGACTCTTAAAATTGTTCCAAAAATCTTGTAGAAGATAATATAGAAAATGTTGATGTTGGTAGTATTTATTAACTTTTACTAGATATAGTAGTAATCAGATTATTAGTATTTCTTTTCAATATTAAAATAGAACAGACTTTAAAATTTTAAAATTTTATTTTAAACTTATATTCTCACGAGCATGGAAGACCAAAAATCGGATTTGAATTATGTCTATGTTTAATCACTACAAATATTAGGTTTGCCTCTCTCAAATATTTGAGAGCATACATACTACTACGATGACAAATAAAGAGACGAGAACAAAATCCAATATCAACTTTATAATTTTGAGAAACTTTAGAGGAAGTTGAAAATGTCCAAACAAGACGACAAAGCTAAGATTGACTACAAAATATCATTAAGATGAAAATAGTTTTGTAACAAAATTTATAGTGTTCTGCTATTCTAGTCTACGGAAAAAAATAGTATATAAAAATTAGTTTCTTTCGTATGAAAATTATTTTTTTTTACAAATTTTTTTTATATAGAACATCAAACTTTGAGTAAATTAGTTAGAAAGAAAAAAAATATAACTTATTTGTAAATAGAGAACGAAACTTTTTTTTTATTAAAGACGTTTAGTTTTCTCTAAAATTTAAGATAATATAAAATTAAAAACGTCTTTACTAAAGACGTTTTTATTTTTATTTTATCGGTCAATTATTTAAAAAAAAAACGAAGAATAAAAGAAATTTTATTTTTTCAAAATGTCTTTGTTAAGTGCGTTTTAATTTTTTATTTTTTTCAAAAAAGAATAAAAGAAAATTTATTTTTTCATATAAGTTCCTCCAAATATATTTTTTGCAAATAGGTCCCTCCAAATATCTTATGTTATTTTTTTATTATTTGCTATTATTTCTAATATTATTTTTTTGCATATAGGTTCCTCCAAACGCAACAAAATAAAATCATTCTTAAAAAAATATTATTTTTTGTTTGCGTTTTGTAATTTTTTTTTTGGCTTTTTGCATATAAGACCCTCCAAACTTTGATATATTTTATTATTTATAAATAATAGGGACGTTTTAAATTTTTAATAATCTTTGGAAAATAAAAAATTAAGAAAAAGTTAAAAATCCTCTTATCATTAGCATTTTGGACGTAATAACTTTTTTATTTTATTGTTTACATTTTTTTGACCAAAATTTAAAAAAAATTTGAAAATGTCCTAAGGACGTATTTGTTTGTATATTATTTAAAAAAAAAACCAAAACATCTTTACTAAGGGAATTTCTATTCTCTTTTTGTAAATTTTATAAATTTGTTTCTCTGTATGCAATTTAATCAAATTTTATTGCTCTATACGATTTTTTTTGTCACGTGGTGACGGACCATACAATAATTTCTCGGTTGGATGGGTGATGTGGGTGTATGTGATTAAAAAAAAAAAAAAAAAAAAAAAACTTTTGGACACGTTGGGGTGGAGTGGTGTATTAATTATATAGCATGAAAGGTCTTACATGCAAAAAACCCCTCTAAATTAGAGTGAACAGGTAATAACAGACTACAAACGGAAAGAAAAAAAAAAAATGAAAATCTGACCGTTCTCCCTGTCCTCCTCCTCCCCGCTTATTAATTTCCGCTCCCTCTCTCTCCATAGTTATTTAATTGTCCCTCTCTCCTTATTTAATCGCTTCGGAATCCCCAATGCCTCCTCTTCTTTGACCCCGCCAAATTCCCACCGATGGGGCTGTGCCATGGCAAGAACGTCGCCGTCCTCGACGACGACATCGCCGAGAAACGCGCCGTGACCCCCTCCGCCGCCGCCGGAGGCGGCGGCGCTCCCCTTTCTCCGCCGTCCGCCTGGCCGAGCCCCTTCCCCGCGGGATCCGCGTCGGCCTCCCCGTTACCCGCGCCGTCCCCCTCCCCGGCGCGCACGCCGAGGCAGTTCTTCCGCCGGCCCTTCCCGCCGCCGTCGCCGGCCAAGGTCATAAAGGCGACGCTGGCGAGGCGCCAGGGGAAGAGGAAGGAGGGGGCCGAGACGATCGCGGAGGAGAACGGAGGAGAGAGGGAGGCTGCGGCGGCGGGGCTGGACAAGAATTTCGGGTACGGGAAGAACTTCGGGGCCAAGTACGAGGTGGGGAAGGAGGTGGGCCGGGGGCATTTTGGGAACACCTGCTCGGCGAGGGTCAAGAAGGGGGACCTCAAGGGGCAGGTCGTCGCCGTCAAGACCATCTCCAAAGCCAAGGTATACAAATTTTACTCAGATCCCCTTTTCGCGCATAGAGTCAATGTGTTGCATCCAACTTTACGTAAATTAGGTTAGTCCCGAAGTCATATAAAAGAAGAAGAGGTAGCCAAAAAAGTAGAGACTCACACAAGAGTTCGTCTCTACTAACTCCAGAAGAGAAGTTGGTGCACTAAGATTCACATAAGAGTTTCTCTACAGTGACACGCAACCCCCAAGAAGCACTAAATCACTAACATGTTACAAACTGACTAAACAAAGAAAATAAAAATACTACAATAAGCAGGAAAAACTCTTATTTTTACGTTCGCAGATGCTACAATGAGAAAGAACGAGAAGAGAAATACAAAGAAAGGAACTCCTTACCGGGGTGATCAAAACCATCGGTGCTCAAGACAAGATTCGTCCTACACGACGATCTGTTCCCAGGATCCAACAAGTTCTCAAATGAACTTCTGGAATGTTCTTGGTCACCTTTGGATTACTCGAAAAAACACTTTGTAGAAGGGTGGTCAGTGGTCAACATAAGGCTATGGTGCTCTCAGTTCTTTCTGGTACAGTTGGAATTTTTTCAACCCCTCAAATGAAAGATGAGCTCCTCTATATATAGAGGAAATCAGCACATATGCGGCACGAGAAAGCACTTGCCGCATATGCGCTGTCCGACCAGATACCAAGGCGCATGTGCCGCCGATCGCCGAAAGTAGCCACTGAGAGCAGACAACGCCGTAAGGCACCAAAAGCAGCAGCCGCGTGGCACAAAAAACCATGTGCCGCCGTGCGTCGCCTGCGCCGCACAACGCCTCCAACAACAGATCATGTTCCCTCCACATCAGACATAGCACCTTGCCTTATGTCGACCTGGCCGCATAGGCACAGGCCGCATGGTCACATGTCGCATGGTCACAGGCCGTATACCACACGCGGCATAGCACCAGGCCGCAAGCGTACCTTGCCGCAAGCGCACTTGGACGCATAGCCCCTGGCCGCATAGCGCCTGGACGCATGTGCCACGAAGCATGCGCTCGAGCTTGCAACCGTGCATGCAACTCGTGCATAATATGAGCGCATGGTCGTCATGCGACGATGCTGACGTGCTAAGTGTAAAGTGTGCCAACAAAGCGCCACTTTGCGCCCTTGAGCCCGAGTCCGAGTCCGAGTTCGAGTCGCTAAGCCCTTTCGGGACTTAGCTCCTAAAGGAAACTTCCCAAAGGTGGTGACAAAATAAAGATTGTCATAAAGGGGTTTATACTTAATCCCTCTAGGAAAGTCAACCCACATGGGCCACCACCCCATGTGTATATACCAATACTAAGCAAAGCTATATATTGAGATATACACATTGGTGGTTTTCCAATGTGGGACAAACTCCCAAAGTTAAGTGTAAAACATCAACAATCTCCCACATATATCACAATATATGGTCGAGCGTTCCTCACAGTGACTGTCCATCATGCATTAAGATAGATGTCGCTCACGACTTAATTCTTACCTCATGGGTCAAACAACAGTACGATACAAGAATGAACTATGCCTTGAATTCTGAACCATAGCTGCTATTCTTCCCACTCGCACATTGACATCAGCTGTGCTTCCGGTCGCACATTAAAGATCCTGTGCTGACCTGGTTTCGGTGTATGTTGTCACGCCCCAATCTCCCGCAAGCTCGATAGTCCCTACTGAACGTGAATCACCACGTTGCAGCTCCCCCGCAGGACAATCGTTCCCATCGGGACGTGATGCCGTACGAGCCTGAAGTTGCGCTCGTACAAGGCGATGTTTTCAAACACCAATGTTATCATCGAAACAACCAAGTTACAGCGGAAGCCGTTTAGTGTACCAAGCACACAAACAGAGTATACGCAGCGAAGCTCACAATAGGGTCCAAATGAAATGCCCCGAGGCAATGCCACAAAGGCGATGCCATGAAGACGATGAAATGCTCTTGCTCTTTTCTCTAGCCCACAAAGGTACTTACAGTTCATACATCTTGTCCCGTATATCCAAGCAGCGCCACTACTCTTGTGTACCTGAAATATTACCCACAAACGTGGGTCAGTACACAACCGTACTGGTGAGCGGGGTAACCCACTCGCCTAAGCTGACACTAAGTAAAATAGTGAATGCACACAGTTATATGGTGATCTTTCTAGTTGAATCCTAAATTCGTTTCATGGCATATGAATGACATGTTAAGGAAAGCTGTAAAGCAGTTTAAGCATGCAAACATTCAATCTCAAACCAAACGACAAGCATTTATATAACCGACCCGTCTTACTCAATGCCATCGCTTGCACGATAACATATCGAACCATCAGTCTCGCCTCAATATCCATCCTCAACCAAAGTTATATTCTAATCTCGAGTGCACACTCTTGCCGAGGCAAGGCGGCCGCACCTACACGATGCACAAACCAACCAAAGTAAAGCAAACCAACATTTATTCTATATGAAGTCACTCACGAAGGACATTGATCGGACCAAGATCAATAGGGCAATCCTACCCGATCCAGGGTTGGGCAGCTACTCCCGCCTGGTGGTATCGGACTACCAGCACTGCGCCCAATCGCGAGATGCCCATTGTTTCCTCCATGGTGGAACGGTCCCGGTGCCCCGGTGCCTCATCCCATTCCAGGAAACGAAACCCTGTGCCACGCAGGTTGTCCGTGACTATGCAGACACGTAGGTATGACGAGAGGATCGAAACATTCTCGCCCCACCAAGCGATCATAGACTCGTTCAACCGATATCCAACCAAATATCCATAACCATTCTTTCAACATATCCATCCAAGAGATCAAAATCTCGACCTCAATATATAGCCCAAGGCATCAAATATTAAGTGTTTCATAGGCACGATGCCTCTTCTCAACACAGAGTCCAAATTGGTGCAACACCCATGCTCAAAGCAAATCCCATGGCACAATGCCGTTTCAGTGGCACAATACCCCATTCGTGGCACGATGCCCCATCAAGCGACACAACGCCCTCGCCGATGCAGTTGTTCGGTTTCGAACCACAACTGCTCGCTTTGCAAGACAAAGCGACCAAGTGATACTCGCGCACGGATGCACGTTCGCTCGCCCGAATTCCCGATATTCCCATTTGCCTCAATGTATCATTCCAACCGTCCAAGTATAATCCCAAGTATCCAACCGACTGCCTCAAATGTGATATTCCAACTATCGCTCCAACTAGCCAACGCGTAAATCATTTCAAGCCACAATCCTACCAAGCCAACGACGTACACTCTATGCACGCCTCAGTGTAGTGATTCCCTATGTTTCAGCCCAAGTATTCAAGTCTTTTACGTGTTTCCATATTATTAGGCATGAAGGAGTAGAGGAGAAGGAAAAGAGCCCACTCACAATGATTGATCCCGTTAGGCATCCTGTCCTGCCGATACGGCCAATCCCTTGAACCCGTGGTCCGATGCAAGCGTGATCTACTCAACTGGTATGACCGTGCGAGCAGGCCATGCTCTCCAAATCATCCAACCGATCGGATTAAGGAAGACGGCATTATCGCTTCCATCCAGCTATTCAGAAATGTTCTGAACGAACACCTGATTTCCATCAAACCCGCTAGCCATCTGCACATTGAAACCAACTCGATTAATCCTTCTTCCCAAAAATCCAACATTTCAAATGTAACCAGCATTTGATTCATTCAATCCGACTCAGCGTAACGCTCCGAGCGGTTGCGGGACGTTACATAATATACCACTTAGAATCAGGTTCGTCCACGAACCGTGCTGGTACTTATTCCTATCACATGCCACAATCCAATTCCATGGATCTGCTCTAAGCAACTCACATATTCACGATTCTGACTCCGCATCTCGTCCTGCTGAACGCTCGTACAAATTTCACGAATTCCCACATCCTCCTTGTAGCTCAATACGAATTCTTCGTATCGCTTAGTTTTGGATCGTACACATATTTAAGGCGTCCATAAAATACATGCATTTCAGCCGAGCTTTGCGATAGCAAATTTGAACAAGTTACAAGGGTATCTTTATGTTCGAGGCGTCCATTTGCTTTACTTCCCAATTGAACCGAATCACGATTTCCATTCCAACATATTCGATTGAGCACTATTCTCAATTATGCAGATTTTCCACCGACTCAATCAGTTCGTGTTCCGACTCAATCCATCCAACTATTTCTAAAGCCGCACAAGCAACATCTCCAAATATATCTCGTGCACCGAACGATTATCACAACTGATACTACCCAAGCTATGTGACTTACCCAAATATCAACTTTGCTTAGATCAGCTCAGTCCAACACATTTTCCTGCCATCTCAATATCTCCAATATATCTCACAGGGTGAACATCTATATCGAGGTTCGTGTGATCCACGAAGATCTCGCCGCCACGCCAAAGGATAGTGTCGCCACGATTTCAACGTGGACACACTCGCCACAATTCTTAGGTTGCGCATGGAATAGTTCTTCGCGCTGCTTCCACTGCCTCGAAGCATAGAATATCACCTTTGCCTCCCGAACGAGCACACTTCCCAGACTAAGTTCCGAGACATCTTGTAAATCTGAGGCACGTCTGTCCCTTCCAGTATTCGCAAGGATTTGATCTGAACGAGCCGTTGCTTTAACTTCACGAGCTAGTTTCACAGTCGTCAATTCATATGAATGCTATTCCCTTCCAGGGCACGATGAGTCAGAGGCGATGCCATCGATAAAAATCTGCGACTCTGAATCTCATCAGTTGACTAGGCTACCTTCCACCATCGCTTCGATCTTCCGGCTGCATCTTCAGCTGGAGACTATCCCAAGGGTCTCTCGAATCCAACACTCAGTCAATAAGCCAAATCTCATTGTTCACATCTGCCCTCGACGCATTCCCAAATACGCCGCCTCAAGGGTCGTTCTATGGGTCTACCATATTCATATCCGATTCAGCGGACAAGTTGCTAGGGTCAGCTGTCCCGAAGCTACGCTCGATAATTGTAATCATCACGATGGACAGTTACTATAAACCATGCTATATCTCATCTGCAAAATCCGAATCAAAATCCAACCATTTCATCCGAGTGAAGTCTCCGAATCCGAGAACCGCGCTCGTTGAAACTGTTTTCCATCAATCCGCCGTTCTGCCCTGAATCCATCAAATTTCTGAATTGCCATGTTCGATTCTCGCATCACGACTTCAATGATTCTCAAAACTCAAGACTTGCCCAAATTCATATCCGTTTGCCACGTCCCACATTGCACGTCCGACTTACTCGAGCAGCACAGTGATTTGTTCCGACGTTGCTCTCACATTTAGCTATCTTCAAACGTCCGTCCACTACGACTCCCATCGTTGCAACATCTTGCTCAAAAATTCTATTTCAGCTAAACCTTAGTCAACATCTCGAGCAGCAATATCCAAAATCTTCCAAGTTTGTGTGAATCCATCGCTTTGCCCTACAAGCCAAGTTCGTGTTTCATTGCTCAACCAACAGCTCAAATGTGTTGCCCAAAATCGTAGTCCGTGCTTGCTATCATTTGATTCACCCATCGCTCGTTCAAGCGTAACCCAGTTGTTCATTCCGATCTCATCCATCTCTTAAGCCTAACGATGCTTTCATTTGCACCAGTCCGTTCACGATATGCCCAACTCAATATTCGCTTGCTATCATTTTCATCCTTCCAACACAGCCGACGTGCACCAACCAACTTGTATTCTCGTTTCACGAGTCCGTTCAGGTAATTCCCCTAGATGTCCAACCAAAATATTTCCAATACCTTGCTCAAAATGTGGTATCCCATATACCACTCCGAATCAAGTCGCTACTCGCATTATGTTTCCTTTCACGAATCCAAGATCCGTTCGAACCATCCTTCATGTGTGATCATGCCTTTCCCAAATTCGAGTCTGCCACAGAACTCAGGCAATGCCTGAATTATCCAACTATTTCCATCATCTGATACTTTCTCAACACGAACAATCTTGCAATGATTGTCTTCCAAATAGTCCAACCCAATACCCAACGGTTTCACACATTTGTTGTACGAGCGACTCGTGCCAACTTATCTGATATTCCCGAGCCTAACTCAGACTTGCTCAACCGATGCGCCACAGCCAAAATCTCAACTTCTATCCAACACAGTTGCTAGACGAGCAACTCGTGCAACGATCCATTCTCATCGAATGTTTCTACTCAAAACATGCCGCATAACCAAATCTCGTTAGCCAACCAACTGATCCATTGAGGCAATCAGAACTCCCTGAACGATAAGCCAAGCCAAGCCAACGAAAGCCCACATTTGTTGCACAAATGCAACAACGCTAACCAACTTGCTGCACGAATGCAACAACGCCTAACGAGACTAAGCGATCCTACGAAAACCAACCAAGGCAACGCAACCAAGAATAACAAGCAGCCACAACCAGCAATATATAGACTTATTGCATGAGACATCCGATGCGGCACTGAGTAGAGTCAAGAGCTAAACGACACGCGGAAGCTATTTTAGAGTTTGTGATGAAGCGAAAGACCAAGTTCGAAGAAATGAACCAGGCGCTCTGATACCAATCTGTCACGCCCCAATCTCCCGCAAGCTCGATAGTCCCTACTGAACGTGAATCACCACGTTGCAGCTCTTCCGCAGGACAATCGTTCCCATCGGGACGTGATGCCGTACGAGCCTGAAGTTGCGCTCGTACAAGACGATGTTTTCAAACACCAATGTTATCATCGAAACAACCAAGTTACAGCGGAAGCCGTTTAGTGTACCAAGCACACAAACAGAGTATACGCAGCGAAGCTCACAATAGGGTCCAAATGAAATGCCCCGAGGCAATGCCACAAAGGCGATGCCACGAAGACGATGAAATGCTCTTGCTCTTTTCTCTAGCCCACAAAGGTACTTACAGTTCATACATCTTGTCCCGTATATCCAAGCAGCGCCACTACGCCTGTGTACCTGAAATATTGCCCACAAACGTGGGTCAGTACACAACCGTACTGGTGAGCGGGGTAACCCACTCGCCTAAGCCGACACTAAATAAAATAGTGAATGCACACAGTTATATGGTGATCTTTCTAGTTGAATCATAGATTCGTTTCATGGCATATGAATGACATGTTAAGGAAAGCTGTAAAGCAGTTTAAGCATGCAAACATTCAATCTCAAACCAAACGACAAGCATTTATATAACCGACCCGTCTTACTCAATGCCATCGCTTGCACGATAACATATCGAACCATCAGTCTCGCTTCAATATCCATCCTCAACCAAAGTTATATTCTAATCTCGAGTGCACACTCTTGCCGAGGCAAGGCGGCCGCGCCTACACGATGCACAAACCAACCAAAGTAAAGCAAACCAACATTTATTCTATATGAAGTCACTGGCCAGAAGCCACGAAGGACATTGATCGGACCAAGATCAATAGGGCAATCCTACCTGATCCAGGGTTGGGCAGCTACTCCCGCCTGGTGGTATCGGACTACCAGCACTGCGCCCAATCGCGCGATGCCCATTGTTTCCTCCATGGTGGAACGGTCCCGGTGTCCCGGTGCCTCATCCCATTCCAGGAAACGAAACCCTGTGCCACGCAGGTTGTCCGTGACTATGCAGACACGTAGGTATGACGAGAGGATCGAAACATTCTCGCCCCACCAAGCGATCCTAGACTCGTTCAACCGATATCCAACCAAATATCCATAACCATTCTTCCAACATATCCATCCAAGAGATCCAAATCTCGACCTCAATATATAGCCCAAGGCATCAAATATTAAGTGTTTCATAGGCACGATGCCTCTTTTCAACACAGAGTCCAAATTGGTGCAACACCCATGCTCAAAGCAAATCCCATGGCACAATGCCGTTTCAGTGGCACAATGCCCCATTCGTGGCACGATGCCCCATCAAGCGACACAACGCCCTCGCCGATGCAGTTGTTCGGTTTCGAACCACAACTGCTCGCTTTGCAAGACAAAGCGACCAAGTGATACTCGCGTACGGATGCACGTTCGCTCGTCCGAATTCCCGATATTCCCATTTGCCTCAATGTATCATTCCAACCGTCCAAGTATAATTCCAAGTATCCAACCGACTGCCTCAAATGTGATATTCCAACTATCGCTCCAACTAGCCAACGCGTAAATCATTTCAAGCCACAATCCTACCAAGCCAACGACGTACACTCTATGCACGCCTCAGTGTAGTGATTCCCAATATTTCAGCCCAAGTGTTCAAGCCTTTTACGTGTTTTCATATTATTAGGCATGAAGGAGTAGAGGAGAAGGGAAAGAGCCCACTCACAATGATTGATCCCGTTAGGCATCCTGTCCTGCCGATACGACCAATCCCTTGAACCCGTGGTCCGATGCAAGCGCGATCTACTCAACTGGTATGACCGTGCGAGCAGGCCGTGCTCTCCAAATCATCCGACCGATCGGATTAAGGAAGACGGTATTATCGCTTCCATCCAGCTATTCAGAAATGTTCTGAACGAACACCTGATTTCCATCGAACCCGCTAGCCATCTGCACATTGAAACTAACTCGATTAATCCTTCTTCCCAAAAATCCAACATTTCAAATGTAACCAGCATTTGATTCATTCAATCCGACTCAGCGTAACGCTCCGAGCGGTTGCGGGGCATTACATATGTATCTTGGGTGTCTTACAAGTTTACCCTCAAGAGACGGCCTATATCTCTGTCTATACACTTAGGTGAGTTCCTTTTAAGAGAGTTTAATATTTCCTAGCATGAAGCCTTGTGCTTCCGTGCGGTGCTACGCAGCTATGACATGGCTCGCAGCCGAGGTTAACTACCTTTTGTGGTGTCACCTACAATAGCATGAGGTTACTAGCCTCTTAGTAGTGTTGTACTACATCCCAGCATGAAGCCTTGAGCTTCCGTGCGATGCTACGCCGCTGTGACATGGCTTGCAGCCGAGATTAACTACCTCATGTTGTGTCACCCACTGTAGCATGAGGTCACTGGCCTCTTAGTAGTGCTGTGCTACAACTCTCTATCTTTTCAGCATTAGACTACCTGCCTATTTACGGTGCTACTGCCGCTGTGACATTGCTCACAGCCGAGGCTTTACATCTTTTACCTCATCGTGGTGTCACACCACTATAGCGTGGGATGCAAGTCCCTTGTAGTGCTGAACTACACGTGCTTCCTGTAACGTACGTCGGACATTTACTCTGCCCGAGAACTCTTTAAGACGTCGAAGCCATCCTTACACATGAATTGTTCTATAAAAAATAAATAGTAGACTACAGTGGTTCCTAGTACATATCCCACACTGTCCCAAAGGACTATCCACTGTGCCTTATATTTTTTCAGTCAGTGGTCCTCCCTTGAACCAAAAGCCAGATGCCTAGTAGATTTTTCTTTGAACTAATAACATAAAACTTAATGGTAGGATTACAAATACACAATATCAGAGGTCCTTCAAGCCTATTTTACATGTTGTGTCTTCGACTAGATGGCGCTTGAGGTCTTTAGTGAACGGATCCGCCATGTTCTCCTGACTTCGAACATCCACCACTGCAATGACATCGGCCTTGATGAGATTGTTCAGTGATCTGTGCCGAAGCCGCACAATCCTCTTCTTGCCATTGAACAGATCGTTTGATGCTGCCGTCTGCTGCTGCTGCTGCTGCCTGGTTGTCGCAGTATATCGGTACAGCCGTAATCTGCGCACCAACCATTGAAAGATCGTATATGAGCTCCCGAAGCCATTCTGCTTTATCTGCTGCAGTTGCAAGTGCATAGAACTCATACTCCATTGATGAGCGTGAGAGCATTGTCTGATTCTTCGATTTCCATGATATAACAGCTCTACCCATTGAGAAAACATATCCTCCTGTGAATCTCTCGCTCTTTTCTTCTGAGCACCAGCTAGCATCACTGAAGCCTTCTACCATTGCTGGATCTCCGCTGTAGTAAAGTGCAAACTTCTGAGTCTTCTTGAGGTATCTCATCACCCTTTTCACAGCTTTCCAGTGTTCAACACCTGGGTTACTAGTGAATCGACTTAGCATCCCCACAACAAAAGCTATGTCAGGCCTAGTGGCATTCGTAGCATACATCAAACTCCTGATGACACTAGAGTACTCCAACTGTCTGACGCTTTTTTCGGGGTTTGGCTTCAGCTTCTTGTCACACTGTACGGAGTATCGATACCTGGAAGATCTTGGTATCCGTAGTATGTGAGCATCTTCTCCAGGTGAAAGAGCAAGCCCAGCTTCTGTCCGAATTATCTTAATCTCTAGGATGACATATGCATCTCCCATGTCCTTCATACTGAATTTGGACGAGAGGAACATCTTTGTTCTAGTGACACATTCTAGATCCGTACCTAGGATGAACATGTTGTCCACATAGAGACAAACGATGACAACTCTATCACCAGCGAACTTCGTGTATACACACTTATCAGTCTCGCTGACCTTGTAAACTATTTGATCTGATAACTTTGTCAAACTTCTCGTGCCATAATTTGGGAGCTTGCTTCAAACCACACAAAAATTTTACCAACTTGCACACTTTGTCTTCAAGACCCTTGATGATAAATCCTTCTGGCTGCTGCATGTAAATCTTCTCAGTCAGTTCACCATTCAGAAATGCTGTCTTGACGTCCATATGATGAATCACCAATATGTGAATAGCATCTAGAGCAATCAACATCCTGATAGTAGTCATCCGTGCAACGGGAGCATAGGTGTCAATGTAATCAATCCCCTGCATCTGAGAAAATTCCTTGGCAACTAGCATAGCCTTGAACTTGTCAACAGTTCCGTCTGCCTTCATCTTCTTCTTGAAGATCTACTTGCATCCGATGGATTTAGCTCCTTCAGGCAGATCGGCTAACTTTCAAGTATTATTAGAAGTTATCGAGTCAAACTCGTCATTGACATCCTCCTTCCAGAAAATAACATCTATGGTCTTCATTGCCTCATCATAGGTAAGCGGATTAGCTTCCACATGATAGGTAACAAAGTTTTCTCCGAAGTCCTTCGGCCTCCTCACTCGCTTTGTTCTCGGCTCAGCGGATTCTAGTTCAAATGTTGTCTCATCAATGACAATTTTTTCTTGGACTACTTCTCTCTGAGAGGTACTTGTCTCGTCTGTGCTAGCAGTATTCTCCGGAATATCCGCGAGAACAATATTCTTGTGCCGAGCAAACTTGTTTCAAAGAATTATGCGTCGCGAGATTCTATGTTATGATTAGATTTGATATCAAGGAACCTCCGAGCATCACTCTATCAGCATAGTCCAGAAATATGGTCTTCGTAGTCCTCGTTCGCAGCTTCTGTATCTTGAGGTCTGGAAGCTTCACATACGCCAGACACCCCCACACTCGAATGACATTCAAGTTGGGTCTGACCTTCAACCAGAGTTCATGAGGAGTAATGCCAGATGTCGCGAACGACACTATATTTAGAATAAATGTGGCCGTAAGCGCAGCTTTTCGCCAGAAGCACTTTGGAAGTCCTGTTGTCAGCAACATGGAGTTCATCATCTTTGTCAGTGTCCTGTTCTTCATTTTTGCCACTCCATTAGATTGGGGAGAATACGAAGCAGTCGTTTCGTTGGCAACTGAGGCCGTAAGCGCATCTTCTCCCCAGAAGCACTTTTGAAGTCCTGCTGTCAACAACATGGAGTTCATCATCTCTGTCAGCATCCTGTTCTTCCTTTCTGCCAATCCATTAGATTGGAGAGAATACGGAGCAGTCATTTTGTTGACAACTAAGGCAGCCGTAAGCGCAGTTTCTCCCCAGAAGCACTTTGGAAGTCCTGCTGTTAGCAACATGGAGTTCATCATCTCTGTCAGCGTCTTGTTATTCCTTTCTGCCACTCCATTAGATTGGAAAGAATACAGAGTAGTCGTTTCATTGACAACTCCATGTTCTTTGCAGAATGATACGAATTCCAAGGAACGATACTCTCCACCTCGATCAATTCTGAGTCTTTTGAGTTGTTGACCGGTTTGGCGTTCTGCTTCAGCTTTGAAGTCATTGAATTTCTCGAACGTTTCATCTTTCGACTTGAGAAGATATACAAACAAGCACTTCGAGAAATCGTCGATGAAAGTAATAAAATACTTCATTCCGGCCTTCGTAAATAATTGCTTAAAGTCACAGATATCTGAGTGTACCAACTCCAGAAGATTTGTACTTCGGTTCACCCTTCTGAACGGCTTCTTGACAATCTTTGTCTGTGCACAGACTTCACATTTCTCCACTTCCTTACCCCCACATTTGGAGATAAGGCCTAGACTAGACATCTTGTTAATGCGTTTACCGTGCACATGTCCTAGTCTATTATGCCATAACTCAAAATAATAACCAGAAATAGAGACTGTATTGATACAAACAGAAGAAATTACAAGCTGTAGTTTAAACATTCATTCGGTACAAAAAGCTTTTCCGAAGTATGTTCCCTTGTAGGACATCACCATCTGACCGACATTGATATCCATCCTTAGGCCCGATTTGCACAACACTCCCAGAGACCAGATTCTTGGCAATCATTGGTATGTGCTTCACGTTCTCCAGTGTGAGTGACTTCCCCGAAGTCAGCTTCAGCACTACCGTGCCAGTCCCCTGAACATCAGCTTGTGACTTGTCCGCCATAGAGACCTTCTTATGGGTTGGCTCGTACTTGGTGAACAATTCATTCTTAGAGCATACGTGGCAAGATGCACCGGTGTCCACCCACCAATCAGTGTCCACGCCATTTGACTCAATTTGTGCAATAATAGCAACATGGTTAAGCTCACATTGTTCTTTCGGTTTGGGCTTTGACCTGCAGCTGCTCTTGTAGTGACCCTTCTTGCCACATTTGTAGCATGTCACATCAGTCTTCGATTTTAGCTTGAATTGAGCCGACTTCACCTTCAGCTGGTTGAAGTCCTTCTTCTTCCTCTTGTAGAATTTTTTTTTGCTTTCCTTTAGAATCGCTAGCATGTACCATGTTGGCCTTAACCCACTGTTTGGACAATGAGTCCAACTTTAGTTGCCCTCTGGCTTCATCTTTAATGTGAATCCAGTGAAGAAGATATTCGAGCTGGATCTCCATTTTCTTGCGGTACATGTCAGTCTTGAACTTGATTCAGCCTGGAGGAAGTTTGGTGACGATAGCCCCCACCATAAATTTGTCTTCCTGCTTCATGCCCTCTTCCTCCAGTTTCTGCTGTATCTTCAGAAGTTTCTTGACTTGAGGCAACATCACCTTCTCGTCTTTGAATTGCAGAGAAGAATTTCTCGACGAGATAGATTTTAGACATTTTTTCGTCAGTTTTGTAGTGCTTCTCAAGAGATTCCCAGACATCTCTTGCCTTCTCTTTCTTGCTATAGGACTCTGCCATCGAGTCGTCCATAGCATTTAGAATTAACAACCTGCAGAGGTCGTTGTCTTTCTTACACTTGGAGTGCGCATCCTGCGCCATACCAACTGCAAGCTCTTTTCCATCTTCAGGAATAGTAGGTTCAAGATCAATCAACACATAAGCAACATTGACAAGTTGAAGATTCAAAGAGATCTTCCTCTTCCAAATGTTGTAGTGTTCGCCATCAAACTTCTTTAACTTGTGAAAGCTGGTATCGAGAAGGTTTGAGTGGTTCTCTATTCTAACTCGGTCTTGCCTTGAGATTATTAGTCCCGAAGTCAGATCAAAGAAGAAGAGGTAGCCACAAAGTAGAGACTCACACAAGAGTTCGTCTCTACTAACTCCAGAAGAGAAGTTGGTGCACTGAGATTCACACATGAGTTCCTCTACAGTGACATGTAACCCCCAAGAAGCACTAAACCACGAACATGTTATAAACTGACTAAACAAAGATAATAAAAATACAACAATAAGTAGAAAAACGTTCTTCTCTTTACGTTCGTAGACGTTATAATGATAAAAAACGAGAAATACAAAGAAATGAACTCCTTACTGGGGTGATCAAAACCACCGATGCTCAAGGCAAGATTCGCCCTACACGACGATCTGTCCCCAGGATCCAGCAAGTTCTCAAATGAACTTCTGGAACGCTCTTGGTCATCTTCGGATCACTCGAAAAAACACTTTGTGGAAGGATGATCAGTGGGCCGCATAAGGCTCTGGTGCTCTCAGTTCTTTCTGGTACAGTTGGAATTTTCTCAATCCCTCAAATGAAAGAGGAGCTCCTCTATATATAGAGAAAAATCAGCACCTATGCGGCATGAGAAAGCACGTGCCGCATATGCGCTGTCCGACCAGATGCCAAGGCGCATGCGCCGCCTTTGCCGCATACGCCTCTAAATGCCGAAAGTAGCCTGAGAGCAGACAACGCCGTCAGGCGCAGAAAGCAGCAGACACATGGCACAGAAAACCATGTGCCGCTGCTCGCCGCCTGCGCCGCACGCCTCCGCCAACAACAGATCCTGTCCCCTCCACATCAGACATAGCACCTTGCCTCATGTCGACCTGGCCGCATGGGCACAGGCCGCATGGCACCAGGCCGCAAGCGCACCTTGACGCATATCCCCTGGACGCATGCGCCCGAGCTTGTAACCGTGCATGCAACTCGCGCATAAAATGAGCGCATGGTCGTCATGCGGCAATGCTGACGTGCTAAGTGCGAAGTACGCCAACAAAGTGCCACTTTGCGCCCTTGAGTCCGAGTCCGAGTCGCTAAGACCCTTCGGGACTTAGCTCCTAAGGAAAACTTCCTAAATGTGGTGACAAAATAAAGATTGTCATAAATGGGTTCACACTTAATCCCTCTAGGAAAGTCAATCAACATGGGCCACCACCCCATGTGCATATACCAATACTAAGCAAAGCTATATATTGAGATATACACATTGGTGGTTTTTCAATGTGGGACTAAAACCCCCAAAGCTAAGTGGAAAACACAACACATTATGCATTATGTTCCTAGTTCATGTATATATATTCTCGATCTTCTAGCATCAACTTGATCTACAGAAAGTACATGATATGCAAGATATTTGTCCCGAAGGAAAACTACAAGTCTCTCTCGAAATGTTTCATCATCCAAAATGTACTTAAAGAGAGTTCCAACCTCTAAACATAATTAATTAATTAAGAGCAGCTACTAAACTAGCTAATTGACGATAAGTCCTAGCAAATCCAAACAATCTACTTGCTCGATCTGTCATGCTACTCAACAGAAGCTGGAGCATCTACTTGGTGCAGGAGATGTCGTCGTCATTGGGCTACTGCTGGAACCGCAGAGTCACAAACCTTACCATGCAACTTGAACACCCGACTGTTTAGAAAAATATATCTGAGTTTATTTGAGTTGTCATGTTATCCTCAAAACTTGTAGCAAAATTCCTAGCAAGGGCATTTTGTAGGAGCATCATTGCGCGGTGCATCCATACACAGGATACCTGTAGTGATGTATATCTATGGAACCCTGATTGAAGAAATGTTGAGGGCTATAGCTTTTTTTTTTGGAAACAAAAGGGTAAATACCCATCCAGGATTAGCTGAATGGATACCTAACCTGATTGTATTTAACAAAAAAAAAAAAGTCTGCATAGAGTATGGGCTTACATGTCTCAATGAAATATGTCACGTTCTGCTCACGGAATATGGTGAGCCGAGAATGTAACGAGCATTCCAGGTTGTACAATCACTCCGCTATCTGTATCCGTGATTGTCGATCGTACACTTCCAGAAAGGGGTAATGGAAATAGATCTAACTATTACAACATATGAAAATGACGACGTCTAATTATACAAGCACATACACATAACTATAACACTTCACATAGAGTCTATTTTCCCATACTCATAATTATACATATATGAACATAAAGTTAATGCAGTCATAAGTCAAAACATAGTCTTTTGCTTCAATCATCGGCCTTAGTCTTCGGTCTCTTCCACATTGTACAAAGGCAGGATTTTATATCTAATGTTCCTTACTTACCTAGCGAACAAATACTAGGTCATCAAAGACATGCAAGCCCATATCAAAGACAATGTAAAATGAAAATTAAGTGTGATGATGATGTGAATCGAATATGATTCGAGAGATAGAAATTAGGGTTTGGTTTGATATTTTAGCCTTTTAGGGTTAGTATTGTTACCTAAAACCTAGTTCCTATACTTAATACCATCCCTAACACTCCACGCATCAATCACTACACACAAACAACGATAGACACAACATACCTACATGATATGCAATTTTAGAGAACACTTGGAATCACGCATTTGGCTATTTTTTTAACAATAATCCCATTAACCCGGGACCAAACTGTTGAGGTTGACATGGTGCCTAGACTACCATATAGGCGGTGGACTAAAGATATATTATTTATTAAACTTAATCGATGCTCAATCAAATTAAGTATTGATTAATGACAGGTTAAGTTGACTAGCGGAAGTCCAACATAGGAAAGTGAGCTAAGTCTCACACCTTCTCTTCGCAAGGCCCTACGAAGAAGGTACTACTGATCAACTTTTGTTTTGTTAAATTATATTGCGGAGATCTCACTGAGTATGATCCTAATATTCTCCCCTTCTCCATGATCCGATCTAACATTCACAAACAATCCTATCTACATATAGCCTAGCTATTATTATCTTATTCGAAATAAAGTACATGCTATACCTCTGTGCGTAAGGAAGTACTACGTGATATGAGGACACGACATTAGAGAGTTGTTCACCCAAGCAAATTACTTCATATTCCAAATAAGTTGACTTGAGAAATTCAATTTCGATTGCGTGTCCGTGTCCTAGAGTCCAAATATCAACTCTTATGTGTTTTAGGCTTATCGCGAGTCTCTTGCTAACATAGTGTAATTCAATTTTCAAATACCTGACTATTTCTAATTTTCTGGGTGAAATTACCTTTAACTGTTTTCGGAACGAGAATTGGTTGTCTTGTGAATTTTCTGTAAAATCTGACATATTTTTATTTGTCTTTCTTGCTCAAAAAATAATTTATATAACAATATACAAGACATAGAGCAACTCTTTGTAGAATTCCTAATATAATTCAGTGGTTGCCAATTTCACACTAGTAGGAATATATTAAGATTTTAAGGTAAAGTTGGAAGAATTTTGGTAATTACCTAATGAGTACGAACACTCTAAAATACAAATAAGGCTTAAAAATACGAAAGTTTGTAAGCAAGAATTCATAAAGTTCAGAAACATTAACACCAATTACGTCATGTGGCCAAATTTACTTATAATGGGTTCTAAGGTTGTTTATTTGATTTGATGATGACACTTAAATTTAGATGTTATGCTGATTTTTAAGATATTTCCCCAAAATCGGGTAAAACTAAGGATTAAAAACATTGTCGATCCCTATGGTACCGAACATTAGGTGTCGAAGCAAAATTATTTGTATTTAGTTGTTAGATTGAATTAGTTATCTTAGGTACATGCTTAATTTTAAGGAAGAACAATACAAATGGGTCATGTTGCCAAATCTGAGGCCAGATAGGTTACTTTTAACTATCAACTTTGGTTTAGTTAGTTCAATTTAATATTCGGGTTGCCGAATGGTTATTTTTGACCTATTCGAGGAGTGCGAAGTAAGTTGACCCAATACTCGATGCTTGCCTACTATAACTCAAATCCAACTATCAAATAGTATGGGCCCCTTCTTAAAAATCTTGGATTCAAGATTTAGAACTTAACTTTAGATCAATTAGTATATTTCTAGTCTCTGTTTTGATCCAAGGCTATATTTTAGTCCCGACCCGGCCTACCCTTAGCATTAGGTGTAACCGATTATACACACCTTTCTCACTCCGCACTACTCAGGTATTTCTAACGTATGTAGCGTACATGCTGGTCGTGTGGTAAGACGGCCTCAAACGGCCCTCTGGGACCCTGATTTGGTGTGTGATGCGTCCGAAATTCATACCGGAGGTATCCGGGTGTCCGTGAGTCCAAATAACCCTAAATGAGCCTAATTCCTATCCGAAAACATGTTTTTAAGTCCTATTTAATTTCTGGAAAGCAAGTATTCCCTCCGAAATTAATTCGGTGAGTCCCGATTTTGTGTTGTAAAACGACATACTTGAATTCGAAGAGTATTTAGGGGTTCCATGTAAAATTTAAATCCTAATTAACAAGTGTTCATGAACTAACAAGCACATACAATCATGTTTTACATCCTACACACACATTCAATTTATAATTTTACAAAAACCTAGAACTAACATGTTAATGAAATTCCAAATCTAGGGCTAATAAGAATTATAGCATGAATGAAAGAAATCTCAAGAATATAAATTGAAGTTGACATGCATGGATTCAAAATTGAAATTGGAATTAAAAAGAAATTAGAGGGCTTGCCTTTCATTTGGGAAAGAACACTAAATAAAAGTTCCCTTCTTCCTCTTCTTCCTTTTCCTTTTCCTTCTACTTCCTCTTCCTCCTCTCCTCCTCCTCCTATGGTGGCTGGCGCCCTTTCTTCCTCCCTTGGCTGCTGCTGCCGCCGACCTCCCAAGGGGTTGGTGGTGATGGCAGCTGAGTGCTGGTGGTAGTGGCTAACGTGATGGTGGTGATGATGATAGTTCCCTTCTCTCTGCTTCAAATTCTTCTTCCTTTTTACTTCCTTTCTCTATTCTTTCCTCCATTCATGAACAACATAAGGCTTCTCTATCCTTTCCTCCATTCATAAACAACACAAGGGTTCTCTGTTCTTTCCTCGATTCATGAACAACATAAGGGTTCTCTATTCTTTCTTCCATTCATGAACGACATAAGGGTGGGTTAATGCATAATTACAAGTTTTCTATGACTCAGTGGCTAAGGTGGTGGTGGTGATGATAATTCCCTTCTCTCTTCGTCAACTTCTTCTTTCTCTCTTACTTCCTTTCTCTATTCTTTCCTCCATTCATGAACAACATAAGGGTGGGTTAATGCATAATTACAAGTTTTCTATGACTCATTATGGCAAATGGATGAGTCATGGTTAAGTCAATTCCCTTAGGTGGTATGGTAAAATAAAATTTAAAATGGTGGAGGGTACAAAATGGAGTCAATAAAAAAATGTTAATCATCATTAACAAGAGGATTGGATAAGGTGGATTAGGTATGGGTGATTAGGGGTTAAGTAGGAATAAAATTTAGAATTAGGAATTTATTAGTGAATTTGGTTAAGGAAAATTAGAAATAAATGATTAAATCAATTTTAGAAATTGTGGAAAACTGGTAATTTGACACGAACTTCGAAAAATTAATTTTTCGGATTCACGGCTATTACAAAACACCAACATACTAAACTTAAATCTTAATACAATTCTGAAATTATTACAGAACCAAACTGTCTCCAAGATACTAAATCTAAGTCAAGATAAGGCAATCAAACATCCTTCTTTTTGACACCAAAACTATTATAGCTTAACTGAAGCACCATCCCCTCCTACTCTGAAATCCAGTTATGACCACCTTGCCCTTCTTATTGTCTGATAGTAAACCTATCCAAAAATTACAGACAACAAAAGTGTTGTATATAATTGTTAAGAGTTATATATATATATATATATATATATATATATATATATATATATATATATATATATTTGAGATACATTAGAGTTATATTGTTATTTATCTTATGTGGGTACAATAGTAATTGTGGGTCTATTGCAGATCAATATAAATACACATGAGATGCAACTAGGGTTTCAGGTCCTTGCAATCTCCTTTATCATATTCTCTCCTATTTTTCTCATGCTCCTCTCCAAAATTCATATGGTTTCAAGCATCTTTTGAAGGTATTGCAAATCCCATCCACGACTTTGTCGATCGAACTCGGTTGTGAGTTCGACATGGGTTCATGGGAGATAGCCCTTGATTCGGCCGGGTTCGGGGTCGCAGCCTTGAATTTTTTTTCCGGATTGATTTTCGTCTACTTTTTATGATTTGTGTTTCATCGTTCATTGTTCGTGGTCGTTCATAGTTCGTTTATGAGATCTAGGGTTTCTACATACCTTCGTTGATTGTTCGTCGTCGGTTGTGGTTCATTGTGAGATCTAGGGTTCCAGAGATCTCGTCTTTCTGTTGCATCTACAAGTATGGTGGAGACCAAATCTTCTAGCAAGATTAATAGTGCTGGTGGTGGTTCTGCTTTTACTGTTATTCATAATGATGATTTGAAAAAATCGATTATAGCGGTGAAACTCAATGGTGCGAACTACCTTGTCTGGTCCAAGTCTATCAAAGTAGTGTTGAGGGCAAAGAAAAAATTAAAGTTTTTGACGGAATAACCCCCGTCTGAAACGACTGTAAAGTATGATTAGATGAGTGCCGATACATACGTTATGTTGTGGCATAGTATGGAGCCGCACATCGCCTCTAATGTTCAGTGGTGTGAATTCTTCAAATAGATTTGGGCATCTCTGGAAGAATCATATTTACAGAAGCATAACGTGGCCCATATCTATGAGTTGTACGAGTTATTATTAAATACAAAGCAAAATGGGAAGTATGTGAATGAATATATGGTTTAAAAGAAGGTTTTGTGGGAGGAACTGTTATAATATTATCATGTTACAACTGATTTGATGGAAGCTCAACGACAGAAAGAAGAGTTTCATATTTCGCTTATCCTAGCAGGCTTGGATCCTGTACTAGAACCTTATAAGACTCAGATTCTTGCTGGAGAGTAGTTACCTACAGTGGCAAATACTTTCTTCTGTTGCAATCTTTTTTTTGTATGACAGAGTTCTATGGTGTCGTGTCACGTCCCACTTCCGAAATACGGCAAGCCGAGTACGTAACATCATTCCCAGACTATGCGACATACGAATACTCCAGTATCCATATTTGCGATTGTCGTCCGTAAAGTTATAGGATATGATTATCACATGTCATAACTTACATAACATAGTGAATAACAATTTGGAAGAGAATAATCTAAACTATAAATAAGAAAATAACTATTCTACCCAATTACAACTATTAACCCAGTATATAATAATACAATTATACCTTCAAATGATGAGAAGAAATCTGGTTCCAATTCAAACGCCTTTAATTGCAACATCTTATTCTTGGTCTCCAATTGTTCTTCAATATTTGGTAGAAGCTTCCTTTGGAATATTGCTACAAAACTAGTGAATAATACTCTGACCACTACCACATATTTTGATCAAATCAATTCTGAACATAGGAGTCACCTTCCACACATCTTTCCAAAAATGAGAAGCTTTCCATGAACTTTGAAAACTTTATTTATTTCTTCTTGATAACTATTAGTAACAAGTTTACTACATATCAAGTCATCCTTAGTTAGTGCTCTCCATAACCATTTTCCCATTAAAGCATAGTCCTGATGTCTAAGATTAATAACAAAAATCCTTTTCTTTTTTATGTTTACACACAACACTCCAATTCACAACGCATTTGAAAGCTGGACAAAAAACTTCTCCTAATATTGTCAATCCTTTTAATGACCCAAACTGGGAGATAAAAGAAAGACATCATATATGATGGAATGCTAGACAAGACTGCATTAACCATAATAAGCCTGACCCAAGCATATTACCTTTACATGAAGTAACTTACTTTCAACTCTATTTAACACAAATTGCTAGTCATTTCTATTAAGCTTAGTGTTTTTTTTATAGGAATACCTAAATATTTCATAGGAAACTCACCTTTTTTGCAATTAAATAAAGCAACAACTTGATTGTTCTTACCATCATCCCCATTCATCCAAACGACACAAGTTTTGCTAAAATTAATTGCTAATACAGAAACACCTTCAAACAGATAGAAAATGCACTTAAGATTAGCTAATGAATCAAAGGAACAATCAGAAAAAATAATAATAGTATCATATGCATACTGCAAATTAGTAATACTATAAAGTTCATTCCCTTGGATCCCTGTTATTAAGTTATGAACTCTAGCCTTTTGCCTCAACACATCTGCAACTACAACAAATAATAAAGGAGAAATATGATCTCCTTGTCTTAAACCTCTTTTACACATAAATTTATTATTTCATTTCCATTAACCAAGACTGCAGAGGTCCCTGCATGAAGACTTATCATTATCCATTGGACCCATCTATCACTAAAACCCTAGCCTTTTGCCTCAACACATCTGCAACTACAACAAATAATAAAGGAGAAATATGATCTCCTTGTCTTAAACCTCTTTTACACATAAATTTATTATTTCATTTCCATTAACCAAGACTGCAGAGGTCCCTGCATGAAGACTTATCATTTTCCATTGGACCCATCTATCACTAAAACCCCTAGACTTCTCTCCAAAAAAAAACCAATCAACTCTATCATAAGCCTTTCCAAGTCCCGTTTTAATAAAATACCTTCCAGAATCTTAGAATAACACATATGAACAACCTGCTGGACTGCAGGTACACCATCCAGAATGAATCTATCTTTGATAAATCCAGTTTGCACTAGATCAATTAAATCCTTCAAAACAATTCTTAATCTATTAGCAAAACTTTCATGATAATTTTGAATGAACCATTAAGTAAGCTAATAGGTCTAAATTGAGTAACAAGTTAGCACACTATATTTAAGGAATTAGTACTATATGTTGAGGGCCATACCGCTGACATGCAGAAGGTTGATTGGAGTTCAGGTCTTGGACTGAGCTCAACTACATCTATCATTTAAGAAAAGGATGTTAATTCTCACAGCCTATCAATCACTATATCAAGTATGAATTATAAAATCAATTCAAGAAATTTTATTCAACAGTTTATATTTTATTTTGTGTAATTTGGTCTGCCAAAGTTTATTAACGAGGATTATCATTTTTTGTTACATTAGTTGTTGGATGTGCATGTGTTTTGTTTCTCATGCTCTTTCATTTTAACAATTGATGTTTCAGCCCATTATGATTTGTAAGCTAACTTGCTTGATGCATTCTTTCATTTTAAACTTTAATTGGTGTTTTGGCTTTGCTTATCTTTGATCATTTCTGGTGAACTACAAAACTGCTTCAGTAAAGCACTTTACTGGGATATATCTAACGTACCGACTTTCTAACAGATGACAACGCCAATATCAATAGAAGATGTGCGTAGAGAAGTGAAAATCCTCAAAGCTTTGTCCGGGCATAAGAATCTTGTCAAATTTTATGATGCATGTGAGGATGCCTTTAACGTCTACATAGTGATGGAGTATGTCTTTTATTTGTTTTTGCTGTGCTCTTCTCTATTCTATATTTCCATCAAAATATAAGACATTTTTGGCATATACCAGTCACACTGTATATGTATTATTGATCTTAGGTCACTTTTGTTGTTAGTAATTATTAACTATCATGTTCCAATATATGTCCCGGTTGATTACTTCCACTTTATTCTTCTGTTAAATTTCTCATGACATGTCGATCGTAGTTTCTGAGAACTTTATAGTTTAAACGTAAGAGTACCTTTTTTATGACAATTTTATTGGTGATTAAATATGCATACTATGTCAGACATCACTGATAAGCTAATGAGATTATCAGTTCTATATAGTTCTATCTAATTATTACTTTTTTTTCTTCTTCTTATCAGATTGTGTGAAGGTGGTGAGTTGTTAGATAGAATTTTGTCCAGGTAAACTGAGTTGATATGGAGGGTATATATATATCTCAAGTGATTCATGCTAGGTCTTAAATCTTAAACCTATAACCTGTGTTTTTTGGCTATAGAGGTGGAAGATACACAGAGGATGACGCAAAAGTTATTGTTGCTCAAATTCTGAGTATAGTTGCCTTTTGTCATCTTCAAGGTGTTGTGCATCGTGATTTAAAGCCAGAGGTCCGGATCAATGATTCCTTGAAAAGAATATACTTTTTAACTATTGTTCTCAAGTATTCATGTCTCCAATATGTAAGACCTGTTTTTTTCTGCTGATTTTTTCTTCTTCTGAACTATTAACAGAACTTTCTGTTCTCCACTAGCGATGAAAATGCTCTTATGAAGCTTATCGATTTTGGCCTTTCAGATTTCATCAGACCAGGTATAATTGTGATTGCCTTTTCATGTCTAAACTATTACTGCTATTATCTTATGTCTTTAGTCAGTTTAGGTGGACTGATTTAGTTAAGGTTGGTACTCATTGATCTGCACTAATTTTTGATAGCAAGGAAGAAACCTCCTGCCCGACTTCTCTGTTGGATTGATTTGGAGTGGTTCCCGTATGATCTCTTCATTTACAGCTCTTTCTTCCTTGTCTTATTTTTTATTTGTCTTCCGTCTGGTGTAAGCTTGATTTTATTTTGCATTCTGATCTTTCTCTCCTTCTTTTGTAATATGATTCATTTGAATGTGTCTAACTGTAAAAACCAACAGGGTCTATGGTTGGTGCGTGACCCCTGGATGCCAAAGGCGTCCTTGGGGCGATCTCGTAGTTCCTACGGGGTGGAGACGATGGGGTCGGTCCATGGATTTTTCTTCCTTTTGCCACATTTCGCTCAAAGCAAAGGGTTGAAGGGAGATAGTGCATCAAGCTATTCGCAAGGGCCAACTTGATCCTCTTCCCCAGGGATCCCAGATGAGGGAACCCTAGGAGAGCCGCCGACTCCAACTAATGTCCATGTATGATCCATACTAGATCTGACCAACTGCCCATCCTACCTCCTCTACGTTCTTGACAATCCATCTTTTTGTCTCAGTAGAGTCTTTCAGTGGCATGTTTCGCTCCTATTTTTTATCACTTAGGAGCCGTGCGAGAAGAAAGTCTCATGCACAGTTTTGAATGAGAGAATGAAGTGAGGAATCCTCTTTTTGACTCTGACTCTCCCACTCTAGTCGTTGCTTTTCTTTCTGTTACTTCGAAAGTAGCTGCTTCAGTTTCAGCCACGCGAATTTTTGATATTCCTTTTTATTTCTTATCAAACGAATAACATCTTCTTTTGAAAATCCTAGCTATTCTTAGCATGATATTGGAAAATCTCATTGCTATTACTCAAACAAGCATGAAACGTTTGCTTGCATATTCGTCCATTGGTCAAATCGGTATGTAATTATTGGAATAATTGTTGGAGACTCAAATGATGGATATGCAAGCATGATAAATCTAACCGTAAACAACAACGGTGCACAATTTAAGTGAACTGGAACTGAAGCAATCAATGTGTAGAGTGATGGTCCCTAAGGAAGGTCGAGACTGCTATACTTTCAAACTGGTCTTTACAGGGACAAATGAATCATGATATTAAAGAAACAATTTAATTATGACAACTTCGTAAGGCATGGTACCAGAAAATGATCATTTGAAGTGCTACAGCTCTGTAAGGAGCAGTATGGAGAGAGGTGATTGTGAACACCAACTAATTTATGTACTGAATGTAGTAGGAGAAATATTTGATTTTGGTCTGTCTATTAGTTCAAGAAGTCTATCTATGGATGGTTTCATTCTTTGGATTACATGTCCTTATTATGTTGAGGACTTGGATTATTTGATGTGTTCTGTCATTCAGAAAAAAAACAAAAAGATTAGATTATGTCGAGGATTTGGTTTATTTGAAGCATTTACTTTTGACGTATACAAAATATTGTTTCAACTTTCAATTTTTATATAACTATCAATTATATATGTTTGAGATTGTCATTACTTCGCACTTTGGCGTAATGTGTCATAGAGATGAATGTAATTTCCTATAGCAAATTATATCATCTCACATCTTTGTCTAGATTCTTTATACTCTAGGGGAACTTGGAGGGTGCTCCTTGGGTGCACGGGTGCTATCCAAAAGATAGGCATACCTTTTTGCCAACTGACTAGCTAGGTTTTATGGCATGTCCCTCTCATGCTTATAGCTACATTCGCTAATAATTTGGTACCAACATAAAGTGTCGACAAACGGTCATAAAACTTTTGTCAAATATTGTATAAAGCTTTCTTATAGGATGACCGCATTTTAATGGAAGAAGGCTTGGATGATGATGATGCTATCAGTTATATATGTAGCATGGACACGGATAAGACACGACAAATTTCGGATACGACGACATGGATTTGGCACATATTTTGGTGTGACCTAATGTATTTTGGAGTGTCTGGTACGTGTCAGCTACAACATGACATGGATTATTGGAGAGTCCATGGTTCTTAGGTTATAGTTAAATCTCAAGTAATGTTCGATGGCGTAGCTTGAATTCTACGCCCTCAAATAATTATATAAACACCAAGAGTATTCCATTTCATAGATTCTATGGCCGAGTACTCTCAAGCTGCCCGAGCCGAGCAAAATAAAAAGACCAACTGCTTACTCGGCCTGTGTAACATTTATGCAGAAACTTATTCAATTGTGATCTTTTGTGACTAAATTTCACATAATTTTCTCATTCTCGACCTCCTTTCCCTCAAAATTATGGCTGCTCTCCCTCTCTCTCTCTCTCTCTCTCTCTCTCTCTCTCTGATCCGGAGCTCTCACCCTATCTTCGAGCTCCTCTTGATTGCATATCTATAGACAATTTGTTTTGGCTTGTTAATTGTAGCTCTTTATTGATTCTATGAAGTGTGACATACAGTTAATTTGTTGCTTTTTATTAACTCTATGGAGTGAGAACTACTTCTTTGTTTATTCTATTACTATTGGATATTTTAACTATGTTTATGTTTTTTTTTCCCTTGTATTGTTTGTGAGAAAATAGTCTATGTACCGCGTAATCCGGTTAATCAACAGACAACATGTGAACCGATTAATCATTCCATGTTCCCAGACCAAGTGCGTAATGAATTTTCAGAATTTAACCTTGCATCAGTAATCTTGATAAAATTTGAAAATTGCTGACCTAGAATTTTCTTTATATTCTCATCCATTTGTGTTTGGCATCTATTACCTGTGTTCCTTGTAAGTTGGTGGTGTAGCTCCGCACAGGAGCGGACCCAGAACATTTTTAGTGTGGGGTGGTTGGGGTGGGGTGCAGTCAAGGGGACATTATATAGAAAAAAAAATTAGAATAACTAAAAAATTAGGCATAATGAAGCTAGAGGGAATTGAAATCAAGATCTCCAAGTTAAAATCCCATTCATTTACCAACTAGACAACCATGCAATTGTATGAAAGAAAATAAGAGAAATATAGATTAAGAAATGAGATGGTTTGGGCATGTGATTTGCAGATTGTTGGATGAGCTGATTAGGAGTGGTAGAGTTGCAGTTGAGCGTGCTACTAGGGGTATCGACTAAATTGGAGCTATAAGAGATCGATATGAGGTAATGCAGAGATAGCCCATAGTGCTGAATGGAGGAAATGGGTTGACGTAGCTCCCAAATCCTGGGGTAAGGGCTTTGTTCTTGCAGCTGCTGTTTTAGCCTGGAAAATGACATCCCCTTATTGAATCAATAATTAATGAGATGGTTCCATTATGATTGCTGTTTTCTTTTGAAAAATTGATCTCTAGCAAGCTTGATCTACTTCAGTTAGTTGCCCTGAAGTGCGAGGATGGTATTTTGTTTGCCAATAGTAGGAAAAGCTAGTTAGGAGTAAACTTTCTGTTTTAAACAGAAACTGACGTATCACTGCTTCACTAATACGTTTTTTTTTTTGAAGTTTTCCAGCATTCTTAAAGACTACAGAGCCCAACTATGTTAATCAATGTTTCGCATTAATGTTAGCTATTTCAGTCAGTAATCTGTCAATACACAAGCTTTAGAAAAAAAAAATGCAAATTGTAGAATCAACAATTGCATATTGTCTTTTGTATAAAATTAAGGATTTTTATTAGGAAAAATTGTGTTGGTTGTCTATTCCTGGACTATTATGTGCACTTATTTAGTGTTGTTTATAATTATGCTTAAATTATGTCTATGCAGATGAAAGATTAAACGACATAGTTGGAAGTGCATATTATGTTGCCCCTGAAGTCCTACATAGGTCATATAATACGGAAGCAGACATTTGGAGTATTGGTGTAATAACATATATCTTATTATGCGGTAGCAGACCTTTCTGGGCACGAACAGAATCAGGAATATTTCGGTCTGTTCTGAGAGCGGACCCTAATTTTGATGATTCACCCTGGCCTACTATATCACCAGAGGCTACAGATTTTGTCAAAAGACTTCTAAACAAAGATTACAGGAAGAGAATGACTGCTGCACAAGCTCTCAGTAAGTTGACAGATCTATTACTCTTAGGAAATAAATCATACTAGTCTTTCTAAGCAGATATCTAATCATCCCTTGCAATTTGATATATTATGAACTCTTTCTATTTGCCTGGTTCTGTCAATTTTTTAACTATCTGGAACTTCTGTGATGGCAGCTCACCCATGGTTACGGGATGAGCATCGGCAAATTCCTCTGGATATTGTTATATATAAACTAGTCAAAGCTTACATTCGCTCTACACCACTCAAACATGCAGCATTAAAGGTAAATATTCTCCAAGAATTGAAGGGATTCTCGTATTCCATTGATATTTATCATTTTCTCCCCTACTTGATTTTCTTGTACCTTAACATCTCAAGTATTTGAGATTTGCCTTTTTTTTTTCTTTTCTCGATTCTATGTAGCTAACTGCTTTGACACAGTAATTGATGGACTGATGCTTTTATATCATTAAGTTACCTACTCATCCGCAATAATGCACAATGCAGAACATTTGTTATACTGTGGTTTTATTGTTTATTCATGTTATTAAATTCTACATTAGTGCATGCTGGTTTCTGCAGTGCAATCAGGAAACTCATAGATGGAAGTATTACTAGAAACTTTTACCGACTCTCCACCTTTTCTTGGATGTTAAACTTGTCATGAGATGATAAGTTGGCATTATTTAATTTGTATATATGTTACTAAGGAACTATGGGAAAGTAGGTTTTCTATTTGGTTTACCTCCCCATCCTCCAACCCCCCATTAGTTAGTGATTGGATATTGTAGTCATTATATTTTGCTAGACAGCAGAGACCCTACTATCATAGCCAATCCCCAATTCTCTCCATAATCATAAGCATCCATATCCTGTTGCTCCTGCATTTCCTTCCAAATTTCCGAGCTGCTGCTGTGTGATGTTTCTGCTGCTGGCTGCCCTATGTTGCTGTTGAAGATGCCCCAGCTTCACTGTTCTTGTTTGGGAATCTTCAAAGATAAGAGCAAAGAAGGGGAAGATAAGGGGATAAAACACAGAGTATGGAGGGCTCTTTTTGTCATGGAATGCTGCTTGTCACTCTTGGATTGTCGATCAGTGATATTTCCTTGTCCAGACTCCAGAGAGGGTAACTAGCACAAAATATGAAGGGTAGGTGGGGAAGAAAGAGATCATTGGAGTCAGGGGCGGAGGGAATATGGGCCAAGTGGGGGCTCAAGCCCTCACAACAATTTTTTATTTTTTAGTATATACTATTGGACCTATTGGTGATACTGCCATATTAGGAAATGTAGTGTTTTTAGCAATATAGCATATACATTGTACTTTTGCCATGGCATTGGCGACAATATTCACCAAACTGTGAATTACATCTATAGTTCTACTAACATCAAAGTCTGCATATAAGAAAAAACGGAGACGAAAGATGTCACGTCCGGATTCCGTAAAATCGATAACTCGTCACTGAGCGTGATGTCGTACAAGTCTAAATTGCGCTTGTACAAGGCAAGAACGTGCACAAATAATATTCTTTTGAAAATACAGTTTTAGCAACACAACAGAAGAAAATTGAATGCAACAACATAGGAAGAAATTACTCTTGTATTTAATTCTTACAGCAGAATACAAATTTCTCAGTTTAATCGATATGGTGCCTTTTCGGCTTACATTGCTTGCAAAATAAAAACAACTGATAGGCTCTTATGAAATAATAGTTCCGTTCCATACATTATGCCAATTTATTACAATTGAAATCAACTACTTCAAAAGAACCACAAATATTTCGAAAATAGGAAGAAGCTTAAGAACTGCAATGAAAACCTTTATCTCTCCCGTACGTCCGCGTTTTCTCCAACATCTGTGTAGGAGGAGGTCAACACATTTAGGAAATCTGTGTAGGAGGAGGTCAATACATTTAGGAATGTACTGGTGAGCAGATGTAACCCACTCATCTAAACCGACGCTATAATCAGGTGAGCAAACATTTAGTTAAGTGATTTTGCTATTAGGAACTAGGGTCATTTAGCAATTCATATTCATAAGATAAAGTAAAAGCAGTAAAACATATCATATCACTTTATATGTAAATTCTTATCCACAGTCGATTTATCGTCTCTGCATAAAATACATGATAATACTTACCACACATGCATAAGACATTCATTAGCATGCATCCTGTCTATATGGCGGTCATTGGTGATTACTGCAACACGAATGACTTTACATGGTATTGTGATGCGTCCTTTCAATGCAGGTATCTAGCCTCAATGAAGGCCCCGTAATACCTCGTACCTATTAGCACGTCCGAATATTTTTCCTAAGTCGAAGTAGTCCTGGTGCTCCAGTACCGTTCGAGAAAATTTACCAAATCTTGTGCACAAGTTGTCCATAACTATGCAAATGCATATACAACACAACTATAAAGCATAATTTGCATGGTACAATACTGAAAGTAAATAGAGCTAACTTTTCTACTTGTACATATCATTCATCGTCCCAACATTTCTATCATTCACTTAGTGACCTATCAGTTCCAAGAGTCCAACTTTCACTTGGTGACCTATCGGTTCCAATATCAATTATTTCATAGTATCGAATCATTTCTTATCTGAAATTTATATTATAGCATTTTTGTGTCAATTTTCACTAACAATATCTTTCATGTATTTCATTCATTACAACAACATCAAACATGTGACATCACTTATCTTTTATATCAACTAAGGCATCATCGATCTATGGACATAGTAAGGCAACAAAAGAATTCATTTTATGAAGGCGTGAAGGAGTAGAGAAGAAAAACAATAACCACCCACCGATTTAGAGAAATGCGGAGAGAGAAGGAGAAACATTTTGCACGGTCAAACCTCAATTACGCTTTCTCCTACAATGACATCAACATTGGATCAATACGCCTCCTTTATATTTTTTTCTCTCAGAATTCTCAAGAATGAATGCAGAAATTCGATGAAAGCAGGCAAAATAATCAATCATCAAAAACCATCACTAGAACACATTTATCAAAACCAAGCACCGAAAACGTCTAACGAAAACTACAATGAAAATGTATGAAAAGAAACTCTTATATAAAGCTTGTTCGCCAAGACACAATCCACTGTATTTTGGACTCATTCCAACAAAAGCTAATCCATAAATTGGAAATGTTTTTTGCATTCACCCATCTACTAGATACCGAAATGTTTCTCTAATACCCAGTTCCGACTGGGTCTTACTAACCACATGTAGTGGACCACCGAGAGTGGGGTGCTACAAGAGATAGGTCATAGGAAACTGTAACATTTCCCCCCCTTTTTCACATGTGAAAATTTGTTCCTGATCTCTTACTTTCCTTTCATTTTTTCTTAATATTTTGATTATTCAAGATTTTGGGATGTGATTATTTTTTGTTTCTTTTATAATTTTTGGGTGTAATTTCTTACAAATATATAAAATTGATCAGGTCATGTTTGCGTATAACCTTATAGATACTTCTGTTATTAGGATTCGATTTAGATTGTTCACGTTTTGTTTAATTTTCTACTAACGTTATTTCTTTTTATAAATTCAGCTTTTATAGAATACATTTTATTAAATTCTTTTTTTATTTGGTACCAGTATATTCATTTGTTTTGAGAAACACAAAATATTTGGATAGAAGTCCAAGAGTATGTTTAAATTCATGTGATATTTGTCTAATACATAAAGAACTTACAGTCTTAGATAGTTTATTATGTTGAGTGAAAAACAGAGCTAATAACATCTACATGGATATTTGTTAAAAACAATTAATATAATGGAGAAATTTTATCAAAGAAAATCAGAGTTGCTAACTCCGGTAAAGAGCAACAAAGAATGTCAAGAGCAAAATTGTGTGAAAAACACTTTCGGACCTTTGGGATTTGTTGCTTGATGAAGTTTCTTCTTTTTGTGAGAGACATGAAATTGATGTGCTGTCAAACATGAATGATGTGTCAAAAAATCACGACGTAAGGCTCATAAAAAGACAAATTTGCATCATTATCGGGTTGAGTTATTTTATGAAGTCATCGATATGCAACTTCAAGAACTAAATGGTTTGTTCAATGAAGCAAATACATAGTTACTTCTTTGTGTAGCATGCCTATGCCCGATGATGCATTCGTTGCTTTTGACAAGCAGAAACTAGTTCCCCTCGCTTTATTTTATCCACACGAGTTTTCTGCCTTGCAACTCATTGAATTTGATAATCAACTTGAGACTTACATTCTTGATTCGCGCTTTAGTCCGAGCTTTAAAGGATTGAAATGAATTGCTTCTCTTGCAAAAAAAATGGTCGAGGAGAAGAAAGATATGGTTTATATGTTGGTGTATATGCTTGTGACTTTGGCACTAAACTTACCAGTTGCAACAATTGTGGAGAGCATTTTCTGCTATGAATCTCATAAAGACTTTACTGCACAATCGGATGGAAGCTCAGTGAATGAACGATAGCATAATTATATACATTGGGAGAGATGTATTTAATAGTATAAAAATTGATGTTATTGTGCCAACGCTTCCAAAATATGAAAAGTCGGCGAGGACATTTATAATTGTACTTGGAAGCCCCTCCACACTCAAAATCCTGGTTTTGCCTCTGATTGGAGTATAGATAAACCCAAGCCCATATGAGGTCTGACCTGACCTTCTTAGCTCAAAAATGCAGGTCGAGTTAGGTCTGATGGCAACAGAGATAGCACCACTCTTTCTTTATTTCCCTTGTCTCTCTCTCTCTTACCGGTCTTTCTGTCTCCACTAATTTTCTCTCTTACTAGTCTTCTGCCTTTTATCATCTAAGAAGACAGGCACTATGTAACAGTGGAAGGTACTTGTTCTTCCGAATTCCCCTGATGTTAATTTTTGTACTACAACTTTTTATTGCTTTAATTGCTGTCATTGCATGCTGTTGCAATGATGAGAAGGTCACATCCTGGTATCGTCTAACATGATCTGCATTTTTTACATACACATTTGACAGATTTCCTTTCATAACTTTCATATATGCATATATACTGTGGGTTGATGTTATGGGAGTGATCACAGCGTAGCTTCTAGAATAGTTGTGGGAGAAGAGCTGGGAAACATCATCTGTCAACTTATCCTGAATTTGATGATTAAGTCTCTAAAATACGGGGGTAAGGCATGGGTGTACCATGGGTGGTACAGTGGACGCAACAGTCACGACACTGGTAAACATGAATAATAGGAGGATTTGCGGATTGGGCAGTGGTGATGTGGTCTCAGACTCTCAATATCAAGAAAAATAAGCTCCTCGGACGTGGTTGGTGGTAAAGGGATTAGGGACGTGGTAAAGCATAGTAAGAATCACTCAACATAAAAATGACATGAAAGATACGAAGACGAAGACAACAACTCTGGCTCAAGGAGCAATGTCGATCAGGAGATGACAAGCTCAAACTCGTCCAAGAACTTTATCCAGTGTTGAAGCCACAACATCAAGAAGAATCGCCATGGCTAGATCTCTGGATTTGAGATTGCTCAACGACGACCGACGATGATTGGAGCTCGATCGAACTGAAGATGAAGTCCAGGGTTCTGACTAGGGTTTCAGTGACAATCCAATAGCAAGACAAGACCAATTGAAACTCGACTCGCTGTAGAAGACGATTCTGACTAGGAATTCGTTGGCCGGCGGCTCGAATCGACAATTCATGCCAATACATCAAATTCTAGGATTTCTAATTGGATTTTGTTGGATTTCTAAGAATTTTTGATGAATTTTGTGGATTTTTGATGGATTTGTGATGAGAATTAGTTTAGGGTTTTGAATGATCAGATTTGGGTACTGTGATGGGAATTAGGGTTTTGGAAGGGGGAATTGGAAATTAGGTTTAGGGAGGATGAGAAGCTCCGATACCATGTTAGAATCAGAAAATGGAATATGGAATATAATGGAACGGAATGATTACATTAGGTCCTATGATCAGGTATATATACTGTTGGTGTTTTCCACTTGGCTTTGGGAGTTTTAGTCCCACATTGGAAAACTACCAATGCGTATATCTCAATATATAGCTATGTTAAGTATTGGTATATGCACATGGGGTGGAGGCCCATGTGGGTTGACTTTTTCTAGAGGGATTAAGTGTGAACTCTATTATGACAATCTTTGTTTTGTCACCACCTTTGGGAAGTTTCTCTTAGGAGCTAAGCCCCGCAGGGACTTAGCGACTCGGACTCGGGCTCGTGCTCAAGGGCGCAAAGTGGCGCTTTGTTGGCGCACTTTGCACTTAGTACGTCAGCATCGTCGCATGGCGCTCATGCGCTCTTTTCTTGTGCGAGTTGCATGCACGGTTGCTAGCTGGGACGCACGCTTCGTGGCGCATAGGGCCTGACGCTTTGCGTCCAGGTGCTATGCGACTCGGTGCACATGCGGCTCGGTACCCATGCGGCCAGGTGCCCATGCGGCCCGGAGCGCATGCGGCCTGTGCCCATGCGGCCAGGGCCTTGCGTCCTGGTCAACATGAGGCAAGGTGCTATGTGGAGAGTCTGACGTAGAGGGGGCATGGCATGCTTTAGGCGTTTGGTGGCGCTGTCTGTCTCGTGCAGTACAACGTGTCAGGCGGCGCGAGCGGCTGCTTTCGGCATTTGGCGGCACTGTCTGCCTCGTGCAGTACAGTGTGACTTGCGGCGCCGACGACTTTGTCACCCGGGTTTGGGGGATCTGGTCGGTCAGCGCTTATGCGGCCTGGAGTTTCCTAAGGTCGCATAGGTTTTGTTTTCTTCTATATATAGATGACCTCCTCTTTCATTTGAGGAAAGATAATACAGATGAAAAATCGAGTACCAGATCTTATGCGGCCCAGAGTGTCTCCCTCTCATATGGTGCTTTTCGAGTATTTTCGAATGTGACTTTGAGCGTTCCAGAAGTCCTTTTATGAACTTGCTGGTTCCAGGGGGCAGATCGTCGTGAATCTTGCTTTGAGCAACGATGGTTTTGACCACCCTAACAAGGAGCTTCTCTTCAGTTTTTTCTTTGCTTCGTTCTTTCTCATTGTAGCGTCTGTGAACGTAAAGAGAAGAACGTTTTTCTTGTTGCTTGTTGTAATCTTTATTTTTTTCGGAGCCAGTTTGTAACTTGTTCTTGGTTCGTGCTTCTTTGGAATCGAAAAATATCAAATGAGGAACTCTTGCGTGAATCTCTGATCTCGACGACAACTTGGATTCCAGTAGAGAGCGGACCTTCGGGTCTCGCTAGCAGCTCTGCTATGGCCCGCGTTCTACTATATTTGATCCGTCTCGGAATTAACAATCTCAAAGCAAGATCCGAAGAAAGATGTAGAACATCCGATCAAATCTTCTCGGCAACAAGTTTTCACAAACTTGAGAAGATTGACGGGATATACTTCGAACATTTGGATGAGGGAAGGAGTCCTTTGTCAAATGTTGAACGTGAGTTGTCAGAACCTACCATTTTCCAGGATGGAGGAGTTAACGTTTGAAGGACGCATTCCAGTTGGAAGGAAGATTACAAGTTGACCAAGGATTGCAGAGTATGCGCATAACGAGACTTAGTGTATGAGAGTTCTTGGCGGTTGGCAAGACTTGGTCGCATAGCGGTCTCTTGCCGCATGAAGTCTCTTTCTGCATGAAAACTCTTGCCGCATAGAAGACTCCTGCCGCATAGAAGACTCCTGGCAGTTGGCAGACTCTTGGCGCATTGAAGATCTTGGCGCATTGAAGATCCTGCCGCATGACAGAGCTGGCCGCATAGTGTCTTAGACGCATGCTTGACAATTGGGGGCTTATGCGCATGCAGGACGCATGGAGGATTTGCGCATGAGGGTCACTGCTCTGGACAGGACTTGACGCATGGCTGGAATTGGAGCTTGATAAGCAGAACAAATTTGAACCAATATAGCAAGGTATAGCTAAAACTTGGTTCCTTTTATTACTTAACTTGGTTGCTATGATTGCGCAGGTTAAGTTATCAAGCGTGGTTATTGACTGATGGGTAGACACTGGTGCCTCTGGCCACACATGCTCTGAAAAAGAGCTGTTCACCAAGGAAGAGCACTTTAGAAGGTCTCTATGGCGAACAAGTGTCAAGCAGAAGATCTAGGGATCAAGATTTTTGATTATGGACTTCCGGCTTGAGGAAGGGATTGCTCTTATTGAGTTGTGTCTCATCTGACCGAGACATGTCTTTTTCAACAAGGATGTTTAGTTCAGGGATATCTCCAAGATGTGGGGGTAAGGAGGTGGAGAGACATGATGAATGTGTTCGCGTATCTTCTCATATTCGAATGATGAAGCGTTTGAGAACCTCAGGGACTTCAAGTTTGGAGCTGAGCGTCATACCGGTCTACAACTCAATAGACTCAGAAGTTTTCTATACGAAGAGCATTGTTCTTTGGATTCGCATTGTTCAGCTTAGAACATGGAATTGACTATGGAATATGCATCGTTCTTTGGATTCACATCGTTCAACTTAGAACATGGAATTGACTATGGAACAAAATCTTCGTACTCTCCCAGTCCATTGAAGGTGAAGATAGGAAGGGCGAACAATTAACAGTAATGATGACTTCTATATTTTGTTCAAAGGGCCTTCCAGATTGTCTGTGGAAGAAGATTGCACTTATGGTCATGTCCTTAGTACCGTTTGTCACTTCTGATGTAATTCTGGTTCAAAGTTAGATCCACATGAATATCGTTTGATTGTAGGTTTTTTTCGGAGGACCATATCAGCCAGAGTTGTTGGCACTTCTGTAGAAGATGTAGTCCAGGAAGAAATTGTCTTTTAAGAGACAACATTTGAACCAGAACTCGAAGAGCAGTCAACTAAAAGAGTCAGGAGGTCGAAGGACCAAAGATGATCTTATCACCTATTATATGGAGGTCGTGCCACTTACCTATGATGAGACGATAAAGACCAGAGACTTAGTCTGCTAAGATGAGGCAGTCCAAGGAGAGATTGACCCCATATCAACACTTGAATGTTGATCAATCTGCCTGAAGAAGCTAAACCTTTCAGATGCTTATATATCTTCAGTAGAAGAAAATGGAACCAGCCAGAACAGTTGAGTTCAAGATTAACCTTGTAGCCTAGGGGATTGAGTTCTTAGGCACCTCGTTGAGGGTGTCATATATCAGGATGATGATTGCCGTAGCTGCTATTCATAAGCTGATTGTTTATCAGATGGAGGGAGACAATCATGAGAGATTCACGGACAACAGTCAGAATTATTTGTCATTCAGGTTTGAAGACAGTCTGCGGGTTGGTGATATCTCGAAAAAAAACTGGCCTGAAGCAAATCCCAGGATGTGACAGCAGAAGTTTGACAAATCATCTAGTCAAAGTTGTCGCAGGATTAGCGAGACAGACAAGTGTGTGTACACGAAGTTCGTTGATAATAAATGAGTCATCTTTTGTATCTATGTGGACGACTTGCTAAATTCCAGTTGTGGATATAAAAGTATCACTAGAGCAAAGATGTCCTTTTGTCCAGACTCAGGACATGGGATTGCGGATGTCATCCTAAGGATATAAGATAATCCGGATGCCAGGTGGGCTTGCTCAGTCACAAGCTCTTTGTATAAGAAGATTGGTCACACGCTTTGGGTATCAGAGTCGATACTCCTCAGGTGTAACATAAAGATGAAGAAGCCTATTCCAAGGGAAAGTATCAGACATTTGGTGTACTCGAGCATCATCAGGTGCATGATTCAAGCTGCGAGTACCACCAGGCCTGATATAGCTCTCGCTGTAGGGATGCTGAGTCAGTTCACGAGCTGTATGTGTGTTGTTGAACACTGGAAGCTGTGAAGAGAGTCGTCAGAATTCTCAAGTGGACTCAGTGGTATATCCTGCACTACAACAGTTATCCAGATATGATGGGAGGCTTCAGTGATGCCAGTTGGTGCTCAGGAAAGAAGTGTAAAAGATCCACAGGAGGACGTGACTTCTCCAGGAGTGTTGCTGCTAGATCATGAAAGTCGAAGAAGCAGTCTTTACTCTCAGAGTTCTATGCACTATCAGCTGCAAGCATATTAAGCAGAATGGCTCTGGAAGCTCTCAGATGATCTTCTTATGGTTAGTACACAGATTCAGGTGATACCGACATACTGTGAAAACCAGGAAGCTGCAACAGTGGCATCTATTCATCTCTTCAAATGTCTGAAGAGAACTGTGCGGATAAAACACAGAACACTGAATGAGCCAGCTAGCGTGGATCAGTATAGTGGTTAAAAGTTCGGAGTCAGGTGATTCTGGCGGATCCGTTCATAACAGGCCAATGCAGAACTCTGAATGAGCGCAACCAGCGTGAATCATTACAGTGGTTAATGTTCAGAGCCAGATGATTCTGGCGGATCCGTTCATAACAGGCCAACACAAAACACTGAATGAGCGCAACCATCGTGGATCATTACAGTGGTTAATGTTCGGAGCCAGGTGATTCTGACGGATCCGTTCATAATAGGCCTCAAGTGCCAGCTGATCGTAAGAACTATAAAGGAGCGCAGTACTCCATGCTACCGTGGGGTGACACTACCATAAGATACCTCGATAAAGTCTCGGCTTCGGGCCATGTCACAGCGGCAGTAGCACCGCATATAGTCAGAGTCAAGCACTATAAATGAGCGTAGTACTCCATGCTACCGTCGGGTGACACCACCATGAGGTACCTCGATAGGGTAAAGTCTCGACTTCGGGCCATGTCACAACGACAGTAGTACCGCATATAGTCAGAGTCAAGCACTATAAAGGAGCGTAGTACTCCATGCTACCGTGGGATGATACCACCATGAGGTACCTCGACAGGATAAAGCCTCGGCTTCGAGCCATGTCACAGCAGCAGTAGCACCGTATATAGTCAGAGTCAAGCATTATAAAGGAGCGTAGTACTCCATGTTACTATGGGGTGACACCACTATGAGGTAACTCGACAGGGTAAAGCCTCGGCTGCAGGCCATGTCACAGCGGCAGTAACACCGCACATAGTCAAGGACACAACAGATATGGGCTTGGAGGACCTCTGGTATTGCGTCTCTGCAATCCTACTATTTAGTTTTATTCTATTGGTTCAAAGAGAAATCTACCAGGCATCTAGCTATTGGTTCAAGGGAGGACCATTGACCAGGAGAATATCAGGTACAGTGGGTAATCCTTAGGGACATTGTGGAATACGTACCCGGAACCACTGTGGTCTACTATTTGTTCTTGATCAGAACATTTCCTGTGGGAGGATGGCTTTGATGCCTTAATGAGTTCTCGGACAGAGTGAATGTCCGGCGTGCGTTGCAGGAAGCACAAGTAGTTTCAGCACTACAAGGGACTTGTATCCCATGCTACAATAGCGTGATACCACACGAGGGAGTGAACCTCGGCTTCTGGCCATGTCACAGCGGTGGTAGCACCACACATAGGCAGGTAGCCTAATGCTGAAAAGAAATAGAGAGTGGTCGTACAACATTACAAAGAGGCATGTGACCTCATGCTACATTGGTTGACCACATGAGGGAGTAAACCTCGGTTTTGAGCCATGTCACAGCGGCGTAGCACCGCACGGAAGCGCAAGTCTTCATGCTGGGAGGTAGTATAACACTGCTAAGAGGATTGTAACCTCATGCTACAGTAGGTGACACCACATGAGGGAGTGAACCTCGGCTTTAAGCCGCCACAGCAGTGTAACACCGCACAGGAGCGCAAGGCTCCATGTTGTGTGTAGTAACGACACTACTAAGAGGCCTGTGTCCTCATGCTATAGTGGTATGACACCACAAGAGGAGGATCCTCGGCCTTGGACGGCCATGTCATACGGCGTAGCATCGTACAGAAGCGCAATACTTCATGCCGGATAATAAACTCTCTATAGTAGAAGAACTCACCTAAGTGTATGGATAGAGATATAGGCCGTCTCTTGAGGGAAAGTTTGTAGACGTCCAATATACATACATTGAGACCAGGTCAGCACAGGACGTTTAACATGCGACCGAATGGCATAGTCGAGGTCATTGTGTGAGTGGGAAGAATATCAGCTATGATGCAGAATTCAAGGCCTAGTCCATTCTTGTATCATATTGTTGTTTGACCCATGCGGGAAGATTCAAGTCGTCGGCGACATCTATCCTAATGCATGATGACAGTCACTGTGAGGAACGCTCAACCATATACTGTGATATATGTGGGGGATTGTTGGTGTTTTCTACTTGGTTTTGGGAGTTTTAGTCCCACATTGGAAAACCACCAATGTGTATATCTCAATATATAGCTATGCTTAGTATTGGTATATGCATATGGGGTGGAGGCCCATGTGGGGTGACTTTTCCTAGAGGGATTAAGTGTGAACTTCATTATGACAATATTTGTTTTGTCACCATCTTTTGGAAGTTTCCCCTAGGAGCTAAGCCCCGCGACTCGGACTCGGGCTCGTGCTCAAGGGCGCAAAATGACGCTTAGTTGGCGCACTTTGCACTTAGCACTTAGCACGTCAGCATCGTCGCATGGCGCTCATGCGCTCTTTTCTTGCGCGAGTAGCATGGACGGTTGCTAGCTCTGGTGCACGCTTCGTAGCGCATGCGGCCTGGCGCTTTGCGTCTAGGCGCTATGGGGCTCGGTACGCATGCGGCCTGTGCCCATGCGGCCAAGGTCTTGCGGCCTGGTTGACATGAGGCAAAGTGTTATGTGGAGAGTCTGACGTGGAGGGGACATGGCCTGCTTTCGGCGTTTGGCGGCACTGTCTGCCTCATGCAGTACAGCGTGTCAGGCGGCGCGAGCGGCTGCTTTCGGCGTTTGGCGGCACTGTCTGCCTCGTGCAGTTTGCGACGCCGATGGCTCTGTCACCCGGATTTGGAGGATTTGGTTGGTCAGCGCTTATGCGGCATGGAGTTTCCTCAGGTCGCATAGGTGCTTCACTATGCTTTTACAGCCTTGTTGATTGGTTTTTCGTTCAATTTTTTTTTGCCGAATTGACTAGAAAAGCGACCTCCAATGTTAGTATCGGTCAATAACGGCCAGTATTGGTTGGAATCAGATCGATACATGCCAAACCGTATCAGTATCGGCCGTATCGGATTGGTATCGGCCGATACCACAAACTATGCTAAAGACTTGTTTATAAAAAGTGCAAATAAAACAAAAGAACTTGTGCGGAACTCGAAAAATAGTGAGGGAGAAAGCAACTTGAAATAGCAGGACTTCTGAGTAACAGGGAAGGGGGAAAATGGGAGCGGCAAGAAAATAAGTACAATATAAAACTGGAATGTTCATGACCAAGTTTATGTGAAATGATTGTTTTCACAAAAAAGAATCACTTGATTGAAACTTTTTTTGCTGAAATTTAACAGTTGGTTGAAATTCATACCGATTCATGTATTTCTATAACATGCCACTTTGAAGAATTATTTATGTAGCTATGAGTATTGTTGGTTGGGACAGTTACCAATAAGCTGTTATTATGTTCCTTTTGAATTCTTACAAGGATCGGTTATGACATATTAAATAGTAGAGGCTAGATTGCAATACCAGAAACCTTATTGAACTTGTATGCTCCTTCGGAATATTTTGTTAGGTCTAACCTGGCATTTTCGTTCTTTTGTGATCTCATAGATGGTATTATGCTTAATTACTTGTGCTAATTTCACCACTGTTTACCAAACAGTGTCTCATCACTCTGATTATTTGTCATTTTGTTTTATTCTCTTTTCTTTCATTTCAGGCACTATCTAAAGCTCTCACGGAGGATGAGCTATTGTATCTCAGGTCTCAATTCAAGTTATTAGAACCTAATAAAGAGGGTCGCATCTCGCTTGAGAACTTTCGGATGGTCAGTTTCTTTCGTAATATTTTCTGTGTGAAGTTAAGCTTACTGTTGGTGGTATTTCAGTTAGCTGGATTAAAAAAAAAAAAAAAAAAAACTTATTTGGCAGGCACTCATGCAAAATGCAACTGATGCAATGCAAGTCTCCAAAGTTCCTGATATCTTGAATTTGGTGAGGCATCTTATAAGTTCTAAAGCTTGAAATTAGAGCTTGTAGAAAATTTCTTATCGTTTATTGACATGGTTTCTTCGGCAGATGGAACCACTATCTAGTAAAAGTATGGACTTTGAGGACTTCTGTGCCGCTGCAATTAGCCCTTACCATCTAGAGGCGTTGGAACGGTGGGAACAGATTGCCAGTACAGCTTTCGAATACTTTGAGCGCGAGGGAAGTCGAGTCATCACTGTTGAGGAGCTGGCTCAGGTATCCAATCACAAACCTAAGAAAAGATTTAGACGACTTGTATATTTTTGTCCAACATTATAGGAACTCTTATGCTTGTGGGGGGGATTTCTGCAGGAAATGAACCTTCCTCCAACCTATCATTCTATGGTTCAAGACTGGATCAGAAATTCAGATGGCAAGCTCAATTTTCTTGGATATACAAAGTACTTACACGGCGTGACAGTACGATCAAACATGAGAAATCACTAGTTTATACACAAATATCATTGATGTAATGTTTTTTATTCTAAACATTCATGATTTCCTTTTTCATATATATATATATATATATATATATATATATATATATGGCGCTCATTTTTCCATCACGACCTCCCTTTTAAAAATTTGACATTCTTCATTTTTAAACTCCCTCGTTTTGTTTTGTAGAAGCTTCTTGTGAAGAACATTACATAGTCGATCCGAGAGGGAGGAACTTCGAACACAGCATGATTGGGATTTCAGAAATTCTCTAGTGGAAATCCAATGTAAATTCAGAGAAATGTCTGTACAATGACCCCAACCCTAGTAGAAAGAATGTCTGTCGTTTGCACTGGGCGAAAAGCTGGAAAGCTTAGTATATCAAATATATTTAAGTGGTGTTTATTGCAAGTAGAAAGTCCAATGTGTGAGCTGACTTCTAACAGAGTTTGCTATTTATGCAAATTAAGAATTTATGGTAGGTGGAAAGAAATGAGAGAGAGATACAATAGCTACTGATTAATTCAGAGATGTGGAACCGAACTCATCTGGCTGCTCCTTTGGTCACTGATAAGAGGTATAACCTTCCTGGCTAGGCAGAAGGTTTCGGAATCAAACCGCAGGGGAAGGTGTGGGACAATGAGTCCAAATGACATATAACACAACGTTCACAAAAGTTACGTGCGTATCGCTGGACATCTCAAAACAAAGAAAAGTGGACATTGTGGAGTAAGAGAGCTTTGGACTAGGAGTGACTCAATGATGAAAGATGCTTGTTGGATATTTTCCTGGATAGTCAGTAATCTGCCCTCAATTCTAGTTTGATAGGTAGTGTAAACTTTCAACAGTCTTGAGCTTATCCGGATCCTTTTTTCATATCTTGGATTAACTGGAGCCTCGTAACACAATGTGTGATTCTTTTTCTTTTTATCGATCGGTGCGTAGAACAATATGCTCGGTGAGGTAATCCTTGCTATAAGCTTGTGCTTTATTGCATTTTATGTGTTAAAACGATGTTTTATTTTATGGCAGCTATGTTGCATGAATACAAACACGATAGTATACAAGGAACATATATTTCAAATATGTACATTATAGTCGTACAACTACGGAAATCATTTACAGGTGACCTATGACAGATCCGACCCGATTAAGTTTCTCAACGGGTCCGGATTGGGAGATTAATCTTCTTTGTTGCTCAAAAGGAAAAAAAGAAAAGAAGAAAAGAAGATATGGTTATGATGATTTAGGTTTTGGTAGCAGATCCACATCTGTCCACAATAAGGTAATATTACCTCCCTCCACCCACCACCATTCCACTGAGCCATACACCATACGTTCGAAGCATTTCTTTCCTTTCCTCTGGCCCATCTCTCAACTTCAAAAAAAGGGTGACAAATACATTAAAAACCCAACTAACTACTCCCAATAACAAACGTTTTTCTCATTATCTCAATTAATAGAATGTTGAGTTTTTTTTAGATATATGAGCATGATGTATAACTTCATTGACCCTCAATTTAAGTTTGCTTTCCTACTCTACCCAATAACAAACGTTCCCTAACAAAATACTTTTTTTCTTTTCCTTTTGATGGTCTGCAAAAATTTTCTCCCAAGTAAAAAACTTCAATTATAGCCGCCATGTCAGTGAGTCGGAGTCGTGCGAATATGGTAAAGAGCAACAATTTCAACGAGTACGACAAAGTATTGCTTGTCCACAGAAACTACAGCAAGTATTATGCATAATTTAGCGCAGTAGTCTTCATCCAAGTCTGTTTCATGAGGTTTCGCAAAATTTATGACATGCCAATCCTCTAGATACCGTTTGGTGATTGACAACAGCTTCGGCCACTCGTATCCTTGAAAGGAATTGTGTCGAGAAAACCTTTCAGAATGAGAAAGCGATAAACAATTAAGACTCACCAACGGAAATCTCAATTAAGGTTAGAAGTATCGAAATCGGTCTCGGAGTAGTATGGTCGGTTTTGGATCAAAATATATATATATAAAAAAAAAATTGGTATCAAAAAAGAAAATAATTATTAAAATTTAAAATAATATATTTTATATATTTAGACATAATTTTTAGCATTGTATCTTAGTAGTTTTAAAATTGAATGAAATAGTAGTTACCTTGTCGATTGGTTTACATACGATAGATAATTTTTCTTTTCTTTCTTTTGCATGCTTTTACAATTATCATGCTTTTACATCCTTGTTGATTGTTTTTTTTATATTCAATTTTTTTTGTCGAATTAATCTGAAAAGAGACCTTCGATATTGATATCGATAGGTATCCAATATCGGTTGGTAACGAATAGGGACATTACAAACCATATAGCAAACTATGATCTCAATCCCATTTCTGTAAAATAGAAGAGTTCTTTTGTTTTGTAGATCAATTCACACTATTTCTCTATTCGGAATTTCAACCCAACTTTGGTGGTAAAAGTGAGGAATTTTAGGGCACCAACAGTGGCCCCTTGATAATTAGGATAATACAAAAATATATATATAAAAAAAATTCCAACAGTTTCACCATCGTTGATGTGATATTTAACATTGCGTATTCGAACCACAAGAAAAGAAAATTATCGTACTGGAATTCAAGCCAAACAAGTGAAAAATAAAAGTAAAATTGGACTTATTTGAATTAAAAAAAGTACAATTAAACCCACGAGAACGGAATTATCTAGCAATTTGAGGGATCCAATTCCCTCTACAGCGCGTCTACACGTGTCATTGTGAGGAAAGAAAGGAAGAAGTTGAGAAGAATGATACACAATTTACTAGAACAACACATGGTGTATTGTAACACGTTTTTGTTAAATTTTTCTTTAATAAATGATCGGTGAAATATTTTTCCCCACAGACTCTAAAAATAAATAAATTATTACAACTACACCAGCTAAAAAAAAAAAAACAACGGAAAATAAAATTGAGACACAATGGTGATTGATGATCTAGACTAGAATAACCTAAGCTACAATTATTCATTTTTAGAGCATCATCAGTAAAGATCATCTCACATTATAGATTCTAAATTTAAAATATAGGAGCTCATTTTGTAGAATAGTAATTCTCATTTCTAGTTCTAGTTTTCTAGATTTTGAATCACATCTCATCCACGACAGCTATAGGTTGGGTCTCCAAATTTCTAGATTCTAGATTGTAGGAACCCATTTTGTAGAATAGTAAGTTCCAATTTGAAGTCCAACTTTCTAGATTTTATATTATTTGTCCCACATCAATTTTTGACCACACAATCTTTGAGATCGAAGCTTACTCTATCATTTCATACTATTCTCATACAAGTCCAACCCAATCTATATATATATATTTTAAATTTTGGACCCCAAACTACATTGGAGAGTTTCGACTACTAATGATGCTCTTAGTACCAAGGAATGAATCTAGTTATGTGTCAAGAGTGCCTTCAATGTAATCTAAAGAAGTGCACCACCAAGAGAATGGGGAAAAAAAAAAATCCAAGAACAAAGCACATAGCAGTAGAATATAACCAGTCTCAAATAGAGATCAAGTATCACAATGAAAAAAAGTCTTACTTTTCCACTAAGAAGGGAGTTGCCAACAACTTAGAGTTGCTTTTAGGTCAAGCAACCAAAAAGAAAGGAGAGAGAAAGTTGACGATAAGATCAACTAATTATTATTAAGAAATTCCTAATTTTACTACCAAAACTCTTTCTTTTTTTTCCCCTTCCCCCTTCACCAATTCTTTTGATGATCAATTAATATAACAGAAGAAGAAGCCGAGACATGCAGATGATAATTAATCTTGAGCATACAGACAGACTCGGAGCTTTTTTGTTACCTAAACCTAAAGAATATATATATATATATATATATATATATATCAAGCCTTGAAGCAGCCGTAGAGGTGGAAGGGGAGATGGTGGTGGTGGTGTCCATGGTTGTGTCCGACGAAGGCGGCGGTGTCGCGGTGGATGATCCCCTGTACGTGGCGGAAGTGGTCGACGTGGCAGGGGATGGTGATGGCGCCCCCCCTGTGCTCGAACCCGTACTCCTCCTCGGCCTCCCTGAGGAGCCCGATGAAGAGGGGGTGGTTCAGGTGGGCCACCGGCACCACGAACCTCTCCTGCTCCTGCCCCACCCTCACCGCCATGCAGCCCTTCGGCGGAAGCGGAAGCGGAAGCAGCTCATGCTCCTTCTTCCCATTCACGTGGAAGTAGTGATTGTGGTGGTGTCCCATCATATGCTAGCTTCTTCTTAGTTCTCTCTATAGGTCTTGTTTCTTGAATCGGAATAGTATAGAGAGAGAGAGAAAATTTCTACTATTTTGTTCTTGTTCTTGTTCTTGCACCACAAACAAGAAGGAAGTGTCTGTATATATTCATAGGGAGAGAGGAGAAATGATTGTGTGGCACTTGGATTGGATTTCCTTCTAAATTAAGACAAGGTAAGCGGCTCCAGAGACTTGCGGGAAAGTTCACAGCTGACTAGTTGGTTTTATTATTGTTTAATTAAGAGTGCGGGTTACCGACCTCTTGACCTTTGGCTCATTGAACCAGATTGGATCGTAGCGTAGTGAACCGAGGATCTCGACCATTGAAGCCAGCTCATGACAGTTTTTTTTTTTCCATAAATAATTCAGATATCTCTATCAACAGTCAGCTTTGTTATTTGTAGGAGGATTCATGTCCAGAGTTAATCAAATTTTCTGTGATTACATTAACATCAGAATTTTTTCTTGTTTGGATGACCAAAAAGTAAAAAATAAAAATAAAAAAATATATAAATTTTTATTTGTTTGTGGGACGAATATATAATTACTATTTTGTCCTTGGATGATTATTTCCGTCATTCTATGGATTCACTTTTCCTCCCAAAATTATTCAACTTTTTTTTTTCTTCCATATGTTTAGGCCTTTTTCAAACACAAGAATGGGAATGACAATTTCCTAAAAGAAAGGAAATGGGCAAATAATTGATTTCATTTTCTTTCATTTCTGCGAACCAAACTAGGCCTAAGGGTACATGTTAAGATATTGATAAATGTGTATTTTATATGTGTACTCACCAGCATATTTATCAATATATTTTATACTTAAGATGTGAATGTAAAATGTGCATTGACAAATGTGATGCTGGAAGAATTCATGTTAAATGTGTTAGTCCTGAGGCTGATCAAAGATGGTAGAACACGGACCAATAGCAGAGCTACAAGTTAAACCCGAAAGTTCTCTCTCTACTAGAACTCAAGTTGTCGTCGATACACAGAGCTTCCGGCAAAAAAGTTTGTCCTATGAGGAACTCGATTCCAACGACCACAAAACCAATAGAGAAGATGGCACACCAGAAACTCGCAAGAGTCTCTCTCCAAGTGACGCACAACTCCAAAGAAGCATGTACCCAAGAACATGTTACAAACTGACTACAAAGAAACGAAAACTGCAACAAGAAATAAAAATGTTCTTCTCTTTATGTTCGCAGACGCTACAATGAGATAGAATAGACCAAAGAGAACAAGAAGAAGGATCATAAAAGAACTCCTGCTGGAGTGATCAAATCCGAATCACCTTCAGCGCATCAGCATAGTATCGCAACGGCGGATAGTCGCGCAAGGACGCGCATGCGCCCGCTCGGCACTCTGCTCAAGCACTCGCACATGCACCCGCGCATGCAACCACAATAGCAACATCGCATGCAACTCGCACATAAAATGATGCACCCGCACGAGCGCAACTAATGCGCACAAGCGCCATGCGCCGATGCTGACGTGCTAAGTGTAATGTGCCCCAACAAAGCGCCACTTTGCGCCCTTGAGCCCGAGTCCAAGTCTGAGTCCGAGTCGCTAAGCCCCTTTGGGGCTTAGCTTCTATGGAATAAATTTCAAGAGCATGACAAAAAGCTTACATGAAGGAGTTAATCATTTTTCATCCTAATAAAACACCCCACATGGCACCCATGTGCCTTACCACACCTCATGTGCACACCTCAACACAAGAAAAGCATTATATTGAGATACCCACTTTGTAGTGTAGCAAATGTGGAACTATCTTTCATAGTCCAAAGGCAAAAATTCCAACAATTCTCCACATATCACAATATATGGGTTGAGCGTTCCCCACAGTGACTGCCCATCATGTATTAGGACAGATGTCGATTCGACTTGAATCTTTTTGCATGGGTCACATAACAGTATGATATAAGAATGTACTAAGCATTTGTCACATCCCGTTCCCAGAATATTGGGTAGATACGAGGACTGACACGCTAACCACACATTGCAGAATACCAAAGTAAGCCGAAATGTGCTTAGGTTGTCTAGAAGACAAATGAGTGAAATCTAGCATGCTATGACGGCATTCCTAAGGCCGACAATTCCTAGTATATTAATCCATTAACAATAATTTCAAGAGTATATCATACATGAAAGTAAAGAGGCGTCCCAAATTATATGTCACATATGATCATGAAGCTAGTGAATACAAAATGCTGTACTAGCAGAGTATAATTATACATGATCAAATATATCAGCCATGGTCTAATATATAAATCATGTTAACCAAAGTCAGAGGAGTAATTTCAGAACAAAATGGCTAATACTGGCCCTTGCTAAATACCACAAAATGAGATAACACTACGAGGGGTGGAAGAAGGAAACCCACTCGTAAGTTTCGGCTGCAGTCCTATGAGTGCAAGCCATCTAGCTGGAAGTACGGTGGATCCTAGTTCACTTCGGGTAAATCTGGCCATGGAAAACTAGTGGTGTCAGAACCCCAAGCAACAAGTACCACAAAGGATCTCAAGGTGTTAACAAAAACCATAATCAACAGAAATAAGAGACATACTAATAACTGAATAAATGCGGGTCGAGCTTTGTTTGGTACCAATGTACATGTCTCGATAAAATAACTATAAAAATTGGTGCACTGATATCACACTAACTATAAAGAAAGATAAGGCGACGAACGGCAAGAGGGCATAGAAACTACTCTGGATCAGAACCAAAACCCTTAAACCAAACAAGGACCGGATTTGCAAACCTTCACCTGACCAAAACTTTGCACTCTAACCATGCGCCGAAAGAAAATAGAATATAACAGGACGAGCTAGATGAATAGACAAACATTCATATCATGATTAAACATGCCTACGACTTGCTATAATTAACTAACTAGGGTTATCACAAACATATTTACTAACAAATGCATGTTTTGAAGAATATCGGTACCACCGGCACTGCTGTCAACCCGGATGGTCAAGGGTACGCTTGTCTAGTACTTGTAGTTCACATCACAAACAATGATGGATAAAGAACTAAATCAGATAATTGATAGCATAACACAACATAACTTAGGCCTAAACTTGTTATGGTAAACATAAACTGGTTTTGTAAACATAACTTATCTGCAATTATCTTGTAACATAAACTGAAACTGAAACTGAAACATAACTGGAACATATACTGGAATGCATATACCGAAATACATAATGTTATGAACTGCGGTTCAATAATAACAACTTATAGTGCCGCAGCACATCACAGGTCTTGTAACCACATTATGCAACAAATCATATAATTACCATGGTATATCACAAAGTCTTGTATGTACCGTGGCATGCGTAAACTTGGTAGGTCATGGGGCCCTTTCCTAGCAGGGTTGGTCCTTGCCTCATGGGGCCCTTGGAGATCGGGGTAGCCGACAACGCAGTATTCTTCCCTCCTAATGATCTAGTCAAATTTTATCTCGTTTAATCATTATTTCAAGTTCTTGAGTCGTGGACACTCGAGAACTTCCTAGAATGACGAGTTACGAGTACGAGCTATTCATGAGTTATTACTGGCGAACTTATCGTATCAGCGACACACGATACATTGGGCAATACTCACACTCGATTGCCCGATGCCAAATACAATAGGTTTATCATACACAATAATTTCTACGGTGTCTTGAGGGTCAGAACATGTGTTAAATTGTAAGAGCACAACATCCAACTATATAATACCCAAAGAAATATCCCAAGCAAAAATAGAAGGAACACATAATAAAATAAGGCGCAAAACTCACAAAAATGAGGTTGGAGCACAAACTCACAGAAACAAGGTTGGCGCCCTTCCGCAAGAAAGTGCGCGAGCTATAAATAGGTGGCGCAAAACACACACAATCCGAGGTCAAAGCTCGACAGCCAAGAAACTCGTCAGTCGAGGAGCACACAAATCAATAATACATAAATTAAAAAATCAACCAAAGCTTCGTTCCTAAGAAAACGAAGAGGAAAGAAAGTGCGCGAGTAGACCAAATGTAAGAAAAGTGTGTCGGCTGACGAAACATAGTAAAAATGTGCCAGATTGCCAAACGCAAAAAAGTGCGCTGACTGATTGTGGCGCACTTTCTTTTGGTTTCCCAGAGAGAACTTTGATTAAATACGTACCAAAGTGCGCCAATCTGGGTTTCCTTTCGAAAGTGCGCTACTGACTCAAGGTGTGTGACTTGCACACTTTTTTCAGGAGACTAAGTGCAGTATGATTAGTACGCACGAAGAGTTGGACAGCACACCAATGCGGCCAAAGTGAAACATAAGTATTTCTACACCAAATGGGTTCTCTTGCATACTCTTCACAGAGCACTGTTCTTCTTCTCCAGCCAGCCATTTTGGTATACGTATTGTATCAAGTTTCAGCACTGAACTTAGCTGGACTCGAAATCAAGCACGACCAAAAACAAAGTTACATAAAATATGATGCTCTACACTATAAGCTAATTAGTTTTGTAAAACACAAAGCTTTTGGAGATCAAACCCCAGGAAAGCAAAAGTGAACCCATGAAAAATCCAAATCTTGAAACTCAGATCTACTCCAAATCATCCATCAAAATCCAAAGCTCAAAGAACTAAATTAGATGAGAATATCAAGGCGAACATTTTCTATCAAACACATTTTAAATTTACACAATAAAAATAAAATTCTAAAATTTATGGCTTTATCATTTGAGCAAGATGTACTTGCCTAGATTGGCTTCTTAGCTTCTACCTCTCACGGTCCAAGTCACAACAACTTATCTCTAGGATTAGGGTTCGGTCTTGAGGGAAAGGAGCAAAGGAAGGAGAAAGAAGAAAGAAAGTGAAAAAAGTGAAATAAAGATTGAATGGGAGGAGAGAAAAAACACTCATATATATGTAAGGGGAGAGGGAGATGGTTTAGTCACGGGTTCAGCCAAAATGAACCAAATGTCCATTCTACAGACGGGTCCTAAACTGGGTCTATGGCAATGCCAATGAGTATTCTACTGGTCTCGTGTAGTCCTTCCAAACAATAAAAAAAATATAAATTATAGGAAGCATCATGCAAATAAAGCAGAAATACATTATCAGAAAATAAATTTAAATATCAAAAATTCAAGAAATACCAAATCTAGAAACGGGTGTGACAGCCTTGAATTCTGCACCATAGTTGTAATTCTTTTCACTCACACAATGACATCAGTTGTGATTCCGGTTGCATATTACAGGCCATGTGCACGCCTGATTTCGGTGTATGTATTTTGGGTGTCTACAAGTTTTTCTTCAAGAGACGACATGTATCTCTTTCCATATACTTTAGGTGAGTTCTTTTAAATATTCCTTGGCATGAAGCCTTGCGCTTCCTTGCGGTGCTATGCCTCTATGACATGGCCTAAAGTCGAGGCTCCACCTCATCGTAGTGTCATCCACTATAGCTTGAGGTCTCAGCCTCTTTGTAGTACAAAACTACCCAGCATGAAGCCTTGCGCTTCCTTGTGGTGTTACGACGCTGTGAGATGACTTAAAGCTGATGCTTTACATATTTTACCTCTTTGTGGTGTCATGCCACTGTAACATGAGGTCACCGCCCTATTTGTAGTGCTGCATACCACTCTTCATTATACAACATTAGGCTACTTGCATATGTGCGGTGCTACACCTCTATGACATGGCTCGCAAAGCGGAGGCATTATCCTATCGAGGAACCTCATGGTGGTGTCACCCACTGTGGCATGGAGACCTTATACGCCTTTGTAGTGCTGCGCTATCGTGCTTCCTACAAAACACACTGGACATTACTCTGCCCGAGAACTCATTAAGGCGTCAAAGCTATCCTTCCATAGTAAATATTCTATTCAAGAACAAATAGTAGACCACATTGATTCCGGGTATGTATCCCACAATGTCCCTGAGGACTACCCACCGTAACTGATATTCTCCTAGTCAATGATTCTTTTTGAACCAAAATTTAGATGCCTAGTAGATTTTTCTTTGAACTAATAACATAAAACTTTATGGTAGAATTATAAAGACACAATATTAGAATGTCTTCAAGCATATTTTGATTAGTGTGTCATCGACCAGCTGGCGCTTGAGACTTTTGGTGAACGGATCCGCCAGGTTCTCCTAGCTCCGAACATCAATCACAGCAATGACTTCATTCTTTATCAGATCATTCACTGTCATGTGCCTCAACCGCACAGCCCTCTTCTTACCATTGAAGAGATCTATTTGATGCCACTACTGCAGTCGCCTGGTTGTCATAGTATATCGTGTAAACCCCTGAATTTTCCTAATTATTAAATCTTGGACTTTTCCTAATTTTCTGGAATTTTCGGGAATTTTCTGTAATTAAAATCAAGGTTTTCAATTAATAAAGGATTTTTAATTGTTAATAAATAATATTAAAATATCATGAAAATAACATTTTTGGGTGTAAAATAGGAAACCGGACTTGGGGTAATTTTCTGGGATTTTATTGGGCCTCAGACCAATTTTTTTAAAAAGCCTAAAAACTATTTTTATAATTAATAAGTTATTTCTGTTAATTATTATTATTATTTTTATTATTTATTTATTTATTTATTTTATTTCGTTTAGGGCCCGGCCCGGCCCAGTGGGCCGAGCCCATTGGTTCAACCGGCCCAGCCCTACGCTTAGCGGGTCGGGCGGGTCGGCCTGACCGGATCCGCGCCCGACCCGGAAACCCAGACCCGCACCCCCTGTTCCCCGTTCTTCCCCACGACCGCGATTTTTCCGCCGCCGCCGCGTTTTCCGGCGACGTGGCCACGCCCTCCGCCAACAGCGCCTCTCCTCCGGATCATCCGCCCCGGCCAGTTCCCCTCGAGCCCTATTAATACCTCTCTCCTCCGCCCTCCTTTTCCTCTTCTTCCCCAAAACCCTAACCCTAGATCTACCCTCCGGCAGCCTCCGTCCCCTTCCCCGGCGCCGACGAACCCCTCCTCTCCTCCGGTCGACGCCGTTCCACCCGCCGAGCCTTCCCCCAGGCGTCTGCAGCAGCACCCGCGGCTGCTTCCCCTCCGTCGGCTATCCCGAGCCCTCGACGCCTCCGGTGGTCTCTGCCGGCGCCCGCAGACCCGACGCCGGCCTCCCCTAGCTCCGCCGACCCCCTCGGCACCGCTCGCCGACGATCCCCCGCCCGGCCGCAGCTCGCCCGCCGAGTCCAGTCTCCTCCGGTGATCCCCAGCCAGCGGGACACGCCGCGGACACGACCCAGACGCGGATTCGAGCCAGGACACGCGTCCAGGACACGATACGGACGCAGATCCGCGTATCGGACTAGAAATACCCCGATCCCGAGTCCGAGGCCTCCCCTCGGTGCTCCTCCATCAGCTTCCCGGTAGGTGCCCCTATCAGAATGCACTGTCCTTTCCAAACCGCTACCCCGTCCGACCGGGACTGACAGAATAAAGCTCTGTCAATCCCGGGATAGCTTAGAATTTGGTAGTTGCAGTTAGTTAGTAGATTTTGGTTGGTTAATTAATTAGCGATTGGATTCAACGATCTCCGAATACGTATATTAATTATATATTTATATAATAAAGATCTTATTAAATATTACGTAAATTAGTAATATTTGACCATTTTACAAATTCAGAGGTTACTATGAACATATAATTTGCATCCATCACTGAAGATATATATTTAAATACAAAAAAATTAGAAATAAATTACTATTACAAATTATTATTATTAATCGATCGTATAAACCTACGTAAATTAGTAATTATTTAATAAATAACTTCTGAAATAATATTTAGTATTTGAATACTAATTAGTAATTATTTAATAGATAATTTCCGAAATGATTTTAGTATTAATTAATAATTATTTAATATATAATTCTGAAATGATTTTCGGTATTCAAAATATAATATGTTTTCCAAAATATTTCTCTTATAAATTAATTGCTAAGAACAAATGATATTGTTTTTATTAAAATCGTTCTTTCCTATTATCCTATCAGAAACAAAACGACTTTTTACCATAAAATATTTTTCTACGATAAAAATAAATAAAGTTTATTATTATTAAAAAGGGTTTTGTTTTACTAAATCACTAATACAAATCATTATTTTTATTTTAATCGATCGTTGGATTCAAATCATTAACTTAGTTGACTAATCAAGGCAGATTAAAACCCTTTGTCAAATTCTAAAATCAGATTATTAATAATTGTAGGTCCCTGTAACTAAGGGCAAGACCGTCGCGACTTCTCACTCGCGTCACCAAACCAACTCCAGGCAAGTTTCATATAATTCAAAACTGGTATTTTAGTTGTAATTAAATATGTTGCATGTCATATAGATATATTGAGATGACACTTGATTTCACGGAACCGACTGATTGACTGATTGATTGATTGATTGACTCATTGACTCATTGACTATTGCCTTGGGAACGGGGGAGTAAAAGTTAGCACCCGTGGTCAAAGCCCCCTTACTGCCTCATTGTGGATAGCTGAAGTCCAACCTCACTGGACTGACGCCGCACCGTGTTCACGCGAACACAGATTGCCTCCAACCCCAGCCGGCCACGGGATGCTACTTTTCTCAAAACACTTTTAGTGATTGTAGTTTGTCATCATTGCTTCATCGACATTTACTGTTCTTGTTTCATATTTGTTGCATACAAAAAAAAATATGAATACTGTTCAAAACTATTTCATTGCATCATTTTAATTATCGTTAAGATACTGGAATTGGATATATGTTCTTGCTCCCTCCTGACTGGAGATTAACAATTTTAGGTGATTGCGGTGACGATGATGAGTATGATACCTTTTATGGTCCGGACCAGAGTTCTGAAGCCCTAGCTGAACCTAGCCAGGAGGCCGATGTTTAGTTGCTTCCCTTTTATTTTTTTAAATTGTAATAATCAGGGTTGAAGTAATAACCCTGGACCATGTTTTGTTTAATCCTTGCTTGTAAAAGAATTTCTCTCAGACTTAGTAATAAAAATTGAATTTCCTTCATGTATTCTGGATGTCTGTGTGTTACTACGGATTGATACAGCTTACTGCCGCCGTCTCACAACGGTGCAGGCTGGGCATGATCCGACTGGACCCAGTTTATTGGGATCGGGTCGTGACATGTTTTCAGTGGTGGCCCATGCAGGTCCAGTTTACAACCTTTGGTCTAGTCAACTTAGGCTAGCCAAACAAACCGACTTGCCTTTGACTCTAGGTTTAGTATGACTTTAGGAAAACAGACTCTAGAAACAATTAGAACACTTAGAATTCTTGAAAAAAAAAAAAAAAAAAAAAAATTTTTTCAAACTGTCACATCATAGGACCAAATTCTTCTATCTATACATATGTACAATTATTTTTTTGCTTATAGAACATAGGTTACATTGCTTATGTTGCTTCCTAAACCTTCCAGAAGATGGCACGAGGAAAGACAACCCGTTCCGGTCCAGCCGAAGATGAGGCTTCGTCTTCTGAGCACACCCCAAATCAAGCTCAGTCGGACCCCTCTCCGTTGCAGCTCACAGATCGCCCCCATGCTGCAAGAGCTCCCCGCGCTGCCTACACTTCAGTAGTGCATGCAGCTCCACCCATTCCTCCCAGGACCACATCGATTCCAGCCGATGTGACTCCTCCTGTTGCACCACCTGTGCCGGTGGACCCTGCTGAACTCGTAGGCCTGCTACGAGGAGTTCTTGAAGCCCAGAGGGCCCAAGCTGAAGCAAATCGCGAGCAGACCGCGATTATGAGAGAGGGCATGGAGAACGCCCATAATGTAGCCATGGCAGCGCTAGGAACATCCCGGTCAGAACAAGAGCCTGCCAAGGTAATTGAGAATTTAAAAGCTTGGATTTCATTAATGAATTTCTAGTCTAACCACAAACCTGTTATCCAGGTAAAGGTTGGAACTGTAGAAAACTTTAAGAAGTTGGACCCGCGTCCCTTCAAGGGGACCGAAGGCATCATCTACGCAGACGAGTGGCTAGATGATATGGAGCGACTCCTCAGCGTCGCTCGACTCCCAGACGACCTCATGGTTGAGGCCGTAGCACTCCAGCTGAGAGACTTGGCCAACATTTGGTACCGCAACGAGCCAAGATTTCAAGCTGGAGGGATCTCCTGGCGGCTATTCAAGAAGCAATTCAAGCGGAAGTTCTTTCCAGAGGCTGCCCTCGAAGCTATGGGAAGACAGTTTCAAGATCTGAAGCAAGGAGACCGCACAATTGAAGAATATGCGGCTGAGTTCAACAGGCTTGGCAGGTTTGCAAGCCACCTGGTGGACAACCCTGTGGAACGTGCTAAGAAGTTCCGGCACGGACTACGTGAAGAGATCCGCACCTTAGTAGCTGCTAACGGTGCGAAGACTTATGACAAGATGTTGAAGGTGGCTCAAGATGTAGAGGCCAGTGCACCTGCTCGACCCAAGAGGGAGCATCCAGGGTCAAGCAACAGCTATCAGGGCAACAACAAGAGGCACAGCAACAACAACAATAGGCCCTCCTATCCCCAGCAGTCCCAGCAACAACAGCCAGCAGCGGCCAACAAAGCGCATCAGTACCACCAACCAAAGGCGGTCAACTGCGTCTACTGCAAAAGGCCAGGTCATACCGCAGAGATCTGCAGGAAGAAATTGGGACACTGCCTTGCTTGTGGATCTGCCACCCATCAAGTGAAGGACTGCCCCACCGCATACAACAAAACTGGAGCTGGACAGCAGAGAGGTCCACTGCCTACTCAGCAGCAGCGCTACAACCAGCACAGAGCCGGGCAAGCTTTTGCCTTGACTGTGGAAGAGCCAGAAGCTGAACCCGAGACGGAAGGAGATGTCATCGCAGGTTCCATTCTACTTCATTCGCACCCTGCCTTAGCATTATTTGATTCTGGAGCATCACACAGTTTTATATCTGCAAACTTCATCTCTGCACACCATCTAGTTACTGGCATAAGTAAGATAATCTGTAGGGTTATGACTGGTGGAGGACCAATACCCATTAGTGAGACTTGTAGCTGCCCAGTCACTATCTCAGGACATGAGTTTCAGACTCAGTTCCTAATAATGCCTCTGCCAAACTATGACGTAGTCTTGGGCATGGATTGGCTTAGTCAACATCATGCTCTGATAGACTGTCGAGAAGGCTGCGTAACTCTAGATCCACCTGGAGGACCTAAACTCAAAGTGATTCGAGCACCTGAAGGCGTGGAATGTGTGTCCTACACATCCATCACTGAAGAAACCGGACCCCCTCATCCTCTCATAGCAGAATTTATAGACGTCTTCCCAGACAATCTTCCAGGGCTACCCCCTGATCGAGATGTGGAATTCTCGATCGATCTTATACCTGGCGCAGCACCAATCTCCCAACGCTGCTACCGAGTGAATCCCAAGGAGTCCAAGGAGATGAAAGACCAAATTGACGAGCTTCAGGCGCAAGGATTCATCAGGACCGGTGCCTCACCCTGGGGTGCACCAGTCTTGTTTGTACCCAAGAAGGATGGGACAGTTAGAATGTGCATAGACTACCGGGCATTGAACAACATCACTATCAAGAACAAGTACCCGCTGCCCCGGATCGACGATCTCTTCGACCAGCTGAGTGGAGCTAAGGTTTTCTCGAAGATAGACCTCAGATCGGGTTACCATCAAATCAAGGTGAGGAAGGAAGACATTCCAAAGACGGCATTCAACACCAAGTATGGACAATTTGAATTCTTGGTCATGCCCTTTGGTCTTACCAATGCCCCAGCAGTGTTCATGAATCTCATGAACAAGGTCTTCCACAAATACTTGGACCAGTTTGTCGTTGTCTTCATTGACGACATTCTGATCTATTCGAAGACCAAGGAAGAACACGAGCAGCATTTGAGGATAATTTTGGAAACCCTCAGAAAGGAGAAGCTATATGGAAAATTGTCCAAGTGTGAATTCTTCTTAGACAAGGTGGACTTTCTCGGCCACGTTGTCACAGGAGAAGGCATATCAGTGGACCCCAAGAAGATAGCTGCCGTGGAAACATGGAATACTCCCAGGTCAGTTGCAGAGATCAGAAGCTTCTTAGGCTTAGCTGGATATTACAAAAAATTCGTGAAGGACTTTGCAAAGATTGCTGAGCCCATGACCAAGCTAACCAGGAAGAATGAAGAGTTCGTCTGGACCGAAGCGTGCCAGGCGTCATTTGAAGAGCTGAAGAGAAGGCTAACAACAGCACCAATTTTGTCGCTACCCTCAGGATCAGGAGGATTCTCAATTTATAGCGACGCGTCCGGCAAAGGATTAGGATGTGTGCTCCAGCAACATGGAAAGGTAATTGCTTATGCTTCCCGGCAATTACGGACTCATGAGAAGAACTACCCGACGCATGACCTGGAGCTAGCAGCAGTCATCTTCGCCTTGAAGCTGTGGAAGCACTACCTGTACGGCGAAAGAGTAGAGATATACACGGACCACAAAAGTCTCAAGTATGTCTTTACACAGAAGGAGCTCAACATGCGTCAGAGACGATGGTTGGAGCTCATGAAGGACTTTGATATCAGCCTGCAGTACCATCCCGGAAAGGCTAATGTGGTCGCCGACGCACTTAGTCGATATCCGATGGCGATGTTCTTGACGACAGATCGGTACCTACTGGAGGACATGGAAAAGCTGGGTTTAGAACTCGTATTGCCTGCAGAGGAAATGAAGAAGCTTGGACGGGAAGCAATAGTACCCGGCGTTGACTTCCCCATGATGCATTTGCAAGTGCAATCTAGCTTGATGGACAAAATCAAGGAAACTCAATTCGAGGACGGAGCATTGTGCAAGCTCAGGGACCAGGTGTTAGCTGGCACACTGGAGGGATTCTCTATTTCAGACGACGGAACACTGAGGAATGGCACCAGACTTTGTGTACCTGCTGGTGAATTGAGGGAACAGCTGATGCAGGAAGCGCATCACTCACAGTATTCCATCCACCCTGGAGCAAATAAGATGTACCGAGATATACGGGAGCACGTATGGTGGTATGGAATGAAGAAGGATGTCTCAAAATTCGTTGGCAGATGCTTGATCTGTCAGCAGGTGAAAGCAGATAGACAAAGACCAGCAGGACTTCTTCAGCCACTGCCCATTCCAGAATGGAAATGGGAGCACATCACTATGGATTTTGTGTCAGGATTGCCTCGATCCCAAGGAGGGAAGGACGCTATTTGGGTGATCGTAGACAGATTGACTAAGTCTGCCCACTTCATTCCCTTCAAGGTTGGTTTATCCACCGAGAAGTTAGCTGCCCTATACATGAGACAAATCGTCCGGATACATGGAGTTCCTGTGAGCATTGTATCAGACCGAGACAGCCGCTTTACTTCTCACTTCTGGAAGAGCTTGCAAGAGAGTCTGGGGACCCAACTGAAGTTCAGCACTGCATATCACCCACAGACCGACGGACAGTCAGAGAGAACCATCCAGACGTTAGAGGATATGCTGAGATCTTGCGTCCTGGATTTTGGAGGATCATGGGAGGACCACCTACACTTGGTAGAGTTTGCTTACAACAACAGCTACCAGGCCAGCATCGGCATGACTCCTTTTGAGGCTCTGTATGGACGTCGTTGCCGCACTCCCTTGGCTTGGGACGACGTAGGAGAACGAGTCATGCTGGGACCTGAGATGATTACAGATGCGGCTGAAAAAGTCAAGGTGATCAGAGACAGACTTCGGGTGGCTCAAGATCGTCAGAAACATTGGGCGGACAGCCGTCGCCGACTTGTGGAGTTCGAAGCAGGTGATAGTGTCTTCGTCAAGATCTCCCCCACCAGAGGAACTATCCGTTTTGGCAGAGCTGGAAAACTTAGTCCCAGGTATATTGGTCCATTCGAGATAGTGAGCAGAGTTGGAGAGGTGGCATACAGAGTGGCATTACCACCTAATCTTGAAGGCGTGCACAACGTTTTCCATGTATCGCAGCTGAGGCGTTACATTCCGGACCCGAGCCACATCCTGGATCATTCAGAGTTGGAGATTGGGCCAAGTCTTACAGTACCAGAGCAGCCAGTGAGGATCATAGACCGTATGGAAAAGCAGTTGCGGAACACCGTGATTCCACTGGTCAAAGTTCAATGGCTCCACCACTCCCCAGGCGAATCCACCTGGGAACGAGAGGCTGAGATGAAGCAGAAGTACCCTCATCTGTTTTAAGGCATGTTTACCCTTGTTTCTCCCTTCAATTGTAGTAAATTTCGAGGACGAAATTTCTATAAGTTGGGTAGGTTGTAAACCCCTGAATTTTCCTAATTATTAAATCTTGGACTTTTCCTAATTTTCTGGAATTTTCGGGAATTTTCTGTAATTAAAATCAAGGTTTTCAATTAATAAAGGATTTTTAATTGTTAATAAATAATATTAAAATATCATGAAAATAATATTTTTGGGTGTAAAATAGGAAACCGGACTTGGGGTAATTTTCTGGGATTTTATTGGGCCTCAGACCAATTTTTTTAAAAAGCCTAAAAACTATTTTTATAATTAATAAGTTATTTCTGTTAATTATTATTATTATTTTTATTATTTATTTATTTATTTATTTTATTTCGTTTAGGGCCCGGCCCGGCCCAGTGGGCCGAGCCCATTGGTTCAACCGGCCCAGCCCTACGCTTAGTGGGTCGGGCGGGTCGGCCTGACCGGATCCGCGCCCGACCCGGAAACCCAGACCCGCACCCCCTGTTCCCCGTTCTTCCCCACGACCGCGATTTTTCCGCCGCCGCCGCGTTTTCCGGCGACGTGGCCACGCCCTCCGCCAACAGCGCCTCTCCTCCGGATCATCCGCCCCGGCCAGTTCCCTTCGAGCCCTATTAATACCTCTCTCCTCCGCCCTCCTTTTCCTCTTCTTCCCCAAAACCCTAACCCTAGATCTACCCTCCGGCAGCCTCCGTCCCCTTCCCCGGCGCCGACGAACCCCTCCTCTCCTCCGGTCGACGCCGTTCCACCCGCCGAGCCTTCCCCCAGGCGTCTGCAGCAGCACCCGCGGCTGCTTCCCCTCCGTCGGCTATCCCGAGCCCTCGACGCCTCCGGTGGTCTCTGCCGGCGCCCGCAGACCCGACGCCGGCCTCCCCTAGCTCCGCCGACCCCCTCGGCACCGCTCGCCGACGATCCCCCGCCCGGCCGCAGCTCGCCCGCCGAGTCCAGTCTCCTCCGGTGATCCCCAGCCAGCGGGACACGCCGCGGACACGACCCAGACGCGGATTCGAGCCAGGACACGCGTCCAGGACACGATACGGACGCAGATCCGCGTATCGGACTAGAAATACCCCGATCCCGAGTCCGAGGCCTCCCCTCGGTGCTCCTCCATCAGCTTCCCGGTAGGTGCCCCTATCAGAATGCACTGTCCTTTCCAAACCGCTACCCCGTCCGACCGGGACTGACAGAATAAAGCTCTGTCAATCCCGGGATAGCTTAGAATTTGGTAGTTGCAGTTAGTTAGTAGATTTTGGTTGGTTAATTAATTAGCGATTGGATTCAACGATCTCCGAATACGTATATTAATTATATATTTATATAATAAAGATCTTATTAAATATTACGTAAATTAGTAATATTTGACCATTTTACAAATTCAGAGGTTACTATGAACATATAATTTGCATCCATCACTGAAGATATATATTTAAATACAAAAAAATTAGAAATAAATTACTATTACAAATTATTATTATTAATCGATCGTATAAACCTACGTAAATTAGTAATTATTTAATAAATAACTTCTGAAATAATATTTAGTATTTGAATACTAATTAGTAATTATTTAATAGATAATTTCCGAAATGATTTTAGTATTAATTAGTAATTATTTAATATATAATTCTGAAATGATTTTCGGTATTCAAAATATAATATGTTTTCCAAAATATTTCTCTTATAAATTAATTGCTAAGAACAAATGATATTGTTTTTATTAAAATCGTTCTTTCCTATTATCCTATCAGAAACAAAACGACTTTTTACCATAAAATATTTTTCTACGATAAAAATAAATAAAGTTTATTATTATTAAAAAGGGTTTTGTTTTACTAAATCACTAATACAAATCATTATTTTTATTTTAATCGATCGTTGGATTCAAATCATTAACTTAGTTGACTAATCAAGGCAGATTAAAACCCTTTGTCAAATTCTAAAATCAGATTATTAATAATTGTAGGTCCCTGTAACTAAGGGCAAGACCGTCGCGACTTCTCACTCGCGTCACCAAACCAACTCCAGGCAAGTTTCATATAATTCAAAACTGGTATTTTAGTTGTAATTAAATATGTTGCATGTCATATAGATATATTGAGATGACACTTGATTTCACGGAACCGACTGATTGACTGATTGATTGATTGATTGACTCATTGACTCATTGACTATTGCCTTGGGAACGGGGGAGTAAAAGTTAGCACCCGTGGTCAAAGCCCCCTTACTGCCTCATTGTGGATAGCTGAAGTCCAACCTCACTGGACTGACGCCGCACCGTGTTCACGCGAACACAGATTGCCTCCAACCCCAGCCGGCCACGGGATGCTACTTTTCTCAAAACACTTTTAGTGATTGTAGTTTGTCATCATTGCTTCATCGACATTTACTGTTCTTGTTTCATATTTGTTGCATACAAAAAAAAATATGAATACTGTTCAAAACTATTTCATTGCATCATTTTAATTATCGTTAAGATACTGGAATTGGATATATGTTCTTGCTCCCTCCTGACTGGAGATTAACAATTTTAGGTGATTGCGGTGACGATGATGAGTATGATACCTTTTATGGTCCGGACCAGAGTTCTGAAGCCCTAGCTGAACCTAGCCAGGAGGCCGATGTTTAGTTGCTTCCCTTTTATTTTTTTAAATTGTAATAATCAGGGTTGAAGTAATAACCCTGGACCATGTTTTGTTTAATCCTTGCTTGTAAAAGAATTTCTCTCAGACTTAGTAATAAAAATTGAATTTCCTTCATGTATTCTGGATGTCTGTGTGTTACTACGGATTGATACAGCTTACTGCCGCCGTCTCACAACGGTGCAGGCTGGGCATGATCCGACTGGACCCAGTTTATTGGGATCGGGTCGTGACATATCGGTACCGCCGTAATCTATGCACCAACCAATGCAAGATCATACATGAGCTCCTGAAGTCACTCTGCTTCATCCGCTGTAGCTGCCAGTGCATAAAACTCATATTCCATCGAGGAATGAGAGAGCATAGTCTGCTTCTTCGACTTCCACGATATAGTAGCTTCACCCATTGAAACATGTATCCTCCTGTGGACCTTTTGCTCTCTACTTTTGAATACCAGATTGTATAACTGAAGCCTTCAACTACTGTCGGATACTCGCTGTAGTGAAGTACACACTTCTGAGTCCTTCTGAGATATCTCATCACTCTCTTTACAGCCTTCCAGTGCTCCACACCTGGGTTGCTCGTGAATCGACTCAGCATTCCCACGACGAAAGCTATATCAAGAGTTGCACTACCAAAATCTGTGCTATTAGCGACGTTTTTTAGCGACACAAGTTATTGAAGTCGCTAATTTTTGTAATATTAGCGACTCTAATAAAAAGTGCCGCTAAACGTCGCTATTTGCGACGTTTAGCGACAATAATTTTTATTGTAAAAATATACGCCTGTACAGGTCGTTGAACGTTGCTAAATTTTTAATAAATAGCGATATTTTTGCGACATTCAACGACGATATTTCCTATTAAAAAAATATACGCTGACAAGGGTCGCTGAATGTCGCTAAATTTTTAATTTATAGCGACGTTTTATGACATTTCTTTCGTCGCTATGTTTTTATTTATCTACAACGTTTAGCGACATTTACTTCGTCGCTAAGTTTTTATTTATCTGTGACGTTTAGCGACGTCTATTTGAGACGCCGCTAAATTATTTAATATAGGGTTAGCCGGTTCATTTCCCCCCATTCTTATCCAAATTTGCGAACCCCCCCCGGCTCCCCCCCCGGTGCGGCCCCCGGAGGTGCCCCCCCACCAGCTCCCCCTCCCCCCGAGCGCCCCCCTCCGGCACGACTCCTGCCCTCGCACGGTTTCTCCCCTCCGACGACCTCGAGCTTCTCCTCCTCCTCCTCTCCACAGCTCCAGACACCTCTAGGTAAACCCTAAGCCTCTCTCTCTCTCTTTCAGATACGGACACGACAAACACATACACACACAGACATGACACAGACACAGACACATGTATAGGGTGGCCCAGGCCATGGACTCGCGATCCAGGACGTCGAGTTTGATGAATCAGTCTATGCCGCGGAGGGGGGTGCTCAGGTCCGGCCGACGGCGGGCTAGGATATACACGGTCCACGGTGCACCGGACATGCTCAGCCTCTTTAGAGCCTCCACGAGGTTTCGACCGACCATGTCGGTGGCCCCTATGACCAGAGCTACTGATCCATGCTCCATGTTTTATTAATTGTGGTAATGTAGATAAAATGGTTTCCTGGTAATTTATACTAAAATTGGATGATATCTACACCCCCCCAAATTTATGGATATGGATTCTTACTGTGGTTTGGGTCAGGTAGGTCTAAGTATAAGCTAAACATAAAAATATTATTGTGTAGAATAAGCTTGTACCTTGTGTAATAAATTTTATTTCTTTAATAGAGATAATAGCAGTATTATTAGGAACTATTTTGTCTTAAGGACTTCGTAGATCGCGATAATGCATGTTCTGATAGTTGTTTTGGAGTCGATGGTATCTAATAAGTTTTTTTTATCCTTTTTCTTTCTTTCTATAATCAGATTAGACTTGATTGTGTTCAAGTGACGGATTCCAAATTTTATATAATAAAGAACTTCTATCGAACTTTATATATATATATATATATATATATATATATATATATATATATATATATATATATATATATATATATATATATATATATATATATTATTCTATGTATTTTTTATATGCAACTTTCTATAGTTTTGAATGACAATTCTTAGTTAGTGGATCAATTAATTTAGTTGACTAATTTTAATAAATTCAAATCTTGAGCAATTAATTTAACTTAGTTGATAAATGATAGGTGTGACCATCCTAAATAGGGTTAGTATATATGTATAGGGGAATAAATTCGGAGGTTTTATTTATGCATTAATGTAGTGTAAAGGTTATAAATTAGTCTAGGTTATAATAGAGTATATTAGAACGTTAAGGAGAAGTGTTAGTAGTGGTTGGTGTTAGAAAGCATTACTACTTGCAAGAGACACGTGACGACACCCATATCCTTCTTTATTTATGTCCATCTTTGATGAACATGCATGTGTATCCATCTTTGCATCCATTTGAATGATATATACTTGAACAATTTGTATCTATCTTACAGAAGTATCTAAAAATAGATATGAATTACTACCTATGGCATCGTTCATGGATGTCAACCGTCATCCTGATGACATATACGGTGTGCGGGATAAATTTATAGAGGGTGTACAGCAGTTCCTGCAGTTCGCCAAGGCATTCCCTTAGTACATGGAGGGCACCAAAATTAAGTGTCCATATGTGAGATATCGCAACTTGAAATATCATCCAGAAGTGGATGTGACATATTTGTACTCTAGAGATTAGTACTTTCTCGCATCCCTCTACAGCTCCGTCGGTTGACGAGCTCTGAATGCCCGTCGTTGGTGGTCTTCAGAGGGATACGTACTATGGTACGGGATCTTACGGAGCCTATGTTGTGACACTGTCATCCAGGGCCCCCTCTGACAGTGTGTATTTCTCGCAGCTTTCGTAGGCGTCGGCATGAGCCCAAGAGAACGTTGACCATCAGATTGCTGACCTACGTGACTAGTTGCTACGGAGGATTTTGAAATGGCTATAGCATGCGTCGCAGACGGATGATGCGACGATCACCTCACGTTTTGATTCGCTCGAGCATAGCCTTATGGAGCTCAGGACTCTGAGCCATACGACAGAGCACATCCTTAAGGAGATCAGGACTATGGACCAGACGATAGAGCGCAGCTTGGAAACTCTGGTCGCATCTACAGAGTACAGACAAACGGAGCTGGAGGGGTCACATACGGCCATGAGCGACTCACATGCCAGGATCCATGCGGCGTGAGATTTGTTAAGCTGGTCGGTGGCGAAGAACACTTCGACTACTAGCATTAGAGCAGATACGTCCTTCTGGTCCGCCGGCATCGATACCGTCTCCATCACTGCTTCCTCCATCGGCATCGGTGACACTTTCACATGAGCACTATGAGTTCCTTCTATCCCAGATGCACAACGGTGCTCCTCCTGATCAGTAGTAGTCCTTATTTGGACATGTTTTAGTGTGTTTGTGTGTATTGGCCCATTCTTGGGTCTTTGATGTATTTATTTCATACTTTTTATTATATTCTGAGACGCATGTGACACTTATTTTAAATTTATTTATCTACTTCTTGGGACATATTTAATGTAATATAACTTTATAGAGATTTTTTTATGTGAGTTTAGTTTATTATTCATATTAATTGTACACCAAAATTTATCGACGTTGAGTGTTCCTCCGAAGGGGTCGACGAACCCAGAGAATTCAACGGAGGGTTGCCCTAGGTCTATTTATATAAACTGTGGTTTTATAACTGTAGGTAGAATTTTGTCGAAAAATATTTTACAAACTGCATTCTGTTTTTTTTAATTTTTTTTCAATTTAGCGACGTATTGCGAAATATTACGACGTTTCATGACGTACATTTAAGTCGCTAGAAAGTATCAAAACGTTGCTATCTGATACCAATGACGTCGCTAGTATGTCGCTAAACGTCGCTAACATGCTGACATGGCAAAACTTGCCATGTCAGTATTGTTGTAGCAAAATATCGCTCATAATGTCGCTAATGTAGCGACATTTTGCGACCAAATATTACGTCGCCATTTAACGACGTCATGTCACTAATCGTCGTATATTATGCGATGTCGTTTCTTCGTAAATATATGTTGCTACAGCGACGACTAGCGATATTTTTGTTGTCAGCGACCATAAAATATGCGACACCGTAAAAATGTCTCTAATTACGTCGCTGAATTATTTTAGCAACGTTAGTTTACATATTAGCGACATTTTTAGGCGTCGCTAAAATGTGTTATTCTGGTAGTGGATAGCCTCCCTCCAGAAGACAACATCTCTGGTCTTCATCGCCTCATCATAGGTAAGCGGATCTGCTTTCACATGATATGTGATAAAATCTTCTCCGAATCCTTCGATCTCCTCACTCGCTTAGACACCGGTTCTGCGAGTTATGGTTCAAAAGTTATCTCTGGAATGACAAATTCTTCTTCGATTACTTCTTCATTGGAAGCGTTAGCCTCCTGTGCACCCACACTATTCTCCGAAATATCTATAATAACAATGTTCTTTTGCCTTACAAATTTATCTTCAAAGAATTCTTTGTCGCGAGATTCGATGATATAATTTAATTCTATATCAAGAAACCTCCGAGCATCACTCTTCTCAGCATAACCCAAGAAGATGGTCTTCGTAGTCCTCGTACCCAGCTTCTGTGTCTTCAAGTTCGGGAGCTTCACATATGCCAGATACCCCTACACTCGAATGACATTCAAGTTGGGTCTGACTTTGAGCCAGAGTTCACGAGGAGTGACAAGGGAAGTTGCGTACGGTACTATGTTCAAGATGAACGTTGTCGTCAACGCAGCTTCTCTCCAGAAGCAGTTTGGAAGACCTGCAGTCATCAACATTGAGTTTATCATCTCTGTCAACGTCTTGTTCTTCCTTTCTGCTACTCTATTTGATTGAGGAGAATACGAAGCAGTTGTCTCATTAATAATTCTATGTTCTTTGCAGAATGATATAAATTTAATGGATCTATACTTTCTACCTCGACCACTTCTGAGTCTCTTGAGTTATTGCCCTGTTTGACGTTCAACCTCAGCCCTGAACTCATTGAATTTCTCGAATGCTTTATCTTTTGACTTGAGCAGATAGACGAATGTATACTTCGAGTAGTCGTCGATGAAGGCAATAAAATACTTTATCTTGGACTTTGTGGAGAACTGTTTGAAGTCACAGATATCTGAGTGCCCCAACTCCAAAAGATCTGTGCTTCGGTTAACCCACTTGAACGATTTTTTTATGATCTTTGTCTGCGCACAGACCTAACACTTCTCTACATCCTTACCCCCCATATTTGGAGATAAGTACTATACTAGACATTTAGTTTATTCTTTTACAATGAACGTGCCCTAGTCTATTATGCCATAACTTAAGAAAATAACCAGAAGAAGCGACTGCATTTATAATTTCATGCAGAGTTACAAGTTAAAGTTTAAATATCCCTTCGTTACAAAATACTTTTTTGAAGTATGTTCCTTTATAGGACATCACCATATGTCCAACATTGATGTCCATCCTCAATCCTGTATTGCAGAGCAGACTTTGCGAGACCAGGTTCTTGGCTATCATTGTTACGTGCTTAACATCTTAAAGCGTCGGTGACTTTTCCGAAGTCAGGTTCAATACTACCGTTCTGGTCCGAAGTACTTCAACTTGTGCTTGGTTCACCACCATAACCTTCTCAGACGTAGGCTTATATGTGGTGAACAACTCCCTCTTTGAGCATACATGATAGGATGCGCCAGTGTCCACCCATCATTCAGTATCGACACTAGCCATCACAACCTGCGCAATTATAACAACCTTGTTAGGCTCACCTTGCTCTGTCTGTTTGGGCTTGGATTTGCAGTCTTTTCGGTAGTGGCCCTTCTTGCCACAGTTAAAGCAAGTCACTTCTGACTTGGGCTTGGGCTTTGGTTTGAACGAGGCTGACTTCACCTTCAGATGGTTGAAGTCCTTCTTGTTTTTGTGAGAAGCCTTCTGCTTACCCTTAGAGTCCGCAGCATGCACCAAGTTAGCCTTTGCCAACTGCTTGTATAGGGAGTCCAACTTCAGTTGCCCCTTGGCTTCATCTTCAATGTAAATTCAGTGAAGAAGATCTTCGAGCTGGATCTCCATCTTCTTACGGTACATGTCAGTCTTGAACTTGACCAACATGGAAGAAGTTTGGTGACTATAGCCCCTACCATGAACTTGTCTTCCTGTTTTATGCCATTTTTCTCCAGTTTCTGTTGTATCATTAGAAGTTTCTTGTTGTAGGACTTTGCCACCGAGTCTTCCATTGTATTTAGGATCAATAGCCTACAGAGGTCGTTGTCCTCCTTCCACTTGGAGTGTGCATCCTATGATACACCAACTTCAAGTTCTCCTCCATCTTCAGGGATGGTGGGTTTAGGGTCAACCAACACATAGGCAACTTTGACAAGACGAAGATTCAGAAAGATCTTCCTTTTCCAAATATTGTAGTGTTCGCCATCAAACTTCTCAAGCTTGTAAAATCTATTATCGAGAAGGTTAGAGTGGTTCTCCATCTAATTTGGATCTTGATTTGAGATTGTTAGTCCCGAGGTTGATCAAAGATGTTAGGACACGGGCCAATAGCATAGCTACAAGAGAAACCCAAAAGTCCGCTCTCTACTAGAACCCAAGTTGTCTTCGAGACACATAGCTTCCGACAAACAAGTTTTTCCTCTGAGAAACTCGATACCAACGAACCACAAAACCAATAGAGAAGATGGCACACCAGAAAGTCACAAGAGTCTCTTTCCAAGTGAAGCACAACTCCTAAGAAGCTCGTACCCAAAAACATGTTACAAACTGACAACAAAGAAAAGAAAACTACAACAAGAAATAAAAATATTCTTCTCTTTACGTTCGCAGACGCTACAATGAGATAGAAACCACCGGTGCTCAAAGTAAGATTCGTCCTATCCACGATCTGCTCCAAGGAACCAGCAAGTTCTCGAAGAACTTCTGGAACGCTCATGTCACCTCCCTCCTGGACTAGCACGAACTCCTGGACTCCTTTTGCCGGTGGATCAGCCTCTCCTCTCCTCAACTCTCTCTCTCTCTCTCTCTCTCTCGAAAAAACTACTTATGAGGGCTGAGAGGAGAGTATTTATAGAGGAGAATGGCCCCTAGTCGGTTACAAAGAGATAATAATAAAATTAATTCAAATCCCATAAAATCAGATTTAAATTAAAGACACAATCTTTCTGTAACCAAATCCGAATCGCCTTCAACAGCGTATCAGCACAGCGACCCAGCTGGCGCACATAAAATAAGCGCACGAGCGCAACTAATGCGTACAAGCGTCGATGTTGACATGCTAAGTGTCACGACCCGCACCCGAAAATCGGGCATGAGCCGTGGGTACGTCCAGCCTACGCCGCAGAATCGGCGGTAGAACGCTGTAAAGGTCCGTTCTAGGTCAACCATATCTATCTATATCTCACTGAAAAATCCGGCATGACCTCTCCAAAAGGAGGGCAAAACCACGCAATATATATATGTGAATAAAATCCTCTCCAACAGGAGGGCAACCACGCAATATATATATATGACAATAATCTCAATCACAAAACTAGAGGAAGAATATAAGCACGATATGATATAAACAAGAAACAAAACCAAGAGAGCAAGGCAATCCAAAATAATACAGTCCAAGTCTCTAAGCTACAACATCTCACAGAAGCACAAAAGAATAAGTACAGTCATCCAAAATACAAACCACTGGAAATAACCCAGGAAACCCACCTAGCTAACTAGGGTGCTATCGGCGTCTCCTCGGCGCACTCCTCCTCGGGGTCACAACAGTCGTCAACACCAGGCCCGTAGAACGTAGGGCAGTAGTCCTCAGGATCCTCTGGAAAAAAATATGCCCAGTCAGGACTGGAGCGAAGTACATAACTCTGAAAGCAACTCCAAATGCATGGTAAGGTGTATATGACGAGCAATAGAAAAGTAATCAAGATGCACAGGAAATAAATATATGCTGGAGCACAATAAATAGCTGTAATATAAACTGGAGAACAATACAAGTAGTGGAAAAGTAACTGCAGGTGAGAAACATGAATACTAGCTAAGTGCCTTGAGCACAAGTTCGTTATATGATCGGCTTAGGTTGCACATGAAAGTCACTACGATAACTCCGTTATGCGTGAGTTGCATAACCGACATACACATGAATACTGTTTGGCTTTGATCATATAACCAACTCACTACTCCCCTCCCCCACTAATACCATTGGATCCAACCACAACACGCTACGTACATGATAATAGCTCGCGCACACGAAGGCGAGAGCACAAGAAGTACATGATAGCACATGATAATCAATACCCGAAGCACATGATGAAATACACGTGATAGAGTACCCGCTGAACACGGTAAGGGGGATAGCACCTCATGACGGGATCCACTAGTACCAGCTCGTGTAACAACGTGTCAGAATCAAGTATTACAGTTCTAGAACAGGTGATATAAACGCTTTCATGAAATGGAAACTATCAGAGGTAGGTACTCGCCTGATGTCCTGAGCAACTGATGAGGATCGAGGTCCGGACCGGTATCGCAGGGACCTAATGCGAAAAGCAGAATTAAACAGGGTTCTAAGCATTTAAACTGATATAAAATAATTAAAAACAGGCTTCTAGGGCTATTCTAGGTCGAACGGGTCAAACCGGTGAAAATTGGGTCAAAAAGTCAACCCGGGGTCCAAAAAGTCAACTCTAGGTCAAAACTAGGTCAAACGTTGACTTTTACGGTCAACGGGGACAATTATGGTCAAAGCTAGGTCAAACTAGGGTGCCCCTGAAATTCTAGGTCAAACCGAGCTCATTAAGCTACTAAACTCACAAACTCGCCTAATCGAGATACCGGGATACCCTCGGTATCCGATACCTCGCCCTAGGCCACGCACCCCGCCTAAACCCGCTAAAATCTATGCTAGCACGCGTAATTATATATATATAAACATATAAAAATCATTCCCAAGCATTTCCTAGGCTAATGCTCAAATACCCCGCTCGAAACTCAATACCTTGAATATCTCAAGGTATCGAGATACCTCGGTATCTCAAGGTATTGAGGTTTCGCCCTAAGGCCCTCTAACTAGCTACCTAGCTATTAATTATATACCTAGTTATTAATCTAGGCTAGGTAATATATATATCTACCATATATATATACATCTAAGTATGTATATACATATGTATATAGATATCCACACACATTTACCCGATTACCCAATATCTTACCTATACACCTATATATGTATATAACTTAGGCATATAGATATTTATATCTCTTAGATAGGTATATCTAAGAATCTAGTTATCTACCTATCTAGTATCTATCTACCTATCTAAATACCTAGCTATCTATCTATCAATATCTATCTATCTATCTATCTAATTATCCATAACTTATCTTACCTATTTCCAACTACCTATCTATCTCTCTAATCTAGCTAGCTATCCATCCCTCGCTACTCGCCTCGCCAACGCGCTGCTGCTGGTCCCTGGCATTGCTGCTGCTGCTGCTGTGCTTCGCATTGCTGCTGCTACTGCTCTCAAAGCTGCTGCTGCAGCTGATGATGCTGCTGTGCTGCTGCTCCTTCTGGAGCTGCTGCTGCTGCTCTCCTAGCAGCAGCTAGCTGCTGCTGTTGCAGCTGATCTGCTGCTGCTGCAGTTCAGTTTTCTCCCCCCTCCATCTCACACATACACACACACACCCCCATATATATACATATATATATCACTATCTATATATATATATACATACATATATATCTATATATATAACTAGATATCTATACATATATACTCATCCACACACTCTAACACACACACTAACACACTAATACACACACACTTAAACACACACACCTATAAATATACATAGCTATATATATATATATAAACACACATATATATACATATATCACTAGATATATATATATATATACACACACTTATCAAAAATATATATATATATATACACATACACCTATATATATATATATACACATACACACACACAAGCACACTCACATATACATATATATATATATATAGACATATACATATACAAGTACATAAATATAAATACACACACATATATAAATATATATATAACACACATACATATATATAAATATATATATATAGACACATAACAAAACAAACACAACCACGCACACAACATTCAAACCACACGTCCTACTCACGCCCAACGACCCCGACACTCACCAATACCCTAAAATATATAAAATATAGCCCGAAAACTCTAGCACACACTTCCCGATACTAACCCAACACGCGCACAAAGCCGAAACGAGGAAACCAAGTCGAAATGGCCGTTCGGTCATTTCGACGAACACGTGGTGCGTGGCTCGGAAAACCTCCTGAAACGCACACCAAACGAACTCGGAATCGGCCCAAAATTTACCCACGCGCTCTACACGATGTCTAGATCCTAGAAAATGCGCTCCCACGTCGATTCTAGGCCCGTGGCGGAAACGCACACAAACTTAGAATCGGCGACGACGAAAAGCCCCAATTTCGCCCGAAACGCCCGTTTCTCCGCGACGCGGCTTCCCGTGTCCAAACGGAGACACGCACTCACCCTCTAGACACCCGACAACGTCTACCTAGGTCCATCTAACCTAGGGCATCACCCAAAATTGGGCCAAATTCGGATTCCACCCGAATTCGACACAAAACCTAATGTCAAAGTCTCTAAACTCACCCAAACTAGTTCCAACTTCCTCCTACGGGTAGGGTTAGGGTCTAGGAGGGTTCTACAACACTAATTACACTACACAAAAATAATTAGGAAGGGGAAAGTTAGGTTTTACCTCTTGGGAGTTGGAATCCCAAGGCCAAAGTCTCAAATTCCCTCCAAATCAACTCCCTCAAGCTCCAAGCTACCAATTCTAGCTCTCACACTAGATCTAGGCCCCTCACACCTAGGTTAGAGAAAATGTAAGGTTAGGGTTAGCTTAAAGAAGAAGAAATGGAAGAAGAAAGAAGAAAGATGGAGAAAAGCTTACTTGGAGAAGGAAGGAAGAAGAAAGGAGAAGTGGAGAAGAAGAAGGAATGAAGAAGAAGAAGTAAATGAAGAGAGGGGGCTGCTGTGGCTGTTCTCACGGGTGGGGGTGGTAGGTAGGGCCGGCCAATGCTAAATAAAGGGTTCACACAAGTCACCAAATTCCCAAAATGCCCCTATTGACTCGGTTTTGGGTTCCGGGTTCCAAATGCGCTCAAACTAGTTCCAAATCTCACCAACTAACCTCCTAAAAATAAAATAATAATTCTAGGCCCCAAAATAATTCTCACAAGGGTGTGGGCTGGGTCGGACATGGGTCCACTAGGGTCTGACATGGGTCCAGGCTAGCCAAAACCCTAAAACAATCAAAATAAAAATAAGACAAGCACTAAATAATTATAAATATAAATAATTAAATACAATACACTATTTATCAAATAAAAAAAAATATAACCCTATTTTCTAGAATTGGGTAGTGACAAGTCTACCCTCCTTAAAATAATTTTGCCCTCGAAATTAAAAGACGAAACTAGGACAGGAATGCAAAGAAAGAACCATACCTCAGGGCTCGAAGAGATAGGGGTATCGCTCGCGCATTTCATCCTCCCTCTCCCAGGTCGACTCCCCTGGAGAGTGATGCCTCCACGCGACGCGAACCAAGGGAATAGTCTGGTTCCTCAACACCTTCTCTCGCCGATCCAGAATCTCCACCGGCTGCTCTGGATAGCTAAGAGTAGGGCCCACTGCGATCTCCGAGTGATCCAATACGTGACTGGGATCCGCCACGTACCGTCTCAACTGCGACACGTGGAACACATCATGAACTCCCTCCAGCGTAGGCGGCAACTCAAGCCTATACGCCACGGCGCCGACCCTCTCAAGAACACGGAAGGGTCCGACGAAACGTGGGCTAAGCTTCCCGCCTCCACCGAAGCGAATAGTGCCCCGCGTCGGAGAAATCCTCAGGAACACCAGATCTCCAACCTAGCACAAACAAGGTCTCTGCACTTAGTCTAAAACAAGCAATCACAAACAAACACAAGAACAAAATCTAGGTTCTAAGCTATACCTCGAACTCCAAAGGTCTCCGGTGGCTATCGGCCCAATGCCGCTGCCTGTCCTGCGCCACCCGAAGTCTATCTCTAATGAGCTTGACCTTCTCCGCTGCATCAACCACCATCTCCGGGCCAAGCAAAGCTCTCTCACCTACATCATCCCATGACAACGGAGTGCGACACCTCCGTCCATACAACGCCTCAAAAGGTGACATCTCGATACTGGCTTGGTAGCTGTTGTTGTAAGCAAACTCTACCAAGTGCAAGTGATCCTCCCAAGAGCCTCTGAAATCCAAAACACAGGTGCGTAGCATGTCCTCAAGTGTCTGAATGGTCCTCTCTGACTGACCATCTGTCTGTGGGTGATACGCACTACTAAACTTGAGCTGGGTGCCCAAGCTAGCCTGCAGACTCCTCCAGAAATGCGAAGTGAAGCGACTGTCCCGATCTGATACTATGCTCACTAGAACTCCATGCAGTCTGACTATCTGGCGCACATACATCTCTGCGAGTCGCTCTGTAGACGTACCCACTTTGAATGGTAGAAAGTGGGCCGATTTGGTCAACCTGTCCACGATGACCCAAATCGCATCCTTCCCGCCTGGAGAACGGGGAAGTCCAGAAACAAAATCCATGGTCACATGCTCCCATTTCCACTCTGGAATGGGTAACGGCTGGAGTAATCCTCCTGGCCTCTGCCTCTCCGCCTTCACCTGCTGGCACACTAAGCATCGGGATACGAAGCGTGCTACCTCCCGCTTCATCCCGTACCACCATACATGCTGTCTCAGATCTCTATACATCTTATTGGCACCTGGATGCATAGAGTACTGGGATCGATGCGCCTCCTGGAGAACCTCCTCGCGCAACGACCCACTCGGCACACATAACCTGGTACCGTGCCGCAAAGAACCATCATCAGCAATGGTGAAGTCATCTGCTAATCCCATCTGAACCTGCTCCCTGATGCTCCTCAGGGACTCATCCTCAAACTGTGTAGCCCTGATCCGGTCTACCAACTCTGACTGAATCTGCAGTCCCCACATCTGCATCTCAACTCCAGGCACTATCACCTCAATGCCCAAGCTCTCTAGATCTGCCAGAAGATAACGATCTGTAGTCAGGCACATAGCTACCGGATACCTGCTCAATGCATCCGCAACTACGTTCGCCTTCCCTGGATGATACTGCAATGATATGTCGAAGTCTTTCATCAACTCCAACCATCTCCTCTGCCTCATGTTCAGCTCTTTTTGGGTAAACACATACTTCAAGCTCTTGTGGTCTGTGAAGATCTCCACACGCTCTCCGTATAAATAGTGTTTCCACAACTTAAGAGCAAAGATGACCGCTGCCAACTCCAAATCGTGGGTAGGGTAATTCTTCTCATGAGGACGTAATTGCCTGGAAGCATAGGCAATCACCCTCCCATTCTGCTGCAACACACAACCCAGTCCCTTCCCCGATGCATCACTATAGATAGTGAATCCTCCAGAACCTGATGGCAACGTCAACACTGGAGCTGTCGTCAACCTCCTCTTCAGCTCATCAAAGGCGATCTGGCACTCCTCTGACCAAACAAACTCCACGTCCTTCCGGGTCAGCCTGGACAACGGCTCTGCAATCCGGGAAAAATCCTGAACAAATCTCCTGTAGTAACCTGCCAGTCCCAAGAAACTCCTGACCTCGACTACTGAACTCGGAGCACTCCATGCCTCAACTGCCATGATCTTTCTCGGATCCACCGAGATACCCTCTCCAGTCACCACATGACCAAGGAATTCAACCTTGTCAAGGAAGAACTCACACTTCGAAAGCTTTCCATAAAGTTCCTCCTTCCTGAGAGTCTCCAGCACTATCCTCAGATGCTCCTCGTGCTCCTCTGGGGTCTTCGAATACACCAAGATGTCATCTATAAATACCACCACAAACCTGTCCAGATGCTGATGGAACACCTTGTTCATCAGATTCATGAACACTGCCGGGGCATTGGTCAACCCGAACGGCATCACCAAGAACTCATACTGTCCATATCTGGTCCGAAAAGCTGTCTTCGGAATATCCTCCTTCCTGACTTTCACCTGGTGGTAGCCTGTCCTCAGATCAATCCTGGAAAACACCCTCGCTCCGCTCAACTGGTCAAAAAGATCATCAATACGCGGCAGCGGATACTTGTTCTTGATTGTGAGGTTATTCAGAGCCCTGTAGTCGATACACATCCGTATCGACCCATCCTTCTTCGGCACAAATAGTACCGGAGCACCCCACGGAGAAGAACTAGATCTGATAAATTCCTTGTCCTGAAGCTCATCCACCTGCTTCTTCAACTCTATCAGCTCACTGTTGCTGACTCTATAGATGTGCTGGGATATCGGCTCCGCGCCTGGTACCAAGTCTATAGAGAACTCCACGTCTCTGTCCGGAGGTAACCCTGGCAACTCCTCCGGAAAGACATCCATATACTCCTCTATCAGTGGATGTAGCGACCTCGGCTCTACCACCAGGGCTCCGCAGAAGACTCCCTCGGTCTGCTCCGCTGCTCCTCTGGCAAACTGAAACTCTGGCTCACCCGGCGGACTGAACAAAACTCTGCCTCCATGACAATCTATACTAGCACAATGCGTACTCAACCAATCCATCCCGAGTACAATATCGTAACTCGGAAGTGGCATTACGAGTAGGCACACACTCAACTCCCGGCCTCCCAAGGTAACTCTCCGGTCTCTGCAGACATCACGGACTAGGATGATACCACCCCCGGTCGTGATCTTGCAGAGTCTAGCTAAAGGTTCAGCAACAAGATGGTGTCTAACAGCAAAAGATACAGACACAAAGCTATGGGAAGCACCGGAATCAAATAAAGCAAGTGCTGGAATGGAATCAAGGAGAACAGAACCTGAGATAACATCACCAACTGGCTCGGCCTCGTCCACTGTCAGGGCAAAAGCTCGCCCCTGCTGTCCTCCTCGGTGCTGCTGCTGGTGCTGGGCGAACCTCTGCTGCTGAGTCTGCAAAGGCTGACCTCTCTGCTGCGCTGCAGGTGCTCTGGCTGGTGCCCTCTGAGCGGCTCCTCCGCCCTGAGCTGGACGGGCAAGAGCTGAAGGACAATCCTTCAGCTGGTGATCTGCGGCGCCACACAATAAACATCTGCCCAGCCTCTTTCTGCATATGTCCCATCCGTGCCCTGGCTTCTTACAGAAAGGGCAAACGATGGGCTGCCTCTGGCCCTGCTGCTGACCCTGCCTCTGCTGCTGAGGCGCCTGCCGGAAGGGCGCCCGACCCTGACCCTGGTGCTGCTGGGTCTGCTGGAATGGCCTCTTGGCCGGGCCTGCACTGCTGCCTGCTCCGGAAGTGTCTCTGCCCCTCTTCGTCTTCAGCTCCAAATCATCCTCAGCCCTCTGAGCATCGCTGACAATCTGCTCGAAGGTCGCCTCGCGGTCGCTCCTAGTCAAGGACTTGACCGCCATGACTAAGCCCTTGCGGAACTTCCGTGCCTTCGCTGCCTCTGACAACCCCTCAACAAATCTGCCCAGACGGCAGAACTCCGCTGCATACTCGTCCACTAGCATACTCCCCTGGACGAGCGCCTCGAACTGACTCTCTAAGGCACTGAGAGCCACGTCCGGGAAGAACTTCTCCTTGAAAAGCTTCTTGAAAGCCTCCCAAGTCAATCCCGGAGCTGCTATCCGCGTATCCGTGCGGAACCAAGTGAGGGCAAGGTCGAACATCTGGCTGCCCGCTGCCTCTATCTGCATGCTGGCTGGGATCATCGCCAGCCGAAAGATGCCCTCGATATGCTCGATCCAGTCGTCGGCATACAGGATCCCCTCTGTGCCGCGGAACTCCTTAGGCCGCATCCTCTGAAAATCGATGATAGTACCCGGCCTAGGATACTGAGCCTGCTCTGGCTGTGGCTGGATCTGAGCCACTCTGTCGACCGCTGTCAAAGCCACCTGATGAGCATTCTCAATGCCCATCCTCATAACATCTGCCTGGCGGTGCTGCGCATCCATCATCTCTCGGAAGAATGCGAACAACTGCGTAGCATCCACTGGCGCAGGCGGTGGTGGAAGAGGTACCACCGGGACAACTGGGGTGGCTCTCGGATCAATGGGAGTAAGGGGATCTCCGAGAGAAACTGACGCTCCCTCAACCGCAGGAGTGGCGAGTGGAGCGGTAGCGGCTGCCGGAAGTCGAGCAGGTCGAGAGGTGGCAGACCTCTCGGTGGCAGCTGCTGGGGCGGTGCGCTGAGATCTGGTCTCCGGAGGCATCCTGAACACAGATCAAAAGAAGTCAATACAGTGCAAGAAACGATAACATCAAAGAAGGACAGTAATATTGCAAAAGAAACAATTTCAGGAAAAATTAAGATAGCAAGAAAAGTCAGGAGGGGTCCTAGTTGTGATTGAGCACACTCTCTCTCAGCCTATCTCCTATATCCTATTGCAGGTAAACCTAAAAAGCCGACCAGCATGGGCCACCACCAAAAACGTGTCACGACCCGCACCCGAAAATCGGGCATGAGCCGTGGGTACGTCCAGCCTACGCCGCAGAATCGGCGGTAGAACGCTGTAAAGGTCCGTTCTAGGTCAACCATATCTATCTATATCTCACTGAAAAATCCGGCATGACCTCTCCAAAAGGAGGGCAAAACCACGCAATATATATATGTGAATAAAATCCTCTCCAACAGGAGGGCAACCACGCAATATATATATATGACACTAAGTGCAAAGTACGCCAGCAAAGTGCCACTTTGCACCCTTAATGTCACGCCTCGATCTCCCGCGGACCCGATCGCCCCCGCCGGGTGCGAATCACTGCGCCAGCGCTCTCGCGGGACGGCCGTTCCCCTCGGGACATGATGTCGTACGATCTTGGAGATGCTCTCACACAAGGCAACAACATAAGTCATCTTGGTTATCATCGAACAGATCGAGTTTGCAGCGAAGGAGCAGCGTTACAAACAATAATCCATCAGAGTAAATGAAGCAAAGCTCAAGGCACGAGGTTCTCTGAATACAAAAATATCGTTCTATATATTATGTCCCTCTATACAAAAGCAGCTTAAAATACAACTCGATACGGCTCAAGACATCGACATCAGATTTCTGGGTCACGGGGATGAGGCACGGCTATTGCTTCCTCGGACGATCCTGCACCTGCGAACTAGCTAACTTTTGGTGGGTCAGCACTTTGGGAAAAATACTGGAGAGTATAAGCAACGAACAGAAGCAACATTCACTCAAACCAACACTAAGTAAGTATGTGATAAAATATCACATTACTAGTGATCTTTCTAGTTTTACCTAGGTTTACATGTAGTACAGTCTAGAGTCATATTACACTTCTTTGAAAAATATCTTTGAAAGTCATATTTCATATTCGAAATACAAGCAAGCAGGCAAGACAAGCAGTTCATGCACGATATGCAGGTTCATTTACTAACTCTGGTGCGAAGCGTGTCTCGTGAGTCATATTCATTCTCTAAAGACTCTGACATGCATCTAGTGGACTATTCTTCTTATCATCTCTCTCTCTACTCTTTTTATCAACAACTATTATCTTATCGTAGAACGAGATAAAAGCATATACGTAAACAAGGCTTCTCTATAAAAGCGGTTAATACAAGAGAGCATGTTCGATAGCATGTATATTACTTATTCAGTGATTCTTACCCTTCGTCGAACTGTTATCCCTGCAGCATACATACAAGTTAGCAAGAATTTATATAAGCACATATGTTCTATTCCATGTTCATCTCTTCATCAAACAGTTAGGTAAGCAAGAAGGCTGAATCCTGACATGCGACCTAACTATATGATGGCTCATGAGTCTACTTCCTCATGATTAGTAGTAGTGTTATCACGGCCCAGCACTGCACTAATATACTCGCTCATATACTAGCTGCTTTGACGCATGAACCACCTATCTAATAGACATGAACACCCCCTTGATCACGATGACTTCTTTGCCTCAGGATATTCTCTCTGATCCCCCTAGGGAGAACGGTCCCCAATGCCCCAAGAACCGGTCGTGGGATTATCCTTGTGCATAAGTTGTCTAAAGACCAATGCATGAATGCGACTCTATCAGATAAACTCTATATGGATGCAGCAGTTCAATAACAAGCATATAATCAATCTCTTCTCTTCTTTGTGCGGACATACTGCCATCTCTATCTCTATGCGGACTGGTCGCCGTCTCTCTGATACCGTTCAAGCATATTAAATAGTTCTATCTTTGCAGTATGATAAAGAAAACATGTAATAGTCTCTATTTAAGCAAGCATGGAAGCAGTTCTCTATCTCTTTTAACTAAGTATGCAATTCTACTCTTTATTTAGCATACGATGGAAATATATGAATATTTTTTTACTCTTGTTTATGAGCATGACAATGGTTTAATCGATAGCAGTGACAGTGTTCTAAGCATGCAACATTCTTTACTATACTAGCATGACAATGGTTCTCCATTTAGACAAGCATACAAGTTCTCTAGTTAAGCATGCAGGTTCTCGTTCTATCATTCTCATGTTAACAATAATCTTCTTAGAAAACAAGCAATACAAAAATTCAGATTCATTATTCAGGCATGCATGAATCAGAGAATAAAGTTCTGCCCACTCACCTAGATCAATTGTCTTCTAGTTCAACAAGGAGCTCTTCAAGAATATTTTCTTTTTGAGTCAGCAAACCGATATCTCTTGTACATAGTGCCAGTGTGGAGCAGGATACTATACTTGAGCCCGAGTCTGAGTCTGAGTCGCTAAGCCCTCCTATGGAATAAATTTCAAGAGCATGACAAAAAGCTTACATGAAGGTGTCACGCCCCAGTCCCAAAATACCGAGGGACCGGACGCGTGATAATGGCCAGCAGCATGCACCGATGGACAAACCCAATTTAATGGATCCATCGGGCATACTTAAGCTGTATTACATCAGTCAGGGTTTTACTATTCTCATCCACAGATATAAGATAGCAACATCAGCAAAGAAATATTAAACAACAACAGTCAAAGTAAATAAAATCGGAGAACAATCCGATATTAAGTCTGTTTACACAAGTTCTCAAAGACAGGAAATAAATAGTTCAATTAAACAGGAAATAAAGTCTATTTGCCATAAGACTGAGCATGGCGAAGCAATTGTTCATGAGAAGTCCTCAGCGATCACCTCGTCTTCAGGTTCATGTGCTGCTCCGAGTAGTGCCCCTGTTCCGTACACCTCTGGGTAGATCTCGTCTGCTAAATCTGGGGACATAATCCATTCCAGGTCCTCAGGGGACATAGCAAGGTACAGAAAACACAAGCCAAAATAAATGCAGTAATGAAACAATTAGGGTAAATAATTGAACCAGCTAAGTGATAATGCAATTGAGAGTTATTATTCATACTCAGGCTGAGACTACTACAGGATCAGTGTCAAGAAACCATAGCAGTGTTTTCTCGAAGGGCCAGTACCGGTGCCAAAGCTCTGTGTCAGAGACTAGGACACATCCAGATTACAATATATAATATATTCAGCCTTGATATGGTAATACTCTCCCCATCCAATGTAATCATGCATCTCATGTCCACGACGTCTCATGTCCATGCCATACAGGATCAAAACTAATGCAGCAAGTCAGAATAAAATCTAAGCATGTAAACTGTATAAGTCATAAACCTGTATCCTATACAGAATTACCTTGAATAGTCAGGACGATTCTGTCTCATGATCTGTGTCAAGTGTCCTGGGTATAACGTACTTGATATGGCAAGTACTAGAATTATAAATGTCACGATATCCATCTGTAGATGACATTGCCCAACCCCGCATACGGTATTGGCACCCGACTATGATCGGACGCTAAGCAAGTCACACGGACCTAGGGTTAAGCATGTACAACAGTCACAGAAAAATAAATCTGGAGAAAATGAATCATTAAACTGTATTTATGGCAAGGTACACTTGCCTGGGTTTCCTGCTTCAATTGTAGCTCGAGCTTCAGCTGGATTTCCAAGCAGTACTTCGGTTGCTGAAATAAACATCACCATCAGGTCCAGAAAATATTAATCAGCTAGGAACGCCTGTCCTTGAGTCCAATTTGGAGACAAGGGCAAAAACATCATTTTCGGGTCAAGGCGGGGTCCAAATATGGGCCGCTTTGCACCGAAAAACGCGTCAGGGTCAAAGGTCTCCAAATCAGTCCAACTTAGTGTCAACAGGTCAGGAACGATGATACGAACCCAACGAAACTTCCAGAATTGGATTCCGATGAGCCGTTCTCAAAATCGTCCGTCGAGTGGAGCCTGTGGGGCCCACGACATACGATTTTGTCAACATTCTCAGAATCGAACCAAACTTGGCTCACAGGACCAGCGTATTGCTACGAGTTCGATGGCGTAAGTTTCGTCCCGATCCGACGTGTATACACTAAGTTACAGCGAGAATCAGAATGGTCGGATACGGAGCGGTGTCCGCGGATACGCACTGATTCCGGTGTGCACGCACATCCGAATCAGCTTCTGCGAAATCCTGTACGTCCGTATCAATGACGTGCACGTATCTGTGAAGACCGCACGCGACCAAGTCGTCCCGTTTGGCGGGGCGTACTCAGTTCCGGGGTGAAACAAGGCGTTGGTTTTTCCTGTTTTTGGATCGCGGTGTGCGATCACTACAGGACGCGATGCACCGAGCGGTTTGCACGGGCACCGAGAGGGTCATACAGGCTACGCGATGAAATTTACGGAATCGAAATCAGAGCTACGAGCAAGAAGTTATGGGTACCTGAACAGGGTCTGAAAAACTGAATTTAAATCGTGTCCGACACGTGTCACAGAACTAAGGCTGTGTCCGGGTCTGAGGATCCTGTATCCGGCCGTGTCCGACACGCCAGGAACCTAGGTTTAGGGTTTCTAGGCTCTGGCCGGAGCTGGCTGAGCACGGCGGAGGCGAGCGGCTCTCGGCGGAGTCTGGCGGCGAGGCGGGCGGATCTCGGACGGCCGGAGACGGCGGGCTGGGCAGCGCAGGCGGCCGGCGTCGTGCTGGGCAGCGGACTGGAGGGCTGCGGCCTGCTGCTAAGGCATCGAGCTCGGTCGACGGAGGCGGGGAGGGGCGGTGCCGTGCGGAGGAGGGATGGAGGCTGACAGCGAGGTCAGTTGCAGCGGCGAGGGGACGCCGGAGAAGATGGCCGGAGGTGATGGAAGAGGGGAGGAATCGGGCTGGAGAGAGGGAATTTGTAGGCGAGAGGGAGGAGGAGGAATGACGGCAGTTTTTGGAACGGCCGGAGGCGATCGGACAGGGAAGCCGGAGCGGTCGGGCAGCGAACGGGCGGCGGCCGTTACCGGCGACGGGGAGTTCAGGGGTCGGGTCCGATGCGGGTTGGGAGAGAAGAAGTCGTGGGCCGGGTTTGGGTGCTAACGGGTCGGGTGGCAGGGGATCCGGCCCGATCCGTAAACAGGAATGCGGGTCGGGTCGACGGGTCGGGTCGGGTTGCACTAACGGCCCGGATCCGACCCGATAACCTTGAACCCGGTTCATCTAGACCGGGTTCGGTTCAGTTCAGGCTAAATAAACCGGGTTTATTAGTGTTTAATAAATTAATTAGTTTTAGGGCTTTTAAAATCCATCCGGGGTCCAATAAATTCCCGAAAAATTATCCTATGTCTAGTTTTTCATTTTACACCATAAAATATTATTTTCATAATATTTTAATATTATTTATTATCAATTAAAAATCTTTTAATAATTAAAATACTTGAATTTAATTACAGAAAATCCAAGAAAATTTCAGAAAATTCAGAAAATCCAAATTTATCAAATTTTGAAAATCAGGGGGATTACAATCTACCACCCTTAAGAGGATTGCGTCCTCGCAATCAAAGAATAACCGGTCAACAAGGATGACACGGTTACCAATTTTATTTGAATCACAATACAATAAAGAAAATCAAGGTTCATGGCTTGAACACATAGGAAAAATCATTTTCCTAAGTAAAAATTATACAATTTGCCAAATGTGGGAAATCTAGAAAATTACTGTTTTTATAAAACCAGATTATCTTTCAAAACTTATCAGGTTAACATTTATAAAACATTCAAAATTACTAGGTTAACTCTAGATTATCAATTATTTGCAAGTTAAATTATCAGATTAGGTCTGGGGTCACGAACCAGCAGGCACGAACTACAGAAATGCTAGAAACGGAATAACTATAAAGACTTACGCGCATTAGCAACTCCATGGTTTTGCGCGTCTCCCACAGTCATCGCGAAAACTTGGCCGCGTCATTGAGGTGGATTCCTTTGCTGCTGCTGGACCTGCTGGAAGAGTACGGCCTGGGGTATCAAAGGTGGTCTCGGCTGATACCTTCCTGGAGGTGGTGGTATAACTTCTTCAACTTCCGGTTGCGGTGCTCCCAATGCTGGATAGGCTGGCCTCGATGTTGGTAGTGCTTGTTGGTTAACCATTGGTGCTCTTTCTCGATGCTCAGGACATTCCTTTAATAAATGCTGACTGGATCCGCAAGCTAAGCATAATTTCTTTTTGCGTCTGCACTCGTTCTCTATATGGCCTCGCTTGTGACAATATGGACAGACAGGTAGTACTTGTGGAGTTGCTTCTGGCGGCTGGTGCATGTGAGACCTCTTTGCAATTTCTTCCTATGGTGCTCCGGCTGGTGCTGATGTGGCTGGTTGATGAACCGTCAATGCTTTCTCTCGATGCTGAGAACAGTCTTTGGCTAAGTGTTGATTGGTTCCGCAAATCAAGCATAATCCTAACTTGCGTCTGCACTCCTTCTCATTATGGCCTACCTTGCCACAATAGTAACAAGTAGGAAGGAATGAGGCTCTGGATACTGCTCTCGGTGGTGGATTCATCTGTGGTCGCTTTGCAACTCTTTCCTGTTGTTCTTGGTCTGGTGCATGAGGCCGCTTCTGGCTGGACTCTATCCTGGTGATGCTCTCCATGGCCCGTGCTGCAATAACAACGTCCGTTGCAACGGAGCTGATTAACTTTCGTAGCTCTGAGCTAAGTCTGCAAACGAACTCCTCCGTTTGGCTTTGCTGAGCCTTCTGATAAGCTTGCATCATCGGGTAGTAAATTTGAAACAGCTGTTGCACGTCCATAGCTTGCCCTTGTGGGATGGTAGGCATTGGTGGAGCAAACTGTGTCGATGGTGGAACGTCATCTTCCTGGATTCTCGAGGCAGGCTGTCTTGCTTAACTGCTTTGTTGAGCTAATCGACCTTCATCAACTGGTGTCACTTCATCTTCCTGGGTGACCACAGCACCTTGTGGTGTTTCTGGATGAGTCTTTTCGCCGGCTTGTGGATCCATAATTCTGCAACCAAAATAACCTATAAGAGGCACACAAGAATCAAAGCAGGATGCAAGTCAAGAATTAATTCGAATCCGATACAGATATCAAGAACGTTTCAAGCAAGTGGATGAGATCCTAAAAACTTATCCTATTCTTATTTGCAGGCCTGTTCGGTTCCTAAGTTGAAATTGAACAATTTAGTCGTTGACCTGCATGGACCACCACAAAAACCATGTCACGCCCCAGTCCCAAAATACCGAGGGACCGGACGCGTGATAATGGCCAGCAGCATGCACCGATGGACAAACCCAATTTAATGGATCCATCGGGCATACTTAAGCTGTATTACATCAGTCAGGGTTTTACTATTCTCATCCACAGATATAAGATAGCAACATCAGCAAAGAAATATTAAACAACAACAGTCAAAGTAAATAAAATCGGAGAACAATCCGATATTAAGTCTGTTTACACAAGTTCTCAAAGACAGGAAATAAATAGTTCAATTAAACAGGAAATAAAGTCTATTTGCCATAAGACTGAGCATGGCGAAGCAATTGTTCATGAGAAGTCCTCAGCGATCACCTCGTCTTCAGGTTCATGTGCTGCTCCGAGTAGTGCCCCTGTTCCGTACACCTCTGGGTAGATCTCGTCTGCTAAATCTGGGGACATAATCCATTCCAGGTCCTCAGGGGACATAGCAAGGTACAGAAAACACAAGCCAAAATAAATGCAGTAATGAAACAAATAGGGTAAATAATTGAACCAGCTAAGTGATAATGCAATTGAGAGTTATTATTCATACTCAGGCTGAGACTACTACAGGATCAGTGTCAAGAAACCATAGCAGTATTTTCTCGAAGGGCCAGTACCGGTGCCAAAGCTCTGTGTCAGAGACTAGGACACATCCAGATTACAATATATAATATATTCAGCCTTGATATGGTAATACTCTTCCCACCCAATGTAATCATGCATCTCATGTCCACGACGTCTCATGTCCATGCCATACAGGATCAAAACTAATGCAGCAAGTCAGAATAAAATCTAAGCATGTAAACTGTATAAGTCATAAACCTGTATCCTATACAGAATTACCTTGAATAGTCAGGAGGATTCTGTCTCATGATCTGTGTCAAGTGTCCTGGGTATAACGTACTTGATATGGCAAGTACTAGAATTATAAATGTCACGATATCCATCTCTAGATGACATTGCCCAACCCCGCGTACGGTGTTGGCACCCAACTATGATCGGACGCTAAGCAAGTCACACGGCCCTAGGGTTGAGCATGTACAACAGTCACAGGAAAATAAATCTGGAGAAAATGAATCATTAAACTGCATTTATGGCAAGGTACACTTGCCTGGGTTTCCTGCTTCAATTGTAGCTCGAGCTTCAGCTGGATTTCCAAGCAGTACTCCGGTTGCTGAAACAAACATCACCATCAGGTCTAGAAAATATTAATCAGCTAGGAACGCCTGTCCTTGAGTACAATTTGGAGACAAGGGCAAAAACGTCATTTTCGGGTCAAGACGGGGTCCAAATATGGGCCGCTTTGCACCGAAAAATGCATCAGGGTCAAAGGTCTCCAAATCAGTCCAACTTAGTGTCAACAGGTCAGGAACGATGATACGAACCCAACGAAACTTCCAGAATTGGATTCCGATGAGCCGTTCTCAAAATCGCCCGTCGAGTGGAGCCTGTGGGGCCCACGACACGCGATTTTGTCAACGTTCTCAGAATCGAACCAAACTTGGCTCACAGGACCAGCGTATTGCTACGAGTCCGATGGCGCAAGTTTCGTCCCGATCCGACGTGTATACACTAAGTTACAGCGAGAATCAGAATGGTCGGATACGGAGCGGTGTCCGCGGATACGCACTGATTCCGGTGTGCACGCACATCCAAATCAGCTTCTGCGAAATCCCGTACGTCCGTATCAACGACGCGCACGTATCTGTGAAGACCACACGCGACCAAGTCGTCCCGTTTGGCGGGGCGTACTCAGTTCCGGGGTGAAACAGGGCGTTGGTTTTTCCTGTTTTTGGATCGCGGTGTGCGATCACCACAGGACGCGATGCACCGAGCGGTTTGCACGGGCACCGAGAGGGTCATACAGGCTACGCGATGAAATTTACGGAATCGAAATCAGAGCTACGAGCAAGAAGTTATGGGTACCTAAACAGGGTCTGAAAAACCGAATTTAAATCGTGTCCGACACGTGTCACAGAACTAGGGCTGTGTCCGGGTCTGAGGATCCTGTGTCCGGCCGTGTCCGACACGCCAGGAACCTAGGTTTAGGGTTTTTATGCTCTGGCCGGAGCTGGCTGAGCACGGCGGAGGCGAGCGGCTCTCGGCGGAGTCTGGCGGCGAAGCGGGCGGATCTCGGACGGCCGGAGACGGCGGGCTGGGCAGCGCAGGCGGCCGACGTCGTGCTGGGCAGCGGACTGGAGGGCTGCGGCCTGCTGCTAAGGCATCGAGCTCGGTCGACGGAGGCGGAGAGGGGTGGAGCCGTGCGGAGGAGGGATGGAGGCTGACGGCGAGGTCAGTTGCAGCGGCGAGGGGACATCGGAGAAGATGGCCGGAGGTGATGGAAGAGGGGAGGAATTGGGCTGGAGAAAGGGAATTTATAGGCGAGAGGGAGGAGGAGGAATGACGGCAGTTTCTGGAACGACCGGAGGCGATCGGACAGGGGAGCAGGAGCGGTCGGGCAGCGAACGGGCGGCGGCCGTTACCGGCGGCGGGGAGTTCAGGGGTCGGGTCGGATGCGGGTTGGGAGAGAAGAAGTCGTGGGCCGGGTTTGGGTGCTAACGGGTCGGGTGGCAGGGGATCCGGCCCGATCCGTAAACAGGGATGCGGGTCGGGTCGACGAGTCGGGTCGGGTTGCACTAACGGCCCGGATCCGACCCGATAACCTTGAACTCGGTTCATCTAGACCGGGTTCGGTTCGGTTCGGTTCAGGCTAAATAAACCGGGTTTATTAGTGTTTAATAAATTAATTAGTTTTAGGGCTTTTAAAATCCATCCGGGGTCCAATAAATTCCCGGAAAATTATTCTATGTCTAGTTTTTTATTTTACACCATAAAATATTATTTTCATAATATTTTAATATTATTTATTATCAATTAAAAATCCTTTAATAATTAAAATACTTGAATTTAATTACAGAAAATCCAAGAAAATTCCAGAAAATTCAGAAAATCCAAATTTATCAAAATTTGAAAATCAGGGGGATTACAGAAGGAGTTAATCATTTTTTATCCTAATAAAATACCCCCACATGGCACCCATGTGCCTCACCACACCCCATGTGCACACCTCACCACAAGCAAAGCATTATATTTAGATACCCACTTGATGGTGAAGCCAATGTGGGACTATCTTTCATAATCCAAAGGCAAAAATATCAACAAAATGTACATTTATCAATGTAATGCATGTGCACTTATGGCCCATGTTAACACGACCTCATTTTTTGTAAGAGCATTTCCAACCCCATTGTGACTTTGGAAAAAGTTGTCACATAGGAATGACAAAATTTTATTTAAAAATTCTTATCCAATGCAATTATCAAGTAAATTGTGAAGTTTACGTGACAAAAGTTATAGAAAACATTATGAATTAGTTGTCTAGTTATAGATAATGCATTTGAGAATGTCTTCACCTCCATGTCATCAATTATGAATAAAAAAAAAATTAGAAAAAGGAAGAAGATGAGAAGTTGTCTTGAAGTTGAAAAAAAGTAAGCTTCAATACTTTTGCATTGGAGAAGACTCTTCTATTTTATTGTCTTTTGTGAATATAGTCTTGCCACAAATGAAAGACATTGCCTTGTGCCTCGCGCCACACATGAATCACAACACATTACAAGACAATAGGGTTGGAGATGATAATAGACCTGATCTCAGTAGCCACACAAACCTCCTAGTGGCAGTTTCGATGGAGACGACTTCACGGACATCGTGTATCGTCAAATGTTCCGATCACATTTTTGAATGCTTGCAACTCAAGGATTCCGAGAGGATTGTGTGTGGCTGCTGAAATAAGGATAGAAGCAAACAATAGTATCACAAGTCTCATTTTCGATTGGTCATGAAAAAGCTAAATAACCTAAGTCGCACAGTCCTTACAATGTAAAACTAAATAACTCGAGTCACAAGATTCTAACATATTTTTGTTTAATTTAGTTATAGGGTCTCGTATGATATTCAAAATTTACGTTTATGTTTTCAATTTGAATAATCAGTTTAAATCAATCATTGAGACAAGATCCAAATCACCATCTAAACAATATAAAGGTAAAATTTTAATATTATATTATATCGTAAACCTAAATAATCTTAATTAATTGAGGTTGGACAAATTGCTTCCATGCTTCTCATAAAAATAGTGTTTGTCGACACGTCCTCGAGAGTTTGCAGACAAGCAAGGGAAGCATCCTTAACGTGTCGCCTCGTTTCTGTTGCACTGTCCCAAAACACAAGTGCAAGTGGGACTGTGTTTTCCTCCACATACCCTAACGCTCCTTAATATCCTCCTTTCTTCATTTGTCATCACTAGAAGGAGGAAAACAAAATGGAAAGTACATCACAAAAATTCCTCTCTATCACATTAATTCATAGAATATCTTTGTTTCGAGCGAGATATCATCACAAAAATGAGGAGTACATTAATTATTAACTTTATAATTCCAGCTAATTTCAGTACCCACTCGTATATGCGAGAATTCTACATCCCACGTCAGGGACATTGAGCTTATTGTGCACCATTAGACAATTATCGGATGCAATGACCAACAACTTTGATTCAATTTCATCTGCCGCACAAAAATAAATATTCATCTGCCGCACAAAAATAAAATAAAATGGAATAACAGTGGAAATGAAAAACTGGAATAACCATGGACACGATTTTTTATTTATAAGAGCTTACATTTGATCGATTCAGTTCAATCAAATTAAAATTTATAATAAAAAAAAATGTACTTCAATACGAACCGAATCGTAATTTTTAAAAACCGAAATTAACCAAAATGATTCGATTTTCAATTAATTTGATTTTTGAGTACTAAGCCGGACTAAAGGTTAATTTGATTTTGACGGAACTCTTTGCATAATTTTTTTTTTTTTTAAGAAAGATAATTATATTAATAAAATGACCGATTACAACTCAACCTCATTATGGGGCTTGAATATTCTCTTTTACTTTAATATCATATTCTATGTTGTGGAGAATTCCAACAATAGGGGTCATCGAATTCTCAAAAATCTTGTTATTCTTTTTCTTCTATGTGTGCCAGACAGTAGCAGTCAACTCATCCTCGCTTCATTGTACCACTAGGATCTCCGTATTTTCTCAGTTGTGATATTGCCCACCTCCTCCTTCCATTCACATGGCCTCATGTATGTCATATTAAGCTTCATGCATTGATTGTGCTAGATGGATGACGTGGTCGGACACGTGAAGAACAAATGGCCCATAGATTCACTAGCCTGCAGACATAATATACACGTCTACGTTCCCAACTACACTCCAAACCGATGTAATCGATCAAGGGCAAGCAACCTCCCCATGCTCAGTTTGTACATACAAAGTTACATTTTAGTTGCTACCTCTTTGGATCAAACAAACTGTGCCAGCTCCATATGCGGGTGTATAACCCGAACTGTCTCATAGACCATCGCGTGCGAAAACTGCTTTCCAGTCTTATCCCAGACCCAATGATCTGCTCCCCCACTGTCAGGATCAATCGACACCCCACATATCTCCAGCCTCAACTATCGCGTGGCTCGATGGAGCACCGGCTTCCACACCCTATCTCGGATGATGGAGCTGACCTAAGTCTGCCTCCCCTCCAAAGCAAATACATTCCAACTAACTCGATCGACCAGGCTCTGATGTTCAATCTACGGGTCCAACCACAGATCCGAAGCTTCGCCATCCTTCATGACTCTGGAAATGAGACCCTTCGGTCTATCTCGGTGTAACAACATGTTCTTCCAAGTGACCGAGTCATTGTTGTTTACTGCTAGTCCCCAGAAGGATTGGTCTTTCACGTATCTTCCCTTCATCCAGACTGTCCACAATTACTCCTGAGCTATAAATCTCTATGTCTGTTTGAGGCCCGCTATATCGCGTAGGACACGTAATGAACGCAATCCTACCCCACCCTCCTTACGTGGCCTACACAATGTCTCTCATCCAATGGCATGGATACCACATCTCCATATAAAATTGGCACACATCTTCTCTATCCGTCGAATGGTCGTCGACGGAAGCATAATTTTTTGAAGCCAAAACATCGCTATGGCATATATGACTGAGCGCACCAACTCTATACGACCTCCAAAAGATAAACTCTGGACATGCCACCCTCCAACCGACGTGGCTCTTTGCATAATTGGTCGTTCTAGAATTTATAATAAAATTTCACAACAAAATTTGATAGAAAAAGTGCAGATAAAATAAAAACATATACAAATATAATAAAGCCAAATAAACACAATTTTGTAAATGTTAAACATAGCTAAAAACATATACCAAAAAATTTTAAATTTTAAAATTTATATATATATATATATATATATATATATATATATATATATATATATATATGGGGTAAATAGTACCATAAACTCTCCGATGTTCATCATATATATCCTTCTGATGTAGGCTTAGCATCCAACCAAAGGACTCGCTGTTGGAATTATTTGAAAACCAAGAAGAAAAATTTCAAGGAGAACATATTTCGTATGCGATTGTTGTCCAAAATCCGTTTAATTCCGGTAAATAAAATAACAATGTTGGGAACGAAAGTGCAAAAATTATTTTTTAAATCAGAGAGTAACTGCGAGAGAACCGAGCAAAAGTATAAATCAAAAACGTCAAACACAAATTGCAGACACATAGATTTTTTGACGTGAAAAACTCTTGCGGGAAAAACCACGGGACGATCGGAGTCCAACCCTGAAAAGCCTCCACTAATGGAATAAGAAATACACCGACTCCTTACAAACTTCTCACCGATCCAAAACGGCTTACCACAACTCTTTTGGAACAGAAAATAGATTATAACCACGAAGAAGAAAGACAACGAGAAATACCCGAAACTGATCTCTTTCTTCGAAACGGCCTCCAATCCTTCTTTCTCATCTCCAATGTTGCAATGACACTCTTGTCTCATTTTCTCTCCTTGTTGCTATATTTTTTTTTTTAGAGAAATAGCTTTTAGGGCCAAGAGAGACATATATATAGTCTCAAACCCACAATTAGATTCCTATTATAGATAGGAATATCCAATCCAAATCCACTGACATATTCCTATTATATTTAGGAATATCCAATCCAAATAAATTGAGGTATTCCTATTATATGTAGAAATACTCAATCCTACTCTGGGATATTTTCCACATAGGTTGGGAACCCCACCCACTCCAACAAATCTCCTCCTTCACAACTATGTGAATGTGGTCGTCATCCCGACGATCCGCCTACAGGACTCAATCTTTTTTCTTGGTAGAACATTTGTGAACATATATGCTCAATTGTCATCTGTATGAACTTTCTCAAGCACCGTTCCTTCTTGTCAACCACATCCCATATCCAATGATATCGGGTATCAATATGCTTGGACCAGTTATGAAATGTCTGGTTCTTCACAAGATGAATAGCACTCTGACTATCGCAAAGCAAATGATACTACTCCTGCTTTAGCCTAATTTCCTGTCACGACCCGCACCCGGAAATTCGGGCACGAGTACGTGGGTACGTCCAGCCTACGCCGCAGAGTCGGCGGTAGTACGCTGTCTAGGTCATATCCACAGTTAAATAACATCTAGCTCATTCACAAAATTATAAGTAGGCAAGGATGATAACAGGAAAAGAATGCTGAGATTTCGAATGAAATAAATGTGACAACAGATCAAATGTTTAATACAGAATCCAGAATGAAATCGGGGACAAACCCGATTACTAAGATAAAGAACATAAATAAAATAGCTACTGCTAACTACTCTGCAGAAGTAGTCTCCTGTGTAGGAACTGGCTCCTCATATGTGTCATCTGTTCCCTCATAGGGGCCATAATAGGTAGGGGCAAGGTCCTCATCATCGCCTAAATCAACGGATCCAGTCAGGAAAGGAGCAAGGTACACAATGCACAACAAGATTAAACTAAATATTTATGACAATTAGAAAAGAAACTGACTGAGTATCATATTGAGAATATGCATACAAGAAACAACAATACTAAGAGTTAATGCTATAAACAGGAATATGAGAAAGCAGGACTAATATGAGACAGGAAATGAAACTACAACAGCCAACAAGAACTATAACAAGACAAGAAGCTATGTGTGTGAACTTGTGTTTATTTTAGAATACATAGTTGGCATGTAGGAGTTTATAAGGCTAATCCGGCCGTCATAGACGGCTATTAAATAATATAATCGAGATCCGGCTGATGGACAGTCTTGTACCAACAGCTATTAAACAATAGGGGGAAGGGTAAACTACATGCCTCCTAGTATTCTCCCACCCGACACGAAAAGCAAGACATGAATTCCAATATTCAAGACATGAAATCCAGATTCTAACACTACGTGTAAACATCCAATGGTACCAGTAAAGCAAGGAACTAATTATCACAATATGAAGATCAAACTTGAAGTGCAGGTACTTGCCTGTTGTTTGGATCCAATTACAGTTATGTCTCGGAGAAATTTCCAGAGATGAGTCCAGATGCTAAAATAAACATTACCATCATGCTCAGAAGATATCAAATAGCTAGAAACGCCTGTCCTTGGGTCCAATTTGGAGACAAGGACAAAAACGACAATTTCGGGTCAAAACGGGGTCCGCAGGTGGGCCCGCTTTGCACCGAAAAACGTGTCAGGGTCAAAGGTCTCCAAATTCACCAAACTTAGTGTCAACAGGTCAGGAACGCTGATACGAACCCAACGGAACTTCCAGAATTGGATTCCGATGAGCCGATCACAAAATCGCCCGTCGAGCGGGACCTGTGGGGCCCACGACACGCGATTTCGTCAACGTTCTCAGAATCGAACCAAACTTGACCCACAGGACCAGCGTATCGCTACGAGTCCGATGGCACAAGTTTCGTCTCGATCCGACATGTGTACACAAAGTTAGGGTAAATTGTAGAAAAGTCGGATACGGGACGATGTCCGCGGATACGCGTTGATCCCGGTGTGCACGCACACCCGAATCAGCTTCCGTGAAATCTCACACGTCCGTATCGACGGTGCGCACGTATCTGTGAAGACCGCACGCGACCAAGTCGTCCCGTTTGGCGGGGCGTACTCAGTTCCGGGGTGAAACAGGGTTTGGTTTTTCCTGTTTTTGGATCGCGGTGTGCGATCACCACAGGACGCGATGCCCCGATCGGTTTGTCCGGGCACCGAGAGGGTCATACAGGCTTCGCAACGCAATTTACGGAATTGAAAACGGGGCAGCGAGGAGAAAGTTACACGTACCTGAACCGGGCTCGAGAAATTGGGATTTCTCGTGTCCGTGTCGTGTCCGACACGTGTCGACACGATTTGGGAATTAGGGTTAGGGTTTCTGGACTTCAGGCGGAGGGCCGGCCGGAGGAGGGCTGAGACGGGGCGGTGCTGGCCGGAGGCGGCCGGGGAAGCCGAGGCGAGCTGGGCGGAGGCACGGCGGCCGGCTCGGGGCGGCTGGGAGAGCTGCGGAGCTGGATCGGCCGCTGGGGGAGAGAGGAAGGAGGAAGGGAGGGCCGGGGCAGCACGGCGAGGCGAGGCGGTGGACGGGTGGCGCTGGCAGCGGTTGGGGAAGGCGGTGGCGGGAAGTCCGGTGGGGGTTCGTGGTGGCCGGGGGGTTTCGGTGGGGGAGATTTATAGGCGGAGAGGGCGTGGGGGTCGGCCGGGAAGGGCGGAGGGAGAGGGGGACGTGGCCGCGGAGGGCGGGGCGAGCCGGGTGGAGCGGCGGGCGGCACGGCCGGCGGGAGCGGGGAGCGGGTCAGGCGGGGTCGTGGGGGGTGCTGGGGGAGAACGGGTCGGCGGGTGCGGGCGGCTAGCGGGTCGGGTTGTCTGACCCGACCCGACCCGGTAATGGTTAGGGCTGGGCCGGCTGGGCTGTTGGGCCGGTCCACTGGGCCGGGCCGGCCCTCAAACAGAAAAATAAAAAAAAAATAAAAAAAAAATAAAAATAAATAAATAATACTTAATTAATTAATTAATAATAAATAAATAATTAATTAATAATAAATAACTAAATAATAGTTTTTAGGTGATTAAAAATACGTCCGGGGTCCAATAAATTCCAGAAAAATTGTCCTAAGTCCAGTTTTTCATTTTACACCCAAAAATATTATTTTCATAATATTTTAATTTCGTTTATTATCTATTAAAAATTATTTAATATTTAAAAACCCTGATTTTAATTACAGAAAATTCCCAAAAAATTCTAGAAAATTGCGGAAAATCCAATTTTAATATTTTTGAAAAAAATCAGGGGCTTACAATCTACCCAACTTATAAGAATTTTGTCCTCGAAATTTAAAATATGGCAGGGTTCTCTCTGTCCAATCTCACTTGATTACAGTCTAACGGGTTCCTCTCAGGTGAACATTGCGGACGCTACCCAACTTAGAATTTACCCATCTATCCTCTAAGGCTAAACAACTAGTAAAGCTATGTCCCAACTTATTTAATCATGGTATTGAATTCTTAAGTCTTTAACACCAAACACATCACCTATGGTATTCCCTTAATCATGTATAAAATGATCATCATCACTGCGACTAGTCTGTGGGGTATATCTAGTACTCTCTATATATCAAACTTATTCCAAGCACAAGATTTCGTCTTTCCGAAATAAGGGAAGACGAGGATCAATAATAAAGAGTTCAAGGGCGTGGTGATAGAACAGAGGTATAGGGATCAAGGCATTTAAAGAATTCAAATGGGAATTGTCAAGCATTTGTGGATTGAAATTCTACTCTGGTAGTCACTTGTTCGCATGCTCGTATTAGTACAGTTATGTAACTGATACGATATGCTCGGACATATTTAGGGGGCAAGTATACTAGTCAACTATATATCTCAATCCATGTAAAGTTTTATTTCGAAGGGCGAATCAAGCGCACCAAGGTTAGCTAGACCTTAATACACTAATTCTGAAACATATTAGTGTATGCATCCACTAATACATGTGTTGTGAACAAGCTTGATAAAGGAATAAGCTTGCAAAACTAGGCTATAAAATAGCAGCATAAGTCAGGTACAGCAAAAGTTAAGTGCGCTAGATGATGATGAAAGGAGGTACAAATTATTTAAGTTCACAAAACAAAGCACAATAAGAACAATAACAAAAGACTCTACAATCTCTACAGTTATCAAATGTAAAGCATACCAGGTTATTAGCAAGTTCAAAACTACTAGGTTGGGCTGAGGTCACGGACCAATAGGCACGAACTAAACAATACTAGAAAAGGTATCTACGAATCACTTACGCGCATTAGCTGTTCCAAGAGTCTGCGCGTTCTCCACGGTCATCACGTAAGCCTGTCCGCGTCTTTGAGCAGCGGGACAGTCCCTCACTTGATGTGCTGCTGAGCCACAAAGTAAACAGGTACCTAGCCTCTTCCTACAAACTTGCCAAGTGTGGCCTGGTTTATGACAAAAGTTACAAGGGAGAGCTTGCTGGTTCTGTCCTTGAGTTTGGTGTTGGGGTGCTGTGGCTCGAGGGAGAGGACGCTGGGTTTGCTGCGGGGCCCTCTGCTGTAGTTGTTGTTGGAATGGGCGTTTGTGGGGTCCCATACTTCCAGTATCTCTTTCCCGCTTCAGTCTATGTCCCATGTCTCTCTCAACACCTTGTGCCACGCTCAAGATTTCTCCGTATGTACGAGCTCGGCTAGTGGTGACAGCAAGGCGGATATCAGGAGACAACCCCTTCTTGAATCTACGGGCTCTATCCTCCGGGGTACGAACCATGTATTCTGCAAAGTGGCTCAGTCTGCTAAATTCAGCAGTGTACTCATCAACAGATAGGTTACCTTGTTCCAGTCTCTCGAATTGGCTTTCGAGAGCTTCCCGAGCCACTTCGGGATAGAATTTCTCCTTGAACAGCCTCTTGAAATCCTCCCAAGTGAGATCAGGAGCAGATAATTGAGGTTCATCTCTAAACCAAGTCCGAGCTATGTCAAAAAGTTGCAGGCTTGCAGATTCCACTTTAAGGTCATCAGGGACCCGGGCAGTCTTCAGGAGTCGCTCCACATTCTCTATCCATTCATCGGCATAGAGAATACCTTCAGTCCCATAGAATTCCAGGGGTTTAAGGTTCTTGAAGTCCTTGGCACTTCCTGGCCTCTTTTGTGGTGACTCCTGGGACTTAAGAGCTTCTGAAAGGCTGGTTCGTAGCAGGACAGTCTGTTCCTTCTGGGATTCTATAAGTCCCTGGAACACTCCGAGTACTTGTGCCCCATCCATAGTAACTGCCGGAGTAGTTGGAGGCGGAGGGAGTGCAAGAGTTTCAGGCACAGTCTGCTCGGCGGGTTCGGATGTGCCTCCTACAGTATTCCTTGTCTGAACCATTCTGAAAGATTAAGGGATAGGAAGATTTAGAATAGATTACTTGGAAATCAAGGACGATAGGGAAATTGACTAGGGATGATATCAAGATTTAAAATAAAAGATCCTATTCTGTGAATGAGCTTTTTCCTAAAATCCTCAATCTTATTGCAGGCCTGTTCGGTCCCTAAGTTAAAACCGAACAATTTAGTCGTTGACCTGCATGGGCCACCATAAAAACGTGTCACGACCCGCACCCGGAAATTCGGGCACGAGTACGTGGGTACGTCCAGCCTACGTCACAGAGTCGGCGGTAGTACGCTGTCTAGGTCATATCCACAGTTAAATAACATCTAGCTCATTCACAAAATTATAAGTAGGCAAGGATGATAACAGGAAAAGAATGCTGAGATTTTGAATGAAATAAATGTGACAACAGATCAAATGTTTAATACAGAATCCAGAATAAAATCGGGGACAAACCCGATTACTAAGAGCATAAATAAAATAGCTACTACTAACTACTCTGCAGAAGTAGTCTCCTGTGTAGGAACTGGCTCCTCATATGTGTCATCTGTTCCCTCATAGGGACCATAATAGGTAGGGGCAAGGTCCTCATCATCGCCTAAATCAACGAATCCAGTCAGAAAAGGAGCAAGGTACACAATGCACAACAAGATTAAACTAAATATTTATGACAATTAGAAAAGAAACTGACTGAGTATCATATTGAGAATATGCATACAAGAAACAACAATACTAAGAGTTAATGCTATAAACAGGAATATGAGAAAGCAGGACTAATATGAGACAGGAAATGAAACTACAACAGCCAACAAGAACTATAACAAGACAAGAAGCTATGTGTGTGAACTTGTGTTTATTTTAGAATACATAGTTGGCATGTAGGGGTTTATAAGGCTAATCCGGCCGTCATAGACGACTATTAAACAATATAATCGAGATCCGGCTGATGGACAGTCTTGTACCAACAGCTATTAAACAATAGGGGGAAGGGTAAACTACATGCCTCCTAGTATTCTCCCACCCGACACGAAAAGCAAGACATGAATTCCAATATTCAAGACATGAAATCCAGATTCTAACACTACGTGTAAACATCCAATGGTACCAGTAAAGCAAGGAACTAATTATCACAATATGAAGATCAAACTTGAAGTGCAGGTACTTGCCTGTTGTTTGGATCCAATTACAGTTATGTCTCGGGGAAATTTCCAGAGATGAGTCCAGATGCTGAAATAAACATTACCATCATGCTCAGAAGATATCAAATAGCTAGAAACGCCTGTCCTTGGGTCCAATTTGAAGACAAGGGCAAAAATGACAATTTTGGGTCAAAACGGGGTCCGCAGGTGGGCCCGCTTTGCACCGAAAAACGTGTCAGGGTCAAAGGTCTCCAAATTCACCAAACTTAGTGTTAACAGGTCAAGAATGCTGATACGAACCCAACGGAACTTCCAGAATTAGATTCCGATGAGCCGATCACAAAATCGCCCGTCGAGCGGGACCTGTGGGGCCCACGACACGCGATTTCGTCAACGTTCTCAGAATTGAACCAAACTTGACCCACAGGACCAGCGTATCGCTACGAGTCCGATGGCGTAAGTTTCGTCTCGATCCGACGTGTGTACACAAAGTTAGGGTAAATTGTAGAAAAGTCGGATACGGGGCGATGTCCGCGGATACGCGTTGATCCCGGTGTGCACGCACACCCGAATCAGCTTCCGCAAAATCTCACACGTCCGTATCGACGGCGCGCACGTATCTGTGAAGATCGCACGCGACCAAGTCGTCCCGTTTGGCGGGACGTACTCAGTTCCGGGGTAAAACAGGGTCTGGTTTTTCCTTTTTTGGATCGCGGTGTGCGATCACCACAGGACGCGATGCCCCAATCGGTTTATCCGGGCACCGAGAGGGTCATACAGGCTTCGCAACGCAATTTACGAAATTAAAAACGGGGCAGCGAGGAGAAAGTTACACGTACCTGAACCGGGCTCGAGAAATTGGGATTTCTCGTGTCCGTGTCGTGTCCGACACGTGTCGACACGATTTGGGAATTAGGGTTAGGGTTTCTGGACTTCTGGCGGAGGGCCGGCCGGAGGAGGGCTGAGACGGGGCGGTGCTGGCCGGAGGCGGCCGGGGAAGCCGAGGCGAGCTGGGCGGAGGCACGGCGGAGGCACGGCGGCCGGCTCGGGGCGGCTGGGAGAGCTGGATCGGCCGCTGGGGGAGAGAGGAAGGAGGAGGAGAGGGCCGGGGCAGCACGGCGAGGCGAGGCGGTGGACGGGTGGCGCTGGCAGCGGCTGGGGAAGGTGGTGGCGGGAAGTCCGGTGGGGGTTCGTGGTGGCCGGGGGGTTTCGGTGGGGGAGATTTATAGGCGGAGAGGGCGTGGGGGTCGGCCGGGAAGGGCGGAGGGAGAGGGGGACGTGGCCGCGGAGGGCGGGGCGAGCCGGGTGGAGCGGCGGGCGGCGCGGCCGGCGAGAGCGGAGCGGGAAGCGGGTCAGGCGGGGTCGTGGGGGTGCTGGGGGAGAACGGGTCGGCGGGTGCGGGCGGCTAGCGGGTCGGGTTGTCTGACCCGACCCGACCCGGTAATGGTTAGGGCTGGGCCGGCTGGGCTGTTGGGCCGGTCCACTGGGCCGGGCCGGCCCTCAAACAGAAAAAAATAAAATAAAAATAAAAATAATAAATAATAATTAATTAATTAATTAATAATAAATAATTAATTAATTAATAATAAATAACTAAATAATAGTTTTTAAGTGATTAAAAATAGGTCCGGGGTCCAATAATTTCCAGAAAAATTGTCCTAAGTCCAGTTTTTCATTTTACACCCAAAAATATTATTTTCATAATATTTTAATATCGTTTATTATCTATTAAAAATTATTTAATATTAAAAAACCCTGATTTTAATTACAGAAAATTCCCAGAAAATTCTAGAAAATTGCGAAAAATCCAATTTTAATATTTTTGAAAAAATCAGGGGCTTACATTTCCTGCAGCAACTTCTTCATCCATAGCAACTGCTTGCAAGCCTCCGTCGCCACAATGTATTCTGCCTCTGTCGTCGACAAGGGTACACACTTCTGTAAATGCGACTGCCATGATACTGTTCCACCAGCAAACATCATCACATAGTCCGAAGTCGATCGCCTCGTCTCTACATCTCCAACCATATCATCGTCGGTATATCCAACCAGCTTTGGCTCGTCACCACCAAATAAAAGTTTCCAATCGGGAGTACCCTGAAGATATCGTAGAATCCACTTGACCCCACTCCAATGTACCCTTCCAGGATTTGAAGTGTACCTGCTAATTGTGTCGACTGCGTGAGCAATGTCTAGCCTCAAACATACCATAACATACATAAGACTCCCCACGGCTAAGGCATATGAAACTCGCTCCATATATTCCTTCTCGTCCTCGGTAGATGGACACTGCTCCTCAGTGAACTTAAAGTGAGCCGCAATGGGGTTACTCACTTTCTTCGACCCGTCCATCCCGAAACGCTGAAGTACCCGGTGAATGTACTTCTTTTGGGACAAGTGTAGAAGCTTGGACTCTCTCTCGGCTAATCTCTATCTTAAGAATAGTCTTTAATGTGCCCAAATTCTCATAGAGAAGGTAGTGCCCAGTTGGTGCTTCAACTCTGCTATCCTGGTGGCATTCTGACCCACCAACAGTATGTCATCAACATAAAGCAACAAAATAATAAAATCATCCTCGCCGAAGTACCTCACAAAAATACAATAATCCGACGCTGTCCTGCATAGCCATGCTCCCCCATAAACAACTCAAACTTTATGTACCACTACTTCGGAGCATGTTTCAGACCATACAAGCTCTTCCTCAACCGGCATACCAAATATGACTTGCCCTTCTCACAGAATCTCTCTGGCTGCTCCATGTACAACTCCTCCTCAAGATCACCGTGGAGGAATATCGTCTTCACGTCCATTTGCTCAACCTCCAAGTCAAAAATGGCTGTCAATGCTAGCATCATCCATATAGACGACTGCTTGACAACTGGCGAAAAGATCTCATCATAATCTACGCCTTTTCGCTGACCGCAGCCTTTAACTACCAGCCTCACTTTGTATCAAGGGCGAGTAGCATTACCTGTCTGCTTCACTCTGAACGCCCATCGATTCTTTAAATCCTTCTTGCTTTTTGGCAACCGTACCAGATCATAAGTAGAGTTGGCCTCCAAGGAACTCATCTCCTCCTGCATGGCCTCCATCCACTTCTGCCTGTGTTCGTCTTCCATAGCCTTTACGAAACTTTCGGGTTCTCCCCCGTCAGTCAGTAGCACATACTCATCCGGTGAGTATCTCATAGATGATCGATGCTCTCTATCACTCCTCCTCAATGGAACCACTAGTGCTGGCAGTATATCTACAGCCTTCTTTCCTCCATGAACTGCCTCCTCGGCATGCTCATCCTCTTGAGGGTTACCCTGACCACCATCAGCAGGCTGATGATCAAGGTTGGGAGCAACTTTATGTACTGTCTCCCCCATAACTGGATCCTCTGTGATGTCCTCTAAAAATTACTTGAAGCAAAATGACTCTAACTCAGGCAATTCCTTAGCCTCAGAAGGCATCTTGGAATCCTGATTGTTGGTCATGGTCTGATCCTCGATGAATACCACGTCCCTGCTTCTATAGATCTTTCTTTCTACTGGATCGTAGAGTCTATAGCCAAACTTATCCCGACCGTAGCCAACAAAGATGCACCGTCTCGTCTTTGGCTCAAGTTTGGATCTCTCGTCCTTCAATACATGCACGAAGGCCTTACAACCAAATACTTACAGGTGATTGTATGACGGCTCTTTGTCGTACAATACTTTGTCAGGAACATCACCCTGCAAAGGAACACTAGGAGATAAATTAATAACATAAGCAACTGTGTAAAGTGCCTCACCCCAATAGTTGCCTAATAAGTTTGCTTCTGACAGCAAACATCGTACCCTCTCTATTAGCGTCCTGTTCATCCGCTCCGCTACACTGTTGAGCTACGGTGTCTTTGGTGGAGACTTTTGGTGTCATATTCCTTGCTCTATGCAATAAGCATCAAAGGGAGCGATATACTCGTTGCCATTGTCCGACCGAACACAAAACAGCTTCTTGCTTGTCTCCCTTTCAACAGAGGCCTGAAATTTCTTGAAAGTGGGCAGCACCTGATCCTTGGTCTTTAAGGTATAGACCCAAACCTTCCTGGAACACATCAATAAATATTATAAAATAAGAAGCACCACCAATAAATTTTACCTTCATAGGACTGCAGACATTCGAGTGAATCAACTCGATCAACGCTGGCTTCCTTGAACTTGGGTGACTTTGGAAAGATACCCTATTTTGTTTCTCCGCCAAACAGTGCGTGCACTTCTCCAACTTTGTAGACTTTAGCCATGGAATCATCTTCCTGTTCACCAAGTAGCTCATCCCCTTCTCGCTGATATGGCTGAGCCGCCTATGCCACAACTCAATAGACGCATCAGTAGATGCGTTAACCTCATGTGCCTCCTGTGCGCTCCCTTCCATATAGTAGAGCCCGGACCTCTTGCTTTCTCTGAAAATCACCATCGAACCTCTGAAAAGCTTCCACTGATTGTTCCCGAAGAGACTGAAAAAACCCTCATCATCTAATCTTAAAACCGACACCAGGTTAAAACGGATATCAGGGACATGACAGACATCTTTGAGAATAAGAACTGCACCTGTCTTTGTCCTCAAATGCATATCTCCAATGGCAACCGCCTTCGACACATCTCTATTGCCCATCTTCAATACGCCACAGTCGATTATTGTGTATGTAGCAAATAGTGCCCTGTTATGAGATACGTGTGCTGAAGCACCTGAGTCCACCAGCCAAGAGTTGTCATCGCAGGCGAGGTTCATAACTACCTCATCACCAACAATGATTACGCCGCCTCCATGTGTCGAGGTCGCCGCTATAGTGTTCTCACTTTGCTTCCCCTTGTCACCCTTCTTCTCTCTCTTTCAAGCGAAATAGTTTTGCTTGATGTGGCAATTCTTGCCATAATGGTAACACTCTGAGTTCTCGTACCGACCCTTGGACCTTCCCTTACTTTTGTCACTGCCACCGCCTGGACCCTTGCTTTTAACCCTTCCGTGGCTCTCTGAAACAAGCGCCTCTGAGTTGGATGTGGATGAAGTGCCTTGAGAACGTCTCCGCAACTTTTTATTCAGTATCCCGCTCTTAGAAAACTCCAAACTGACCACACCTTTCAGAGTAGAAGCGATCATAGATACTCGTACGGTCTCCCACGAGTCTGGCAATGTACATTGTCACATTTCGATCTCCCGTAGACAAATTGACCGTCCTCGCTAGGCACGAATCACCACGCCAATGCTACCGCAGGACAATCGCTTGAACCATCTGGGCGTGATGCCGCACGAGCCTTAAGCCACGCCCGTGCAAGCTCGTGATATGAACAGATGGTAAGAGGTCTAAGCCTCAGAGTCGCACAGATTGTCTGAGTGCAATGGAATAATAAACGCATAGGCGACTGGTAACAAGTTCACATAGTCGTCAATAGCGGAAGCATTGAATAACAAAAGTATAGAAGTGAAGCAAGCTCTTTATTTATATTGAACAAGTGTTACAAGTGGTGCTAGGACGAGATTACAAGTCGCTCAAGCCTTTCTCTCTCTGAAGTAGTAAAATTGTGCCAAGCTACATTTGTGGAATGATACATAGACGATGTTCCAATATTATGTCTTATATATGTGCTTCAATTTCGGACGCAACGCTCCAAGGCTTCAGAGTGGACTCCACGTCTTAGCACGCACGAAGGAGACATCCGCACCAAACGAGGTTCTCCCGTACCTTGCAAGCAATCTGGTGGGTTATCAGTACATGAATGCACTAGTTGGGAGGCTTCTCGCCTGCTCGATAAATTCAAACATGTTATATAGGTTTCATGCACCATCTATTAAGTTATCTTTCTATTCTTGCCTTAGGATCAGTTTTATGACAGTAATGAATAGCCTAATTCGTGTGGTAGTGTGTCGTACGATATAAAAGAACACGATGAGACTTACCAACTTACCATCCATCCCACTACTAGAATAAGCGGTATTAGCGACGTATTTTAGCGACGTCTAGTTAAAACGTCGCTAAATTAGCGACTCTGTAAAAAGCGTCGCTAGGCGTCGCTAAATGGCGACATTTAGCGACGTTTAGCGACTTTTATTAAGATTTTAAAAGAATAGTCGCTATAAGTTCAATTAAGGTCGCTAAACGTCGCTAATATATCTGATTTAGCGACGTTTAGCGTCGTAATTAGCGACGTATATATCAAAAAAATTTAGCAACGTATTTAGCGACTTCATTTGCGTCGCTAATTTTAATTTTAGCGACGTTTTTATGTGACGTCGCTAAACGTCGCTAATTTTTGTTTAATTAGGGCTCGGTTTTCTTTTCTCCGTCTGTCGAAAATTTCGAAACGTTTCGATTTCCCCCGCCCCCCCCCTCTCCGGCGACCGGGTTTCCACGGCTGCGTCTACTCCGGCTTCCCCCTCCTCCTCCTCGAGCTCTAGGTAATCTCTCTCTCTCTCTCTCTCTCTCTCTCTCTCTCCCTCTCTCTCTCTCATGTGACACTGACACAAGACACACTTGACAGACACGACACACGCACACAGACACGACACACGCACACAGACACACACGACACACACACACAGACGCAGACACACACACACGACACACATACACGACACACACACAGACACACACACAAACACGACACACACACGACACACACACACAGACGCAGGGGTTAGGTTTAGGGTTAGGGTTAGGGTTAGGGTTAGGTTTTTTGACCTGGGGTTAGGATTAGGGTTAGGGTTTGCTTTGCTTGTAAGTATTTTTTTAGGTTACTTTTTGTTGTTGATTTTTAAGGGGCTCTATACATAAATCAATTTTGAAGGAGGGGGCAAATCAGACTCTCAATTGATAGCTTACGCCCACTTGACTTTTTAAGGGTTCTTCTTGTTTTGTATTGTCTCAAAAGAAACGAGAGAGAGAGAAAGAGAGAGAGAGAGAGAGAGAGAGAGAGTAACCTAATCTAATGGTAGAGTGAAAATGTTCCTCTCATGGAAGTAACCTAATCTAATGGTAGAGTGAAAATGTTCTTGTAGAGAGTATTAAACATATTACAACCCCTTGCATTCTAATGATCAGCTAAGCAATAAGGGTTGCGTGGTGTGTTAGGTAGAGTTATTGTTAACATGCATCATATGTAACAGGGACACATATCTATGAATAATTAAGAATAGTCAATTTGATCTTGACACTTTTTTTTTGTAAGCTTTAGAATGATTATTAAAATTTGATTTCATATTATTGGTTTGGCTATAATCTACTTGAGAAGTATCAGTAGCTTTGAGTGAGTGCAAGTGTCCATGTGTTTTAGGGTAGATGTAAGCTTTAGAATGATCTATACTGCTACATAATCATCTAATTCTTCCGTTCCGGTCCAATAGCTAATTCTTTGCTAATTCTTTGTTTTCATCTATCTTACCAGATGGCACCCAAGAGAGCGACACCTCCTACTGTTAAGGAGGAAGTTATGCCTCCTACTGTTAAGGAGGAAGTGATACCGACTACTGTTAAGGAGGAGAGATACCACCTGCGGGGAGTTCCAGTCACCCAGCACCTATCGCGGCTGTATCTCAGACGGGGAGTTCCAGTCACCCAGCACCCATAGCGGAGCTTGATAACATAAACGCTGCTTATGCGCAGTATTTGAGGGACTGGTATCTGCCCCATTTTGGAAATCCTCGAGATTGATACTATAATGTTTCATATACTTATATATTATGCATTTTGTGTTACTGTGATACTCTGATACTTATATATTATGTGATGCTGTTTATGTCCATTTTGTGTGAGTGTGATGCTGTTTATGCCCATTTTGTGTTACTGTGATGCTGTTTATGCCCATTTTGTGTGACTGTGATACTTTTATTGTCTGTCTATAATATTTGTGTGTATTAATTGTATGACTGTGATACTTTTATTCATATTCAATATTGTTAATCCGGTGTTGAGTGTTCCACCGAAGGGGTCGACGAACCCATAGAATTCAACGGAGGGTTGCTCCGGGTATATTTTTAATTAGAAATTTATAAATTGCAGGAATAATAGTTTGGAACAATTCAGGTTTTTTTTTTTAATTTTTTTGTAACTTTAGCGACGTATTTAGCGACGTTTAGCGACGTCTAGCGACGTTACTATAAGTCGCTAAAAAAGTCGCTAATTAGCGACGTGTAATTAGCCGTCGCTAAAGACGTCGCTAAACGTCGCTAAATATGTCGCTGTACGTCGCAAATTGCTGACATGGCAGTATTGCCAGGTCATTAAAGACGTCGCTGTTACGTCGCTATATAAGTCGCTAATTAGCGACGTTTAGCGACTTTAATAAACGTCGCTATTTAGTGACTCGGAGTCGCTAAACGTCGCTAAATTTAGCGACACAATAAAGTCGCTAAAATACGTCGGCATAGCGACGTTTAGCGACGTTTTTCCTTTCGGCGACTTGGTTTTTTCCGACTGCGTTAAAACGTCGCTAATTACATCGCTAAAAGTTTTTAGCGACGTTTTTTTGTTATTTAGCGACGTTTTTGGACGTCGCTAATTTGACTTATTCTGGTAGTGTCCTTTCCTGTCCAAGGCAAACTAAGTTAAATCAAACACGAGCACATCATATATGATACAAAATGAATTAAGTAGTGCACAAACAAAGCCTAGGGATCCAAATGAGTTATTGCCTCAATTGTGTTACGCTTACTAATTAATGTATAGTACATCCATATCTTTAAGTACAATGTGGCATGCAACATTCTCTTTTCTTACAAGTTTTTTTAAACGTTCTTCTCAGAGTTACTCAGGAGTGTTCGAATGTATAATTTACTCATTTTGATGCAAATAAACTCGCACACGGATTGCCACAATTGAGCCAACTTAGTCTATATGAACAAAAGGTCACTGGCATTGCCATTAAGGACGAGTTATAGACTCTGGACGGATGGCTGCAACGTTGGAACCGTGGAGCCGTTTGCACCATTACGTCCGAAACAAATGGCTATCGAAATTGTTTTGTCCGGATCGGATCGGCCCCGGTGCCCCTGCGCGCCGTCCGCAGGAACACAAAATCCCCTGTGCACAGGTTGTTCGTGACCGCACGAACACAAAATCTTTCAAATCTCATATCATAACTTATCGAATCTCGAATCACATAAATCACATGTTAGCTCCAATCATGTCCATGTTCACAAATGAATTGGCTCTCAGAGCCGCCTGAATTAGGTCCTGAACGAATGTTGCTCCCCGAGCTGTCTTATCATAATTCTTATTCAAATTATCGCGCTACAGTCCCCTAGTTCGGGAACTACCTTGGTGACCTAATGGTCCCGAATACTTTTATTTTTAAATTTTCTCGAAACGACTAATTGATAGTCTCTCGGCCAAACAAAGTGAGTCCTGTTCCGAGTCATGATCTAGGCCGTGGTACGACTCTACGAGATAAGCATTTCATATAAAGGTAAATGATATACTTGCTCAAACAAAGGTATACTTGAACCATAAACAGTACGACTTAGCACGAGTACGAAGGTGTCATTGAGTCACGACATAATCTCTAAGACGAACAGTATAAGCAGGTGTAGCAGTGTACTACGAAGAGTATATAATGGTCTACACTAAGCATAGCGGAATCTACTTGAATGAAGTAAAGTTAGCATGCGAAGGCCCAAGTTATAAGCCAAGTTTTATTTTCATATTCTAACACAAGTAATACAAGATGGAATTATTCCCTTAGCTAGGTGCGTTATATTCTTTATTAGCATGCATAGGTGATTCACCTAGTGACTAGCATGTATCATCTATATTTTAAGTGTGCTAGCTAAGCAAAGACAAGTTCATCGTAGATACCTACCTTAGGGGTGATTCACCTTGGTTGAGCGATACTCCGAGAGAGCCTCTGAAAGCTTAAGCCAGAACTCCTGAAGGGCCAAGTCGATCGATGCACTTTTGCCATTTGAATCGGCTATCCGCTTAAGCAGAACGGGTCATTATATTATACACCACTTAGAAAAAGTCTCGTCCACGAGACTTCCTGAGCGCAAGCCGTTCTATCGCACTATCGAATCTATCCCAAGCGTATCAATCAGTACCACTAAATCTGTTCGAACATAATCTTCTACTCGTTCCTTATTTTTGTGTCGCGTGTATGCTGGGTCGGTCTTAGTGAAAGACTCTATCATTCAATCCATGGTCTGACTCGGTCTCTATTGTGCCTTAGCTCGGAACATGTATCGCTTAAGCGGGGTCTGTTACAATCCATCTTGAAGATAATCTAAGGCTGAGACAACTTATACAAGTCGTTATACTTGTCCATACGGGTCTAACATTTTTACTTGCACTAGCATTCGAGATCAGCATATCGCGAGTCTGGATCGTGCACATATTCAAAGCATCCTTCAAACATATGCATGTCAACCAACTTAGCGATAGCGAAGTCTTAGCACTCGAGTTTCATATATCATTGAGTCTTGGATCGTGCACACGTTCAAGGTGTTCCTCAAACAGATGCAATCAACCAAACTTAGAGATAGTAAAATCGTATAAGCCACTTGCGAAAATCTCAAGGGTCTCGTTTTATGAATCACGATGATACTTCCAACAGGGTCGATAAAATCTAAGTTATTTTCATTCCAACTCAATTCAAGTTTTGCACAACCGTTAAGCACGATCTATTCGGTCTACCGACTAGCATCCATCCGTTCGGATCAAATATATCACACGTTACCATTCCCATTCTAACTCTAAGTCTTGCTGTCCCAGTTCTATGGCTTTGTTCAAGCAATATTCTAAAGTCGGTCACACAAGTTCTTGCACTCGGTACAGGGTCGTCTGCCTAATTACTCGATCAGCTCACAAGGTCATAGGTACAAGTTCAAACACACGATTCATCGTACAATTTTGTCGCACGATGCTCGCCCAAATTCCTAGGGTCAAACCATTTTTCATTTACACGGGGTATTCTACCCAAGCTCGTTTCACTCAGATTTCTAAACATCGAGTACGAATCATTCTACTCTCAATAGCACGCTCGTTTGTACAGGGTCAAGTCCGCTCAGTAAAATGCATGATATATCCAAGTTGCAGCACAAGCCTAGTGATTTGTATAGTCTATCTCTTTAAACATGTTTTGATAGAATTCATATATCCATTCCAAGTCTAGACCACCAAACCAAGATTCAATTCTAAATCTTTGTTTATAACTCCAAATCATCCAACATGATTCATGTATCTGTTCACGAAACTATCAAGCGTAATTTACTCCAGGTTCTAGGCTAACTTATCCCTGAAACACTTTTGATTTACTTGCATTTTCTAAATTTGTCTTATCGTGTCAAACCAAAAGTCAAGATGATCCATCAGTTGCCACGCTCCGGTCTCCCACAAGTTTGATCACCCTCGTTGGACGTGAGATCACCACGTCAACGCTCCCGTTGGATAATCGTTCTAATCCAGACGTGACACATGTACGAGCATAGAGTTACGCTCGCACAAGACAAGAACGTCAAGCGTTATGGTTATCTTCGAAATGATCGAGACACCTTATCATTTTTTCTTACACCATCCAAGTTATATATATTTATTCATCAAGTCATGTCCGTTCATGCAGTGATTATAATTCGTCTAGCAAAGTCATCCAACTTCAATGTTATCATTCGGTAGATCCATTATCTTAATTCTTGGCATTCTTCAAACAACTAAGTTTTAAATATTCAAGCCAAGTCTATCACATTTGATACGTTCCATTCATCGAGTTCGTTATGAATAATCACCGAACATGTTTCCGTGAGTTCGATCATCCCCGTCGTACGTAAAATCACCACGCCGATGCTCCCATAGGATAATCATTCTCGTTGGGACTGATTTTGAATGTTATATTTTTGAACTAGATTTTAAGATCGTTCTTCCAAACTCCAAGCCAAATCCATTATAGCTTATTTCTTTCATCGAACGACAATATTTTCTTTACTTGTATCGATCCATGCTATCTTTCAATTATTGATACCAAGTCAAGTCTATAAATCCAAAACCACAATGTCCATTCTCAGGCTAACTTCTATTCGAGCGATATTGTATTCAAGTTCAATTCGTTTGTTTCAATCCAAAATTGCTCGCACGATCCTCCAAGTTTCCAAAAAGTTTTCTTTAACCAAGATATTGATTTCCTTTCCCTGAATCCCTATTTGATATAAGCCTTATTACTTGTTCAAGATATTCTCAAATTCGTTCAATCCAATTATCGCACGAGACCTATAAATTCATTTGAACATTTCTAAATGATCCATACACCACTCGTAATTGAGTCACCCAATCAAATCCTCAATCATGTTCGCATCAATCGCTAGCATAATCACCAAGTTTTTCTTAGAATTCCTGCATGATACTTAGGTATCGCCTGATAAATCTTAGTCTCGTATATATTCCGTTGATAGTCATCCAAGTAACCATATTTGATTTGTATCTTCCGATACGAAATACCGTTCGAGCTATTTTTCAAAATCCAAGCACGATTCTCAATATTCGCCTAAGCAATAAACTGATAAGGTTTCTATCGGTTGCCATTCTAAGTCTGACTTATCCGTTTTACTGAACGATATTCCAATCTCGTTTTTAACTTAGCTTGCACCAAAGGGTCTTGGCGTGCGATACTCAACACAACTTAGCCGAAAGGTTGTGTGTATAGCTAACCGTTTGAATGATATTCTATTTCGCATACTAACCAGAAGGGTAATCACGTATAGGCATTCGGGTTCGCACATATCTTACAAATTCTAGCATGCGTCTATTCCCACAAAGCCTAACACAGGTTGACACAAAGGCCATTGCATAATTATTTCCCACAAACAATCACATCATTGACATGCAACTTTTTGAAAGTATTTAGACTCATTGTTTGGAATATTTCGATGGGACATTGAGAGAGTGTGTATAAACATAACCCACAAACAAGCTTTCAAAACTGAGAAAATTAAAACGAAGTCCAAAGACATAATAAGCCATGCTCTGATACCAATATGTCACGCCCCGATCTCCCGCAGGCAAATCGGCCGTCCCCGCTAGGCATGAATCACCGCGCCATCGCTCATGCGGGGTGATCGCTTGACCCATCTGGGTGTGATGCCCCACGAGCGTTAAGCCACGCCCGTGCAAGGCTGTGATATGAACATGAGGTAAGAGGTCTAAGCCACAAAGTCGCACAGATTGTCCGAGTACAGCAAAATAATAAACGCATAGGCGATTGGTAACAAGTTCACAGAGTCGTTAATAGCGGAAGCATTAAATAACATAAGTATAGAAGTGAAGCAAGCTCTTTATTTCTATTGAACAAGTATTACAAGCGGCGCTAGGCCGAGATTAAAAGTCGCTCAAGCCTCTCTCTGAAATAATAAAATCGTGCCAAGTGGCTACATTTATGGAATGATACATAGGAGATATTCCAACATTATGTCTTGTATATGTGTTTCAGTTCCGGACGCAACGCTCCAAGGCTTCAAAGTGGACTCCATGCCTTAACACGCATGAAGGAGGCATCCGCACCGAACGAGGTTCTCCCGCACCCTGCAAGTAATCTGGTAGGTTATCAGTACATGAATGCACTAGTGGGGAGGCTTCTCGTCCGCTCGACAAATCCAAACACGTTATATAGGTTCCGTGCACCATCTATTAAGTTATCTTTCTATTCTTGTCTTAGGATCGGTTTTATGGCAATGATGAATAGCCTAATTCGTGTGGCAGTGTGCCGTATGATATAATGGAACACAGCGAGACTTACCAACTTACCATCCGTCCTTCCCTGTCCAAGACAAACCAAGTTAAATCAAATACGAGCACATCATATATGATACAAAATGAAGTAGTGCACGAACAAAGCCTAGGGATCCAAATGAGTTATTGCCTCAATTGCATTACGCTTACTAATTAACGTATAGTGCATCCATATCTCTGAGTACAATATGGCGTGCAACATTCTTTTCTTACAAGTTTTTTTAAATATTCTTCCCAGAGTTACTGAGGAGTGTTCGAATGTACAAGTTACTCGTTTCAATGCAAATAAAATCGCACGCAGATTGCCGCAATAGAGCCAAATTAGTCTATATGAACAAAAGGTCACTGGTATAGCCATTAAGGACGAGTTATAGCCTCTGGACGCATGGCTGCAACATTGGAACCTTGGAGCCGTCTACACCATCATGCCCGAAACAAACGACTATCGAAATTGTTCTGTCCAGATCGGATCGGCCCCGGTGCCCCGGCGCGTCGTCCGCAAGAACACAAAATCCCCTGTGCACAGGTTGTCCATGACCGCGCGAACACAAAATCTTTCAAATCTCATATCACAACTTATCGAATCTCGAATCACATAAATCACAAGTTAGCTCCAATCTTGTCCATGTTCACAAACGAATTGGCTCTCAGAGCTGCCTGAATTAGGTCCTGAACGAATGTTGCTCCCCGAGCTGTCTTATCATAATTCTTATTCAAATTATCGTGCTACAGTCCCCTAGTTCGGGAACTACCTTGGTGACCTAATGGTCCCGAATACTTTCATTTTCAAACTTGCTCGAAATGACTAATTGATAGTCTCCCGGCCAAACGAAGTGAGTCCTGTTCCGAGTCATGATCTAGGCCGTGGCACGACTCTACGAGATAAGCATTTCACATAAAGGTGAACGCTATACTTGCTCAAACAAAGGTATACTTGAACCATAAACAATACGACTTAGTACGAAGGTGTCATTGAGTCATAGTTTAATCTCTAAGACGAGCATTATAAGCAGGTGTAGCAGTGTACTACGAAGAGTATATAATGGTCTACATGAAGCATAGCGGAGTCTACTTGAACGAAGTAAAGTTAGCATGCGAGGGCCCAAGTTATAAGCCGTTTCATTTTTATGTTTTAACAAAAGAAATACAAGATGAGATTATTCCCTTAGCTAGGTGCGTTGTATTCTTTATTAGCATGCATGGGTGATTCACCTAGCGACTAGCATGTATCATCCATATTTTAAGTGTGCTAGCTAAGCAAAGACAAGTTCATCGTAGTCACCCACCTTAGCGATGATTCGTCTCGGTCGAGCGATACTCCGAGCGAGCCTCTGAAAGCCTAAGTTGGAACTCCTGAAGGGCCAAGTCAAGAAATCTTTTGCCTCAAACGAATATTCTCGCTGAGCAAAGTGGGTCGAGTCGACGCACTTTTGCCGTTTGAATCGGCTGTCTGCTTTAGCGGAACGGGTCGATACATACACAGCAGCCATACTCCCTGAACCTCATCGTCGAATTTGACTCCCATCGAGGATAGCTGGTCAACCACGCCCTGGAACTCACTCAAGTGATCCGTAATAGACGTTCCATCTTTGTACCGTAGACCCATTATCATCCGGATCAGGAATAATTTATTACTTCGGTCTTCTTCGCATACAAATATTCCAGTTTATCCCATAGTTTTCTTGCGTGCTCAATACTGGCAACGTGGTTGTATACGTTCTCGTCAACGAACTGCTTGATGTACCCACATATATGTATATGCTCGAAATTCAGTCCTCTTCGGATTTGTCACTGGGCCTCTCAGAAACAAATACCGACAGATGCAGCTTCTTGACAAATAACAGATCCTTCATCTTGCTCCTCCAGTAATGACAGTTGGTACTGTTCAAGTTTACCATGAGCACTGGATTCGCATCCATCTCTCCTCCCTGGTTTGCCTGTCAACTCCTGACACCCTTCTGAAATTCCAGAACTTGGCTCTGATACAATTTTGTTAGGAACGAAAGTGTAAAAACCGTTCCCCAAACTAGAGAGTACCTGTGAGAGAACCGAGCAAAACGCACAAACCAAAAATGCCAAACACAAATCGCAAACACAGAGATTTTTGATGTGGAAAATCTTTGAAGGAAAAACCACGGGACGATCAGAGTCCAACCCTGAAAAGCCTCCACTAATGGAATAAGAAATATACCGACTCCTTACAAACTTCTCACAGATACAAACGGATCATCACGACTCTTTTGGAACAGAAAATATATTATAACCACGAAGAAGAAAGACAACGAGAAATACCCGAAATTGATCTCCTTCTTCGAAACGACCTTCAATCCTTCTTTCTCCTCTCCAATATTGCAATGACACTCTTACCTCATTTTTTCTCCTTGTTGCTATATATATATATATATATATATATATATATATATATATATATATATATATATATATATATATATTAGAGAGATAGCTTTTAGGGCCAGGAGACACCTATATATAGTCTCAAACCCACAACTAGCATTCCTATTATAGATAGGAATATCCAATTCAAATCCAAATCCATTGACATATTCCTATTATATTTAGGAATATCCAATCCAAATAAATTGAGGTATTCCTATTATATATAGAAATACTCAAAGTAATGTATGAAGCGCTGTTCTAAGAGATTATTCGAGATCTATGTACAGACTTCTTCTCGAATCCTCCTGGGTGTAAAATCTTCTTGCTACCGGCTTCCCATTACTGTACACAGCTTCTGAAAAAATGATCCGAACTTAGCTTTGTCCAGAAATGAAACGAACAAGAGAAAAATAAAGATAACTAGTATCCAGGAGAAAGAGAAACATAAATTTGTCGTACTGAAAAACTGTATCGGACAAGAGAAAAAAAAACTATTTATATAGACAGGTTTCAACCCAACCAATAGCTGGCCATTAAATAGGAATTATCGGAAATTAACGACTAATTAAATAGCCGTTTTTGTCCTTTGAAATATTAATAGGTAATAAGTTTCTTGCAACTGTTAGAAGAAAAAATACTAAAAATGAAGAGCAAAATAAAAATCCTTTGAATCTCAATCCGAATCCTATAGAAAAATTCGGATCAAAATGTGTACCCCGTACACGTTACGTGTGTCGAACTGAACTGAACCGAACCGAGCCGGCCGAGGACAGCGACTGAACCGAACCGAGCCGGCTGAGGACAGCGAAGACACGTGCATGTGATCCACAGAACTTAACAATTCACAAGTGAGGCAACAATTCACAACTGAGCAAAGGAAAGAAAATTTTACATGGACAAGTGAAAAAGTTCTCTTTTCTAATTTGGAGCTAAAAATGAACTTGGTTTTTTCACCAAGTTATACAACAGTTATCACTCTCTTTATTACTTCTTTTTTTTCCCCTCTACCCTAAAAAAAAATAAAAAAATAAAAAAATAAAAAACTCAACAAGTTCGCATATGGTGTCAGTGTCATTTATAATGATTGACAATGCCTGTAGAGAACATTGAGCATGCCAAAACACAGGCCGGTTATGTTAGTCCCCCCTATGGGTCGGATCTTGAATTCATCAGACAAAATCTTAACGTGTGTTTCTCTTGGGCTTCAATTATTAGCAATTGTTTACCAATCCAATCCCGTGGCAATTCATATATGCTAGCCTTATACCAAGTTCAATAGATATAAATTTATTTTATTTTATTTTATTATTTTATTTTTCTTTTGATATGTTATTTGTATCGGATTAGGAACTCAGATCCCAAAAAAGAATTCGAAATGTGCATATCCCCACGAAAATTATCTATCGTAACCAACAGACCACGACCTCACAGACAATAGATATAAATTTATTGAATGATGAATTTAACTCAATTTTAATGCAGAAAATATATACTAGACGTGTACGTCAGACTCTACTGATAGTTCCAAATTGCCTAGCGTGTTTATATTAACGAAAATGATATTTGGCATCAGGGTCGGCCCTGAGTTCACTGGACCCTAGGGAAAATTTTCAAAATGGACACTCCATATATAATGTAAAAATAATAATTTAAAAAACTGAATAAAAGTAAATTAAAAAAAAAAGTTGCCAACAAGAATTGAACCTAGAAAACATCTTGTATGTAAGTCTAACATAGTAACAACTATACCATAATTATTTTGTATTAAAAGAGGTCCATAATATATACCAGTTTTATTTTCGATACAAGATTATTAATATATATATTTAAACTAATTTTTTTGGATTTTCTGGTTCGTGGGTCCTGGACGATCGGCCTGGCTGTCCTGGACCAGGACCGACCCTTTTTGGCATACAGTCTTTTACCGCAGAACGTAACCCTGAGCCACGTGCCTGAATCCCATTAGCCTCCTCTATTTGTTCAGGCTCGTATACTGTTGACCTGTCAATGGATATGCGTCCCCTAGATCGTATGCCAAAATCGTGATCCATGTATCATTGTCCTTATATTAAAAAGGAGCTGAATATGATACCCAGAATTAATTGTCGATGAAAAAAGTAGCTTGCATTATTTAGAAGTGACGATCCCGTGCGTGGAGTCCAAAATTTCTCCAAACATTCAAAAGGTGCGAGTCACTAATGTATGTTGCATACATGGAATTGTCAGAAAGTTCACATGCTTGGTAGCCTAATTAAAACAAGAAGTAATAAATGGGTCGACAGGGAATGCATGTTACCATTATTATTATTATTATTATTATTATTATTATTATTATATATATATATATAAAATTTTCGATTATGTTACCACTCACATACCTTCTTACCTTTTAATGTGAATGGTCAAGTTTGGTGATTACATTGGAGGACACATTTGCATCAATGCGAAAAATATAGACATGACCACTTAGAGATCGAACATGTCTTATATGTGAATCTCAAGCTTAGATTGAAGATACAGAAAAATTCATCTAAGAAAGAAAATTTGGCATATTTGTGGAAAAGAGAAAAAAATTCAAAAAATTACAAACAGAGAGATGAGACACCAGTCATATTTGTGCAAAACGTTAGTGTGACTGACGCCAAAAAATACACAAAGTCTGGTGCCAGTTGAACTGGATTTTTGAGTCTGGTGCCAGTTGAGCTAGCACCCAACTCCTATAAAAAAAACAAAAAAAAAAATCCGGAAGTTGGCCCCCCTATCCGCTCTAGCCCCTCCCCCTCTGTTAGCACCGGAGAGTCCACTCCTGGAGTTGGACTGGTGCCACATTTTTTTGTTTTTCGACGCCAATCACACTGGCATCACATTCCTCTGTTTGTAATTTTTAAAATTTTTTTAGCTTCATCAACAATTACATGAATGTCTAGGCCAGTCCTGACAGAGAAAAGATAGAGCGGCCATTCGGAACACCAAATTTTTTGTTGGTACGAGAAAAAAAGTTTTTTATTATATATATATAAATAATTTGGTAGTATTTTAAATATAAGTGTTCACACAACATTACAAAATAATTCAATCGACGGAGTTGGTTTTCATTTACACTTCGGGGCACGCGTTGGAGGCTTAGTGGTCTGGTAATTAATTTTTTTTACCGATTTTTTCACCCTTAAGTCCTCGTTTGGTTCTCAAAATTTAGATCTGAGAAAATAAAAGTTATTCATTTTATGTATTTTGTTGTCAAAAAAAATGAGCTAGAAAGGAATATGATTTCCAAGAAAAAATATAGGAAAAAAACAATTCCCCCACTCAGTCCGAGTATTCACTTTTCTACCTCCAATTATTCTCTCTCTTACAGTTTTTCGAACATTTCCAAACACTGAAAGGAAAAATTAATACGAATTGTAATTTTTCAAGGAAAAGAAATAACAAGAATTGTTTTTCTTTCTTTTTCTTTTCGCGAACCAAACGAGGCCTAAGATGGAATGCACCAAAAAATTTAGGACCGGCCCCGATGAATTATTTACAGCTTGATATCATGCACGCAAACAAGGATGAAGCCACCTTAGGACCAAGGTGGACTTCAGCCCACCCAAAAATTTATTTTTGTTTTTTTTTCATATATTTATTTTTATTTTAGTTTTATGTTTTCATATGAGTTCGTCCATACTTCAGTCCATTTCAATCTAACCTAGTCCCCTCTATTTTGAATTTCTACCTCCGTCTTTGCACGCAAAGTTAGTTATCAATAGGACAATTAGACAGCCATTTTCAATCTCGACATAGTTGATAATAATTCTAGTTTTATATGTTTAAAGGTGAAGGCACTGACTAAGCAAAAAATCACAGAAACTGGTGATCACAAAATTTGCATTAAGATATGATAATGGAACAACAAAAGCTCCATAAAATAATATGAAAGCTTAAATATGATAGAAAAATGAAGAAGAGAAGGAAAACCCCAATAACGAAGGGCTTTTCCTCTGCACGCGCATAGATGGTGAACAGAAAAGTGAAAAAAAAAAAAAAAAAACACATCATTACACCAATCTGCTACTCCTGTCAGCATACAGAAAAGACAATAAAAAAGCAGGCCTGGAATTAAAACTCACCTGCAGATTCCACCTAAATTCCATATGAAAATAAAATAAAATAAATCAAATCCATAATACGTGAGCATTTTATATTATTAGTTCCAACAACATTTTTTATCGATGCATCTTTTGCATGATGATGCATGATACTATTCATCCCGTCGATCCATTCTGCGGATTCTATTCCGCCGCCACGTAATAATTTTTTATTGACCGATAGTTTTGGAGGTGGGTTCCGCACGTATACCCAGACGAATAGGAGGGAACACTTGGCTGCGGGATGGGATTGGAATTTTTTTTTAGCATTTTTCTTATAAAATATATATTAAAAAATATGTTGGTAAAAATTTTAATATAAAATATACATTCATTAATGTAT